>SKCR01018437.1:0-247773 GCA_019454045.1 Zanthoxylum bungeanum | reverse complement strand
CTATCGGGATATTATGACTAGGTCATGTATATCCGATTATAGAGACTAGTCACCAGAAATCCGATATGTGCTTCGTACGGGGCAGACACAATTCCAGCCCCAGGCCTAGCATGTGAACATCTGATACTGGATCGACATACACAATACTACATATACTACGCCTGATATAGATCGCTTATTCATGTAAGCATATTTCTGGAGAATTGGGTAGGCATGGCGCTTTGCTAGAAGCCAACCTTGTCTTGTAAATCGGTATAAACATAGTACTAGGTACTTACGTGTTCGGATAGTCCGACGACCGAATTTACTGCCAACATATCCGGGGATCTTATGGGTCACTTCCCGAAGATTCACCGATGACGTATGACTCACACTTTTAATTAATCTGGGATTAATTAGATGCGAGAGAAAATTAATCTGGGATTAATTACGGAGATATTTTATCTGGGATAAAATATCATTTAAAGAGAGATAACGATTAATTTGGAATTAATCGATTAATTAATATATTCGATATATTAAACGAAATTGGATTTCGACGCGAAATTAAAATTAGATTTTAACTCGGGCGAACGAATTAATTTAGAATTAATTCGTTAGCGACGTGGATAGTGATTTCGCTAGGCATAATCATTTAATTACGTCGCAACAGAAAATTCGTTAATTTGGAATTAGCGAACCCGAGCCCGTGATTGTTTGCGAGCGCATTCGCATTTCGAATTCGAGTGCGGCACGCAAGTCAAATCAAGCGTCAAATCGCTAGTCGCATCTAGCGTCACATCATTCATCAATCAAGTGATAAGTGTCTTTCACTTTGAGTGATTGACGCAAGTCACTATTCATGATTGATGGGATTGATGGAAGTGGTTGAAGCCTTTAATGGCTTGACTTTTTTGTATTTGATAAATCAATTTTATTTGATTTTTTGAAATTGAAAAAGGTGTATTAGATACACTAAATCAAATACCAAAATATCACTTCAATTCTCTCTCTCTTCTCACGTTTTTGGGAGCCAAATTTGCTCTCTCTCTCTCGGCCTTGGATTCACTGGTTCTGTTTTTGTCGTGAAAATGGAGAAGCAAATGAGTGATTTTGTTGCAAAATCAAAGTGCTAGCACACTCTAGGAGACATACGAAGGTGATAGGGAAACCCACCCGGAAGCTTGGAATACCATTCGAAAGCTTGGAGCTTGGATTCTTGAAGATTGAAGCCGAAAATGGGGACTCCAAATCAGCCCACTGCCGAGAGCATGGAGAGGGCATAAACCAGATTTTGTCTTCATTCGCGTCGCTCAACCGATCATTGTGAGTATTCCGCAACTCCTTGAATGTATTCACATGTTATTTTCATTGCTTGAAATGATCTTGGGATGCTTAGAAAATTCCAACAATGGTATCTATGAGCAAGGTTGAGCATGAAAATATATTAGGGTTAAAATGGGTAAAATGTATTTGAGCATGATTTGATTAAATTGGATGTTTGAGTATGCTTAATACATGTTTAATTGAAGTTTGATTTGATCAATTTCAAGAAATTTTGTTTGGAACAATTTTCCCCAATTTTGGTATGCTTGGCCAAATACCACATGAACCATAATGTCTGGATTTTTTATTTTTGATCATTGGATGTGTTGGAAATCAATTGGGAATGTTGATTTAATGTTGAATTGAATTTAGTTGGATTGGATTTGATTTGGACATAAAATCCCCTCCTTGGCCGAGACATATAAAACATGTATTGGGTTTGATTTTTTGTTAAATTTTGTTGGACATGATTTAATGATGATGAACATGATTAATTAGGCTAATTTGATGTTTTGGAAATATTGATTTGGGTAATTAATAATGCTATACACTTTGGTAATTAAATTGGGAATTTGGAATTTGGAATTTAATTATATTGGGCCTAATTTTGGAAATTGGACTTTTAATGTTGTAAATGGGCTAATTGGGCTTGGTTGTACCAAGTTAGGTTTAGGCAAAATTGGTTGGATCCAATTAGGCCCAAAACCGCTTCCATAAAGCCCAAATGCGACTAATGGACATTTGAAATTTAATTGGGCCTAAATTGATTTCTAGGCTTATGGGGTCATTCCTTGATTGGGCTTTGGTTATTGGGTTTGACCCAAGCTGACTAAAAGTCCACGCCATAAAGAAATTAATTAAAAACCCATTGGACTTTAATTAATTAATATTGGATATTAATCGGGCTTTGAGACCCGTAACGATTAAATTTGGAATTTAAATCGTAAAAGTTCATTAATAAAGTGTAGTATTTAATTTGGAATTAAATAGCGAATTAATATTAAATACAAATTGAATTGGATTTAATTTTGTAGTTGTAGGCATTGCATTTTTGCATGTGAAACCCGATGATGAGTCTCAGTTGGAGGCACTACCTTTTTAGTTAAGGATATTGCGGGAAACGGTTGTCGGAAGGGAATCGGTATTTCGTTAGATCCTTATTCACTTGTTTAGCGTCAAGCTCACTTGTTGGACCTCCGTTTAGAGCACCTTTGGCCCCAAAAAAAAAAACCCGCAAACCTTTTAACCTTGGCCCAAAACCCTTGCCACCCACCTAAGCCCACTCACCAAACCAACACAACACCTAGCCCACCAAGAGAGGCCCACACGCCCATATCACCCTAAATTACATCCAAATTAAATCAAATATTAATTAAATTAAACATTAACTAAATAAAATATTAATTAATTGATATACCAAATTAAATAAGACATAAAATATAATTATACCAAATTAAAATATTGTAACTTCCTAACTTAAAATATTATATACTAAATAAAAAAAAATATGATGCCTAATTAAAATCAATCATAACCAATTAAAAATATTGACTTCTAATCTAACAAATTGTATTCCTAAACCAAGCCAATCAAATATTCAACCTTCCTAATTCACCAAAATTTGTCCCCCCTCAATCCATTGATTTCCTTATCCAACACCAAATCAAATCCTCTCTTTAATGCCAAAATCCATTCCTTGTGAGACAAGGAGAAGCCTTAGCCCTTGTCTATTTAAACAACCCTAAACCAAACACTGTCTCGGCCCTGAATCTCTCATCAAAACCTGCACACACAGACCCCACGATTGAAGCCACAAATATTCACCAATTCAACGTAGCAACACACCTGCACCCCACTCACGTTGCTGTCTGAACCCACGCCATCTGCCCATCACTTCCCAGCCTTCAAACTCCACACTTCGCACTCCTTAATCACACAACAGCCCTCACTCCTCGTAAAAAACACTCACACACAGACTCGGCAATAAGGCTACACACACAGCCCATCAAATCTTCACGCACCAGACTTTCAGCCACAAACTTAAACATCACATTATCACGCCCCTTGCCACTGCCTCACGCACAAAGCCAAATAGCCTCTTCATGCTCACGCCCCTTCACACAGCCAACACACAAAGCACCCCCACTAGCCACTAACTTGAATAACCGAGAACTACAGCCCCTTCAAACTGCCCCTTATTCACGCCATAGCACCCATCCAGCAAGCCTCCATTGTCGCACAAAAGTCACACGTAAAACACCCCCAATAAGCCGTGAAAATAAGCCTGAAACTGTTCAGCATTGTCCCAAAACTGCACTTAAAAACAGTCCAGAAATCGCCCAAAACAGTAACGAAAACGCCTCCGAAAACTGTCCGAAAATCGAGTCAAAACAGTCCACTAACACAACTGAACAGTGACCAGAAAATACAGAGAAAACATCAGTAAAACGGAGTGAAAATAACAACCAAAACAGCAAAACAGCGAGCTAAGACGTTAATCCAGTGAACCAGAAGAGTTGCGGAGTGATAGCCCTTCCAACGGCCGTGAAACGCGAGTCTGAAAGTCGACATAAAAGGTTAGACCTGAGGGTATTTTTCCTATTATTTCCATCTATTTTTTTTTATTGTTTTATTCATTTTTATCGCATGAGAGTTTATTGATGCATGATGTGGACCTTGAATAGATAGTAAATGCATGTATTGTGGAATGATGTATGTTGTGGCCCTTGAGTAAAACGGAAAATGTGTCGCCTCTTGGGGTATATAGGATGGAAACCCGGACATAAATTTCATAGCCGATTCCGAATGGATGGTAGTATGATCTGTACTCGGGATACAACTCCACGTACCACTTGAGTAAACGGCACATATTTCGTTTTATGTTGTTTTAATTTGTTTATTATTCGTTACTTGATTTCCGCATGTTATTTTTTATGTGATGATGTGATCGAGCGCATGGGCTTAGTAAGTTGGATTAAAGGTCCCCTATTTTGAGGGGTTAAAATCCTTTACCATGATGCTTTGCCGCGCCGATTGATGTATATTCGGTTGAATGTAAGATGTGTTCAATCGGGTATACGAAGCAATATTATTGTCTTTATTTTTATATGTAATGATGTGATCGAGCGCATGGGCTTAGTAAGTTGGATTAAAGGTCCCCTGTTTTGAGGGGTTAAAACCCTTTACCACGATGCTTTGCCGTGCCGGTTGATGTATATTCGGTTGAATGGAGATGTGTTCAATCGGGTATACGAAGTCCGATATCATTGTCTTTACTTTTTATATATGTATTGTGTTGATTGCGCATGGGCTTAGTAAGTGCGATTAAAGGTCCTTTATTTTGAGAGGTTTAAATCCTTTACCACGATGCTTTGCCGCGCTTTTAGCCCGTTATTATTTATTAGGTGTCATCTATTCATCCGTTCATGTATGTGTCATGTTGTTTACTGAATTTTGGAGGTCACTGCTGTAACCCCGTTCAAAGCGTTTCGGAACGCCGCACGAACGTATGTTTTCTGTCTGCCCGTTCGAACGCGTTATCAAACACTATACAAACGCGAACCTTCTGTTTACCGTTCGAACGTGTATACGAATGCCGCACGAACGCCCACGATAAACAGGTCTCCTGCATCACATCACGACATGTCTATCTTAGCATATAATTATCTCTTTTTACCTTATACATTTGTATTACCTCTTTAGTTATCTATTTCTATTATGCGCTTAAGTGTCTTTCCCTAATATGCATGCTTGTATGAATGCTATGTGTTTGCGCTTCTGTGCCTACCTATGTGAGATTGTATGTCTTCCGTATGTCAATAAATCTTCATGCATGAATTCAGACATAAATTATATACAAATAGGTTGTATGCAAACATGAAAAATGTGTTATATGTAAACTTAAATATGAGCTTTGTACCTATGCATGCCAACTCATGAGTAAATTATCCTTGGAAATATGTTGCTTAGGCTTGGTAAGATTATTGCACAAATCATTTTATTACAAGTGGCATAAGTAAGGGACCATTCCGAACCCAACGGTTTGAGGTATTCCCTTGCGAGGGGTGAGTGCGGCCTTAAATCTTTGTCCCGGTTCACACCGGGTGGCGACTCCATTATTCTCCGGTTTAGTCCCCCCGCGGGCTACTCCGTACTCCCAACCGGGCCGCGAGCCCGGGACAGCATGCGTCGCCCAGTTTCTGTGTCCCACAGTCTGGCGACTCCACTGGGGATAGAGAATCGGCCCCGAAATACTGTCTTGTAATATTATGATTTGTGCATTAATTGACCGTGTCTACAGTGGGTTAAAAGGGGTTTAATCAAAGGCATTTTGAGGCTGGTAATGGTTTGGTGTCTTCCTTCACTCACTACCTTTCTAGAAGGAAAAGCTGTGAAGGCACCTAGATAGCCATCTACTTGTAGCCTATTGTGATGGACTAATTTGGAGGACTTGTTGTTTATTCCTGTCACCAAGCGATAAGAGCCTAAGAGGCTTGGGTACTTAAGTGAGCCTCGCTCCACCCTCCCTCTAAGGAATCTACATCGGGAAGTCCATTTGACAGTCAGTCACACACCATAGCTCGTTGGCACGTACTTAGTGTATAAAAAAGGGTGCGCTCACTTGGTCACTCGAACCCTTGAGTAGGGGAGACCTAGTTGTGGGCCATCCTTCGCCGGTGAGAGCCTTTGTCTACACCTTGCGAACCCACATAGACCGGTGTTGTATGACCTAGTAACTATTTCCTCGTGTTTGTGGGCCATCCTCATTTGGATGCAGTTGGACTTCTTGTCAGAAATACGAACTTGTTGGGCCATTTAAACTGGGACGAGTTCGTATCCTATGACAATTGGGCCAAAAGCTTCTGAAATGTCGATGGGCCACTATAGAAATTATTATTTTATGTTTGCATTACCTTTCTTTTATGCTTGTGTTTGGGAACATCGTCGTTTGGATCTATTTGGGCCATTTGTCATGGGATGTGGGCTTGTTGGGCCATTTAAACTGGGACAAGAACGTATCTTATGACGATTGGGCCAAAGGCTTCTAAATATTGATGGGCCATTTTGTGCTTGTGTTTGGAACATTATCATTTGGATACGGTTGGACTTCTTGTAATGAGATGTGAACTTGTTGGGCCATTTAAACTGGGACGAGTTCACTCCTATGACAGTTAGCCCAAAAGCTTCTAAAATGATAATGGGCCGATTTATTTGAAAATTTTAATTGATTTAGTATGTTCTATATGTTACATGCATCTCATGCACCTCATACATACATCCTGTTAACACCCTCTATGTCCCAAAAGACATCATAGATTCCCGTTGGGTTAGGAAAGAGGGAAGACACACCAAGAGGCCAATAACAAATATGAGTGGATCAGAAACGAAATATCTCGGGTGGATCAATTGGAAATTGGTTTCGCCAAAATGACTGAACAACTGCAAGCTTTAACTGCTGCCATGTCTAATATGGCTGTACCTCGTGCTGGGGGAAGTTCTGAAAATGTGAGGCGCGAGGAGCCTCCGAATGGGTTGGAGGATGATACCCCCACTTTTGATGACGACATGGCAGAGTATGCAACAGGCAGAGTGATTGGGTCTCAGGCAGAATTTCAGAAGCTTCGGGATCAGGTTGAAACAGTTACCCGCAAAATGAGGGTAAACATGAAGAGTTGTTAGATTATGAGGCAATGACCTTGGAGAACAGCTGCCAGCTCAGTTTAAAATTCCCGACATGGCCAAGTTTAATGGGAATGGAGACCCGAGAGTCCATCTGCAGCAATATGTCTCAGTCATGAGTTCATGGGCCTATCACAGCGCCAAGTCCAAAGATGTTTGGGATGTCACTCGAGGGGGCACCTGTGGTTTGGTATCATAGCCTTGAGAAGAAGGTTAAGAAGATTGGAGGGAACTAGCTGATGCTTTTCTGAAGCAGTATGTTACAGACTTAGAAATTGACTTGTCACTCCGAGATTTGGAGAACACTAAGCAAAAGCCGGAGGAGAGCTTCAAGGAGTATATAGACCGCTGGAGAGGTCAACTGTTAAAGATGCAAACTCGACCCTCGGAGAAGGACCAGATCAAGATGATTATCAATGGTATTAAGCCCTCAATTTATGGTAAGCTAAGGAGAATGACTTCGATGATTGCAGATTTTCGATAGTTGAGGGAGACTGTTATGGATATTGAGGAGGAAGAGGCTGAGAGCATAAAGTTTTATAGCCAGAATAAGAGAGCTTTTGGGGGGCCCTCCGAAACCAAGCCCACCACTGTCGAAGTCGCTGCCATCAGAAACAGGCAATTCTCCAACCTTGGTAGACCTTTGTCGAAGGTGTTTGAAAAGTTGCAGGGACAAGGACTCTTGAAACCCTTAGAAGGCAAACCACTTCCACACCCCCACCGCCATACATAAATGTGAACCTTTATTGTCACTTCCACCAGCTACATGGCCATGACACCGACAACTGCACCCGCCTCAGGCATGAAATCCAAGACCTCATAGATTCCCATAAAATACCCGATCCAAGAAAATAACAACCTAACACACAGAAACCCTCTACCAAACTACCACTCCGTTCCACCACCCACCTACATGATCAACTCCGGCCTACCCGAAACCTTTGTCCTCCAAACTCTCAACCACCAGGCTTCTTACATTGAGATAGAAGATGGCAGTAGTGAAGAACCATAGACTGAAAAAAAAAGACAATGCCGCAAACAATGAAGATATTTTCCTTGGTTTATTTGATTGCAATTCTGCATTTTTAATAAAGACATTGATTTAGTCTACCTGTTCGAACCATTTTCTTAAATGATAATAAAGATGTTCATTTCGCTGAATCTCTTCTGCAACATGAGTATATTTGAGAAAAAGTATTCAACCTTGGTACTATGGAATCCAGTGATGAACACGGGGAACCCTCGAAATAAGCAAACAGAAAAGATAAGATAGACATTCAGAAATTGGGAAATAGAGGCAGTGAAAATATCAGACTTGGAAGGGAATTAGTCACCGAGCCGATCACGTAGACAGATTGAAGCAGTAGCTTGCCTGAGGAAAAGAAGACTGAGCAGTCGCCAAGAGAATTAGCAGAAGACCTAACCCAACGGGATGGGAAACTCATTCACGCATGCATGCATAAACGTAACATATTTTGAATTCCTTTTTGTGTTTTGTGTTTGTTTTTTTGTATTCCCAGGTTTTGAAGAAGAAAAGAGAAAGCGGCAAATGAAAGCCAATCAGAAGCATCAATATAACATCAGCAGTTTACGGACGAGTCCCAGGGTTGAGGCCCATATCAGTATCAATCTGGGGCGAGGCCCACATCAGTAACAGTGTTGGGGCGAGGCCCACATCAGTTTCAGGGCCGAGGCCCGCATCAGTACCAGTCTTAGGGATGAGTCCCAGGGTTGAGGCCCATATCAGTATTAATCTGGGGTGAGGTCCACATCGGTAACAATGTTGGAGCGAGGCCCACATCAGTACCAGTTTGGGGCGAGGTCCACATCAGTTTGAGGGCAATGCCCACATCAGCATCAATCTGGGGGCGAAGCCCACATCAGTACCAGTTTGTGGGCGAAGCCCACATCAGTACCAGTTTGGGGTGAGGCCAACATCATTATCAACATCAGTTTTTCCGGGTATGACACTGGGGGCGAGGCCCATATCTTTATCAGAATCAGTCTGGCCGAGTATGGCACTTTGGAATGGCACTCCGAGAATGGAACATGGTTCAAGAATGAACAAGCCAAGAATGGCAATCCTAGAATGGAACAAGGTTCGAGAATGAACAGGCCAAGAATGGAAATCCGAGAATGGAACAAGGTTCGAGAATGAACAAGCCGAGAATGACAATCCAAGAATGGAACAAGGTTCGAGAATGAACAAGCTGAGAATGGAAATCTGAGAATGGAACAAGGTTCGAGAATGAACAAGCCGAGAATGGCAATCCAAGAATGGAGTAAGGTTCGAGAATGAACAAGCCAAGAATGGTAATCCGAGATTGGGAAAAAGTTCGAGAATGAACAATCCGATAATGGTAATCCGAGAATGAAGCAAGGTACGGGAATGAACAAACCAAGAATGACACTCCGAGAATGGAGCACGGTTCGGGAATGGACCGAATCACAGTAACGATTCAAGAATGGACCACCTCTCATCAACCCGGTTCGAGAATGGACCACCTCACAACAAAATCAACTCAACTCAGCTCGAGGCAGTAGACAAGCTAGGTAAGTGAAAATGCATTACATAACTTTGATAGGATTGTTCAAAGTCACACATTGCACAAGTCCCATCAAAGTGGGGGCGACTGTAGGCATTGCATTTTTGCATGTGAAACCCGATGATGAGTCTCAGTTGGAGGCACTACCTTTTTAGTTAAGGATATTGCGGGAAACGGTCGTCGGAAGGGAATCGATATTTCGTTAGATCCTTATTCATTTGTTTAGCGTCAAGCTCATTTGTTGGACCTCCGTTTAGAGCACTTTGGCCCAAAAAAAAAAAACCGCAAACCTTTTAACCTTGGCCCAAAACCCTTGCCCCCCACCTAAGTCCACTCACCAAACCAACACAACACCTAGCCCACCAAGAGAGGCCCACACGCCTATATCACCCTAAAATACATCCAAATTAAATCAAATATTAATTAAATTAAATATTAACTAAATAAAATATTAATTAATTGATATACCAAATTAAATAAGACAAAATATAATTATACCAAATTAAAATATTGTAACTTCCTAACTTAAAATATTATATACTAAATTAAAGAAATATTATGCCTAATTAAAATCAATCATAACCAATTAAAAATATTGACTTCCTAATCTAACAAATTGTATTCCTAAACCAAGCCAATCAAATATTCAACCTTCCTAATTCACCAAATTTGTCCCCCCTCAATCCATTGATTTCCTATCCAACACCAAATCAAATCCTCTCTTTAATGCCAAAATCCCTTCCTTGTGAGACAAGGAAAAACCCTAGCCCTTGTCTATTTAAACAACCCTAAACCAAACACTGTCTCGGCCCTGAATCTCTCATCAAAACCTGCACACACAGACCCCACGATTGAAGCCACAAATACTCACCAATTCAACGTAGCAACACACCTGCACCCCACTCACGTTGCTGCCTGAACCCACACCATCTGCCCCTCACTTCCCAGCCTTCAAACTCCACACTTCGCACTCCTTAATCACACAACAGCCCTCACTCCTCGTAAAAAACACTCACATACAGACTCGGCAATAAGGCCACACACACAGCCCAGCAAATCTTCACGCACCAGACTTTCAGCCACAAACTTAAACATCACATTTATCACGCCCCTTGCCACTGCCTCACGCACAAAGCCAAATAGCCTCTTCATGCTCACGCCCCTTCACACAGCCAACACACAAAGTACCCCCACTAGCCACTAACCTTGAATAACCGAGAACTACAGCCCCTTCAAACTGCCCCTTATTCACGCCATAGTACCCATCCAGCAAGCCTCCATTGTCGCACAAAAGTCACACGTAAAACACCCCAATACAGTCGTGAAAATAAGCCTGAAACTGTTCAGCATTGTCCCAAAACTGCACTGAAAAACAGTCCAGAAACCGCCCAAAATAGTAACGAAAACAGCCCCCGAAACAGTCCGAAAATCGAGTCAAAACAGTCCACTAACACAACTGAACAGTGACCAGAAAATACAGAGAAAACAGCAGTAAAACGGAGTGAAAATAGCAACCAAAATAGCAAAACAGCGAGCTAAGACGTTAATCCAGTGAACCGGAAGAGTTGCGGAGTGATAGCCCTTCCGACGACCGTGAAACGCGAGTCCGAAAGTCGACATAAAAGGTTAGACCTGAGGGTATTTTCCTATTATTTCCATCTATTTTTTTTATTGTTTTGTTCATTTTTATCGCATGAGAGTCATTTATTGATGCATGATTGTGGACCTTGAATAGATAGTAAATGCATGTATTGTGGAATGATGTATGTTGTGGCCCTTGAGTAAAACAAAAAATGTGTCGCCTCTTGGGGTATATAGGATGGAAACCCGGACATAAATTTCATAGCCGATTCCGAATGGACGGTAGTATGATCTGTACTCGGGATACAACTCCACGTACCACTTGAGTAAATGGCGCATATTTCGTTTTATGTTGTTTTGATTTGTTTATTATTCGTTACTTGATTTCCGCATGTTATTTGTTTATGTGATGATGTGATCGAGCGCATGGGCTTAGTAAGTTGGATTAAAGGTCCCATATTTTGAGGGGTTAAAATCCTTTATCACGATGCTTTACCGCGCCGATTGATATATATTCGGTTGAATGTAAGATGTGTTCAATCGGGTATACGAAGCCAATATTATTGTCTTTATTTTTATATGTAATGATGTGATCGAGCGCATGGGCTTAGTAAGTTGGATTAAAGGTCCCCTATTTTGAGGGGTTAATATCCTTTACCACGATGCTTTGCCGCGCCGATTGGTGTATATTCGGTTGAATGTAAGATGTGTTCAATCGGGTATACGAAGCCGATATTATTGTCTTTATTTTTATATGCATGACGTGATCGAGCGCATAGGTTTAGTAAGTTGGATTAAAGGTCCCCTGTTTTGAGGGGTTAAAACCCTTTACCACGATACTTTGCCGTGCCGGTTGATGTATATTCAGTTGAATGGAAGATGTGTTCAATTGGGTATACGAAGTCCGATATCATTGTCTTTACTTTTTATATATGTATTGTGTTGATTGCGCATGGGCTTAGTAAGTGCGATTAAAGGTCCTCTATTTTGAGAGGTTAAAATCCTTTACCACGATGCTTTGCCGCGCTTTTAGCCCGTTATTATTTATTAGGTGTCATCTATTCATCCGTTCATGTATGTGTCATGTTGTTTACTGAATTTTGGAGGTCACTGCTGTAACCCCGTTCGAACGCATTTCGGAACGCTGCACGAACGCATGTTTTCTGTCTGCTCCCGTTCGAACGCGTTATCAAACACTATACGAACGCGAACCTTCTGTTTACCGTTCGAACGCGTATACGAATGCCGCACGAACGTCCATGATAAACAGGTCATCCTGCATCACATCACGACATGTCTATCTTAGCATATAATTATCTCTTTTTACCTTATACATTTGTATTACCTCTTTAGTTATCTATTTCTATTATGCGCTTAAGTGTCTTTCCCTAATATGCATGCTTGTATGAATGCTATGTGTTTGAGCTTCTGTGCCTACCTATGTGAGATTGTATGTCTTCCGTATGTCAATATATCTTCATGCATGAATTCGGACATAAATTATATACAAATAGGTTGTATGCAAACATGAAAAATGTGTTATATGTAAACTTAAATATGAGCTTTGTACCTATGCATGCCAACTCATGAGTAAATTATCCTTGGAAATATGTTGCTTAGGCTTGGTAAGATTATTGCACAAATCATTTTATTACAAGTGGCATAAGTAAGGGACCATTCCGAACCCAACGGTTTGAGGTATTCCCTTGCGAGGGGTGAGTGCGGCCTTAAATCTTTGTCCCGGTTCACACCGGGTGGCGACTCCATTATTCTCCGGTTTAGTCCCCCCGCGGGCTACTCCGTACTCCCAACCGGGCCGCGAGCCCGGGACAACATGCGTCGCCCAGTTTCTATGTCCCACAGTAGTTTAATTTAATTCGAGAATTCGTACTTTGAGTACTTATTCGCAAAACGAATTTGACTCGCGCAAAATCAAATCGTTGTTTGAACATTGGATGGTCACTAATTATCAGATTAATTAATTTGATTAGATTGATTGATAACATGCTTGTGTGAATACATGGTTGCGATGCATGAATAATGTATATCGGATGGATATTAGATGGGTGGGGCAATTTTAGAAATTATTGTAATAAATTGGAATTTATAAAATTGGACCTGCGTGTCCAGCCTTATTACCTCCTTACTCTCTGTATTCTCTTCTCACCTATTCCCCTCAATGTAAATGAGGTTTCTTTAGAAGTGTAGTGTAACGGGTAGAAGTAAAAACATGTGCTAGCGGGAGAGAAAAATGGAGAGATTTGATCTAAGATCAATGTGTAAAGTATCCATCCGCATATCATTATTATTTTATCATATGCGCTTTATTATGTGTTTAGAATGCATGTTTAAGGGTGTATGATGATGAGACCTTACCAAAGATAATAAATTGGTTGCCAATTTGCACTCGAAAAACCCTCGCAAAATATTAAGCGTTTTTCCTTCCATTGAGTGATTCTTACTCAAGATCCGAGACTGGCATTGGCTTGTTGGCCAAAGTCAAGGCCTTTGTCCGTCAATGATGTGTTTGAATCACGAAGGCTTTGTTACATATTGGTGTCTTGTCCAAGTTGTGGTTTGTTGGCCAAAGTCAAGACCTTTTCTTGTCCATCGACATTGATTACGAAGCTTTCCATGGTCAATGGGCCGCGCTTAACTGGGATCACTAGCTTAGTTTATTCAGAGGAAAAAGGTTAGGTAATATATTGGATATATTGGCATATATAAGATATATGTTTCGGACTTGGATGTCCCCCTACTGGATCTAGGAATTGGATTGGATCCAATTGATCTTAGAGATCTACCTAGTTAATTATCATACAATTTGTTGGCCAAAGTCAAGATTGTGTGATATTTAACGGGATCCTAGACCGCTAGGAAACACGGTTTCCCGAGTACTCGACAGAGGGTTAGAGGCTCGCCGAAAAATAGCGGGAGGCAAGAATTGAATTTGCAATATTCGTTTAATTACTTGCCATACGCGCTCATTCAAATATCATTCGTCAAATATATTAAATGTTAGTTGGACTAATATTTAAACGTTGTTTTAAAACAGTTGGACTGTATTCAAACAAATTAAAAGTATAATTGATTAATATAGTTGGACTATAATAATGATTATATTTAATAGTACCTAAATCATTGATTAAATAGTTGGACTATTAAAATCAAGATAAAATTGAAAGATTGACATTTAAAACATAATCCTAGGGGAAATGTATTTAAATGGTTTAATTTTCAAATTGGGAATAATATTTCAGGATGGTCCTGGAAAATAATAAGTTACTTTATTTGATAAAATAACACATTATGCCTAAGCCCAGAGTTAAGCAAATAGTAGAGCATAATCTTTGGAAGATTCATGTGATGATAACTTTAGTGCTTAATCCATTAAGCTTGTCAAATAGACTCCTTAATTTCTTAATCAGAACTAAGGATTAGATCCTTAAAGTATGATAATGAAATTGAAGGATCTTCATAAATCTATGCTTAGATTTTAGAAGTACTAAATTGCATTACTTAACTCTTGGAGAGTTAATGACTATTCTCAAGGAGACAAAGTCAAAGTTTGCAATATGGCAAGAAGCGCAAGGCGCACCTTACTTCGATATTCTAGAAGGTCAAGGCTTGGCCGAAGGCTTCTGGAATGTGAAAAGGGCAAAGGCAAAATCATTATAATCTTCTGGGAAGATAAATGACATATCCCAAAATGTCTGCCTAAATTGTGGCAAACGGGATCGCGGAAGCGTGACTGCCATTTGGACAAAGCAGACATGAAGGAATTGAAGAAGAGCAAGGCTCTGACTTCAAATATGTTTATCATAAATATGTTCACTACTAGTAATAAAATTGGATTTTAAATACTTAGTGTGGTACATAAATACATATTGATGTTCAGAATCTGTTATGAGCAGGATACTGACTTCAGTTGAGATTAATCTGCGAATTGAAAACGGGACGAAAGTCGCTATTTCAACCGTAGATACCTAAGTTTAGGAACTACCTTCGGGTGTGTACTTAAATTAGGAAACTGTTATAATGTGACTAGTTTGACTAGAAACATCATCTTTATATCAGTGTTTAACCCGCTGCGGGTGAACCTTTATATTCTAGAACACTAAAGTGTTTCATTATATAAAGATGATATTATAAACACATTAGATGTGAATAACAGAATTTATTCACAATCAAACAAGACTCGTATATCCACACTTTCGAAGAGTGGGTACTAGGACTGATTTGATTCCATTCAAATAAAGTCTACTAATCTAGTCTATTGGGCAAAGTGCCTAAAACACCTTTACTTGGTAAAAGTACAAATGCCACCAATCTGTTAGCCCTATTTCATAGTGAAGCAAGTGGGCCCATGTCTAGCTAGGCTAGAGATGGATATTTCGTGACCTATACAGATGTGGCATCGTGTTATGGTTATGTGTCTCTTTTGAAACACAAATCAGAAACTTTTAAGTTTCGACACGAAAATAGACAAACAGATCGGCTATAGTATTATACCGTCATGGTAAGATCGTAATGGAAAATACTTAAGCAATAAGTTTCTAATATACTTGAAAGAGTATAGTATTCTTTCAAAGAGGACTCATCCCGGAACACGTCAATTTGACGATGTGTCCGAACAGAGTAACCGAATTTTTTTGGACATGATAAGGATACATATAAGTCGCTCTGAGCTACCATTTCCTTCAATGGATACACATTAACAGTGCAAAACTTATTTAGAATAAGGTTCCATAAAATTTGTTTGACAGACTTCATATTAGATATGAACAGGAAAGAAACCAGGATTCTCATTCCTGAATATTTGGGAATGCTAGGCATATGTTTGGATGATACCAAACTAAAACCCAAATTGGATAAGTGCCAATTGTAGGTTATCCTAGGGATACCAAAGTATAGTACTTATACAACTCACATGAGAACAATTTAATTGTTGCTCACCATGCGATTTTCCTAAGAAGGATACTTATTTGCAGTGGTAGTGGGAGGATAGTAAAACTCGATGAAAATCAGAGTAATACTATTCCAGGCACCGAATCTTAATGGAACATGAATAGTTCATCAAAGATGAAACTATACTATTAATCTTCGAATACACAAGAACCACGTAAGTCGGAGAGAGTCAGAAAACAACCTGGGGTATGGGTTTCTGATCTCACCTCATAAAGATGTCAATCTTATTGAGGAACACCAACTGACTACGTATGAGGAAGTGATACAAGGTATCAACTCCTTAATCATGGCAAAGTGCCATGAGTCCGAAATGGATTCCATGTATACCAACTATGTTTACACACTAGTTGTTGTACCGCAAGGCATTGTGCCTATTGGTTCTATAGAAGTCTTCAAGGAAGACATACATGGATGGCAACATACCAACGTATAAAGCTAGGCTTTTAGTGAAAAGGTATCGTTATCAACATTGTGTTGATTAAGACGAAACCTGTTACCTGTTGCCACTGTAAATCTATTTGGATAATGCTTGCTTAAGTTGTATGTTTCATTTATGAAATATTTCAGTTTAATGGGAAAATCGCTTTCCTGAAAAGGAAACCTTTTAGAGGATGTTTACAACATCCTGCGGTTTTGTCGTACCAAAACTAGCAAACAAGGTTTTCAGGTTATTCGATCCATGTTTGGATTGAAGCAAACATTAAGTTCTTAGAATTATCGTTTTTATGTAATCATAATGGTGTATGATTTAATTCAAAATGAAATGATTCTTGTGTATATAAGGAGGTTAGTGGGAGCGCACTGACAGTGACTGTCCTATAAAATAATGATAATATGTCATTTCTTGGAAATGATATTCCCATAAAACTATCGGTGAAAGCTAGGCTTTCGAGAAAAATCTCCGTGAAACTGTACATTGAAAAATGTATGTGACCTGATGTCTCATACGCTTTGAGCATATGGATTCACAAACAGGCCAATCCAAGTGATAGTCACTGGATTGAAGTGACTGGGATCACTGTAGCAAGTTTCCTAACCGATTAAATCAACTACAAGTCACAAACGGTACTATAAAGTTTGAATAACGGAACAGTGAGCTGGAAATCTTCCAAGCAAGATACTGTTACCGAATAAACAACAAATGCGGGTTATTGCTGTAGCTGAGGCGACAATAGAAGCCTTATGGGTCGATATTAAATCTAATTAGATTAGATATAGTTCTGTTAGCAGCTGAGCTAGGCTTACGCACAGGCTAAAGAATTAATGGTCTCATCAACGATCCAGATACATACTTCGATATTCATCTGATTCGTTCGGATCATACATCGTGGCGATGTGATGATCGAATAAATCGCATTAGATGATAATCATGCAAATCCGCTGACGAAAGCCTTTCCTCAACAGTTTGAGCGAACCATACATAGTTCGGGTGTTAGAAACTCGAGTGATTGGCTATAGGCCAAGTGTGAGATTGTTGGACAATTATGACCCATAGCGTCACTATTTGTACAGATCATGGTGTTGTTGTACAAATTAACTATGTGACAAAATAGATGCTCTCTAATCATTTGTGATTAGATCACCAAGATGTATAAATGATAAGAGGTACCTATGATTTGTTCCTGGATTGAGAATGATATGAGACAATATCAGACCACGAAGGATAAATCATTAAATATCCCTAGTCAGAGTATTATCGAGATTGGACATCGATAATGCGTAAAAGACTAGTATTACACTTGTGCGCGTTGTGAGGGCATAACGGCATAGTTCTCATATATTTGGGTATAAGATACTCATGCAAGTGTAATAGGAGGTTGCGTTTTACCGATGGTATGGGAAACAGCTTCGCTCTGGATAGACCCAATCGGAATTCCATTGGTAGTATGACTATATGTCTATGGAAGTTCGAAATCAGAGTAGGTGTATTTGGTCTTAACCTGAGACTTGCACCGCTAATACTTACGACAATCAATATACTTTGGTTTTGGTCGTCCAGGGCTTTAACCGGTTTCTGTGTACGCCTCTTCTGGGTATATCGAGAATCGTAGTGTGTGTGGGTGTGATGTCAAGACGGAAGTATCACTCCAGTCATATGGAGATGATGGTTACGTAGGATACGGGACTGGTTCTCTTAAATGCTGCAACTATCGGGATATTATGACTAGGTCATGTATATCCGATTATAGAGACTAGTCACCAGAAATCCGATATGTGCTTCGTACGTGGCAGACACAATTCCAGCCCCAGGCCTAACACGTGAACATCCGATACTGGATCGACATACACAATACTACGTATACTACGCCTGATATAGATCGCTTATTCCTGTAAGCATATTTCTGGAGAATTGGGTAGGCATGACGCTTTGCTAGAAGCCAACCTTGTCTTGTAAATCGATATAAACGTAGTATTAGGTACTTACGTGTTCGGATAGTCCGACGACCGAATTTAATGCCAACATATCCGGGGATCTCATGGGTCGCTTCCTGAAGATTCACCGATGACGTATGACTCGCACTTTTAATTAATCTGGGATTAATTAGATGAGAGAGAAAATTAATCTGGGATTAATTACGGAGATATTTTATCTGTGATACAATATCATTTAAAAAGAGATAACGATTAATTTGGAATTAATCGATTAATTAATATATTCGATATATTAAATGAAATTGGATTTCGACGCGGAATTAAAATTAGATTTTAATTCGGGCGAACGATTAATTTAGAATAATTCGTTAGCGACGTGAATAGTGATTTCGCTAGGCATAATCATTTAATTACGTCGCAATGGAAAATACGTTAATTTGGAATTAGCGAACCCGAGCCCGAGATTATTTGCGAGCACATTCGCATTTCAAATTCGAGTGCTGCACGTAAGTCAAATCAAGCGTTAAATCGCTAGTCGCATCTAGCGTCACATCATTCGTCAATCAAGTGATATGTGTCTTTCATTTTGAGTGATTGACGCAAGTCACTATTCATGATTGATGGGAATTGATGGAAGTGGTTGAAGCCTTTAATGGCTTGACTTTTTTGTATTTGATAAATCAATTTTATTTGATTTTTTGAAATTGAAAAAGGTGTATTAGATACACTAAATCAAATACCAAAATATCACTTCAATTCTCTCTCTCTTCTCACGTTTTTGGGAGCCAAATTTGCTCTCTCTCTCTCTCTCTCTCTCGGCCTTGGATTCACTGGTTCTGTTTTTACCGTGAAAATGGAGAAGCAAATGAGTGATTTTGTTACAAAATCAAAGTGCTAGCACACTCTAGGAGACATACGAAGGTGATAGGGAAACCCACCCGTGAGCTTGGAATACCATTCGAAAGCTTGGAGCTTGGATTCTTGAAGATTGAAGCCGAAAATGGGGACTCCAAATCAGCTCACTGCCGAGAGCATGGAGAGGGCATAAACCAGATTTTGTCTTCATTCGCATCGCTCAACCGATCATTGTGAGTATTCCGCAACTCCTTGAATGTATTCACATGTTATTTTCATTGCTTGAAATAATCTTGGGATTCTTAGAAAATTCCAACACTATAGTCTTGAACTGTTCCGCCGTTGGTGTAAACCAAGACAATTGCCAACCCACAGCTTCACTTCGACCATTTCCCATTCTACGGTTGTGTTCATTTCGGCCATGAACACCGGTCCTGGATTCATAAATTACTTTAGAGAATTCAGCCTTTAAAAATTCCAATGGAAGCAACATTACTTCTTACATGAAATAAGTGATCTATTATAAAGAGGTAATCTGCATTACTCCAATTAAGATTCTTCTCATAATATAGTGATCATCAAAAGTCTTAGCTTATCCTAACTTTGACAAACAACAAGCACTCTACGTCATTACAAGAATGAGTTAGAGTATAGAATTCTACGATGCTTGTTTTGGATTACATAAAATTTATGTTGTCCCTTTTGAACCTGGATCATGGGATATCTAGTCAGTTAGGTTGGGTTTCCACAATGACAATTCTTAGTTTATATGCTTTAAGCCCATTCCCATCATTGACTTTTCAACTTGCTCTCTCAATAAACCTTTAGTAAGTGAAACTGCTAAGTTTTCCTTCAATTTGGCATAATATATTGAAATTATGCCACTTGAGAGCAGTTGCCTTATGGTATTGTGTCTTCGACGTATATGTCGAGACTTACTATTATACATTATATTTTGGGCTCTCCCAATAGCCGATTGACTATCACAATGTATGTTTATAGCTGGCTGCACCACCAGGTGTGAAAATAAATCCACTAATGGATTTGGAATCCATTGTATCAGATATCCAGTAAGCATCGTTGTATTCCTCTAAAACAACATTAGATCTCGTATAATGCAGATCATATTTTGAAGTTTCTCTCAGATACCTCAAAACTCTTACTATGGCTTTCCAGTGGTTATGTCCTGGATTACTCGTATATCTGCTAAGCATGTTTACAGCTTGAGCGATTTGTAAGATACATCAAACTTCTGATGATTCTCGAGTACTCCAATTGCGATATGCTTGAGCCAGTATTCTTTGATAAATGAAGAGTTAGGTCCACATGAGTTCTAGCCACATTTAGATCTCATTTATTATATTTCTCAAGTATATTCTCAACATAATGAGCCTGAGATAATATGTACCCCTCTGATATTCTGGAAATCTTAATTCCTAAGATCATTTAAGTTACTCCTAAATCTTTCATATCAAATTTGATGGTCAATATTTTCTTGGTAGACTGTATCATCTTATGATTACTACTAAATATCAGCATATCATCTACGTAGATACACACAATGACATACCTTTTTTTAGTTGATTTAGTGTATACACACTTATCATACTCATTGATTTTGAACCAACTTTACAACATTTCTTTGTCAAATTTTTCATGCCATTGTTTAGGTGCTTGTTTTAATTCGTATAAGGATTTTACAAGTTTGCACACATTCTGTTCTTGTCCAGGAATATTGAAATATTCTGATTGGTCCATGTAAATTTCTTCATCTAATTCACCATTTAAGAATGTCGTCTTCACATCCATTTGATGTATTTCAAGATCAAATATAGTTGCTATGGCTATGAGCATTCTTATTGACGTGAGACGGGTCACTGGTGAATATGTAACAAAGTAATCAAGACATTCTTTTTATCTATAACCTTTTATGATAAATCTAGCCTTGTACTTGTCTATTGATCCATCCGGTTTCATCTTCCGTTTGAAAATCCATTTGTAGCCCAGTGGCTTACGACCTGGAGGAAGATCAACCAACTCCCAAGTATGGTTTTGAAGGATAGAATCAATCTCGCTATTGATAGTCTCTTTCCACAAAGGTGCCTCTGAAAATGACATTGCTTCTTTATAGTTTTGAGGCTCATTTTCTAACAGGTATGTCAGAAAATTAGGTCCAATGACTTAGACGTTCTTGCTCTTTAGCTACGTCTAGGTTCATTTTCCTCAATATTTTCATGTTGACCTGATTCTTGGTCAACTCGATCACTACTTGTAGCAGTATTAATGGTTCTTTTGAGAGACTGTTCTTTTTTTCTTTACAAGGAAAATTCTCTTCAAAGAATGTTGCATTCCTTGACTCAATTATCATATTTGGATTGAAGTCAGGAATTTCATACTTATGTACTAAGAATCGATACACACTATTGTTGTGAGCATATCCAATGAATATACAATCAACAGTCTTTGGTCATATTCTAACCTTCTTAGGTTTAAGAACCATCACTTTGGTGAGACACCCCCACACTTTTAAATATTTGTAGGAAGATACATGACTTTTCCACAATTCATATGATGTCTTGTCCAATCTTCGGTGAGGTAACTTGTTCAGAACACAGTTGGCGGAAAGTAAGGCTTCCCCCCATAAGTTCTGGGGTAAACCAGAGCTTTTCAACATGACATTCATCATTTCCTTCAACGTTCCATTTTAACGTTCCGCAATCCCATTTTGTTGAGGCGAATAAGAAGTAGTAGTTTCGTGAATAATTCCATGATTGGAACAATATTCACTGAATGGTGACACATATTCACCTCCCATATCACTCCTGATTCTTTTGATTTTTCTTACCAAGTTTATTTTCAATTTTGTTATTATAGTGTATAAAGCTATCAATAGCTTCATCTTTTCTCCTCAGAAAATACACATAACCGAATCTTGTGCTATCATCGATAAAAGTGATAAAATACTGTTTACCGCATATTGTTTGCACAATATTCATATCACACACATCGGTGTGTATAAGTTCCAAGTATTCAAAACTTCATTCTATGGAACGAAATGATGCTCTATTCATTTTAGCTTCAACATATACTTCACATTTTATGTTAGTTATCAATTGTAAATTTAAGTATGAGGTCCATGTTAATTAATTTACTCATTGTATCATAATTAACATGCCATAACCTCTCATGCCATACATTTTATGACTCAATAATATAAGCAGAATATGTAGCTTTATTATTAGCATTGTGTTGATGGACAATCAATACATTGAACTTGAAAAGGCCCTCAAAGAGGTATCATTTTTCTACATAGACATCATTTTTGTTCGGTACAAACTTGTCAAAAATAAATACAAGCTTAAAACCATTCTTCCTAAGGAGTGAACCAGAAACCAAATTCTTTCGAATATCAAGAACATGCAAAACATTATTAAATATAAGCTCTTTCCCAGATGTGATCTTCAGAACCACTGTGCTTTGTCCAACCACTCTAGAGGTAGATGAGTTTCCCATTGTTAGATGATCGCCACCATCGACCTTCTGATAGGAGGAAAATATTTTGCTATTAGTACAGATATGACGAGTAGCCCCCGTGTCTACCCACCATTCTCTCGGATTCCCAACCAAGTTGGCTTCTGTTACAACTGCTGAGAGGTACATCTCTGAGATCTCATCAGTGAGATGCTCATCCTCAGTGACATAGGCCTCATGTTTCTTTTTCTTGCTCTTGTCCTGAGACTTATTCTTTCTACAGACTTTTTCCATGTGACCGCTTTTCCCAGAGATTTAGCACTTCCCCTTGAACTTCATGTTTGCTTGGGAAGAATCAACTCCACTGTTCATTCTATTTTTTCTACCTTTTCCACCCTCGACGATGTTAGCCTTAGACTCGATAGTCTTGTAACTAGCCTTCTCAGACTTTCTATTGTCCTCTTCGATCCTCAATCGAACTCAAAGGTCTTCAAGACTCATTTTATTATTTTTGTGTTTCAGATAGCTCCCGAAGTCCTTCCATGATGGAGGTAATTTTTCAATAATTGTGGCAACTTGAAACGTCTCGCAGAATTTCAAAACTTCATCCAATATTTCATGAATGATCAACAATAGTTTACCCAACTGAGACATGACCCTTGAATCTACCATTTTGTAGTCCAAGAACCTACCGACGATAAATTTCTTTTGACCGACATCCTCTGTTTTGTACTTATTCTCAAGATAGTCCTAGAGAATTTTCACAGAAGTCATGCTTTGGTACACATTGTACAAGG
Source organism: Zanthoxylum bungeanum (assembly GCA_019454045.1). Classification (NCBI taxonomy): domain Eukaryota; kingdom Viridiplantae; phylum Streptophyta; class Magnoliopsida; order Sapindales; family Rutaceae; genus Zanthoxylum; species Zanthoxylum bungeanum. Next base: position 224,198 of record SKCR01018437.1, on the reverse strand, counting down.
TATTGTCAAGTCCTTTCAAGAGGTAGTTCATGCACAAGAAGTCACCTGACGACCATGCCTCTTCTCGTAGTTGCTTGACTATTTTCGTTTCTCCCTCCACATTACCCGGAGGATCATTGAGATACTTAGCCAACTGCAGCGTTGTCAGGTAGAATAATATTTTATTCTGCCACTGTTTGAAGTTTGTATTAGGGTTGGTGCTTAGAGCGCCAATTTTATTATGTATTTCCCTGTAAATACTTATGTAGCATTTTATTATAAATAAAATAAACAGTTTCTATTATATAACATCTCTTTTTATATGGTAAAGATGTAACAAGCCTTAGAATGATTAGTTATGATATTGTTGCAAAAGCGTCGCAACAGACATTGAGTTGTATCATGACATTATCATTCTTAGACAGTTCCTGGTCAAGGTTTACACTATTTGGTCAGTAAAGTAAACCTGTTGAGACTGGTACATGTCGTATATTGGAATCTTGGATTCCAATGGTTTCTCAATGAACCATGAGTCTTGGAGACTCGTATAGACGTGTAGGTGTTTATAACAGATAAACACTGAACGACTCACAAAAGATTTTTAATGGATGGTACACCAACATCAATAAGAATCTTCTCGGGTTGAGTGAGCATAATGATTTTTTGACTTGAGATACCACTATGGATATATGAGTTATCCTCCACACTTAGATGGCAGTCACGTCACCGATCTGTTTAGATCAGACCTTCGTCTGTTCGTTGGGTGTGGACTGATGCTCAGGATATCCTGTGTGTATCAAGAAAGGATCTGTCAGTTATGTATACAGAGCATAGATATTCAATATGGAATTAGAAATCTGTTAAATTTATGGGCATGTGGTACACTGTAGAAATTAGTTCTAAGTGTTATTAAGATATTGCTAATAGAAACATCGACGTGATTATATCTATAGAGATTTGACGATTATATCTATATCTCTGTAATAATTCGGATACCTGTGACAAAGGGATTATATGTATGCAATGACCTCGATCTGTATGGTCCAGAGAGTTTATCTGTGTTCGTCTTAATTTACGAGTGGGTAAATTATGGACACGAAATTAGATTTCGTAACGGATATGCCTGAACCTAGAGAGTCTCACTAATGAAATATATACTGATTATTTATAAATCTTTTAACGGTTAAACGAAAGATACACGCAAAGGGACCCAATGGTCATTTCCTAATTAATGTGTATTTGTATTTAATGAATGATTTTATAAAATACACATTAATTAAATGTCAAATTGTGATATTTGACATAAATCATTAATATATATGTATTTGAATATTTAAAGTAAATATAATACATATATTTAAAATATTTATATTTAAATAATTATTTAATTATTTAATTGTTAAATAATTAAAGTAATTAAAATATAAATATCTTAAGTTATGATTACATTAGGAAATGGCTTTATTTCTGTTGTTGGACTTATTGTAATTCATTAAATGTTATAATGATTAAATACAACAAGTAAACTAGCTTTAATTAATTGAAACAAAAAAATATCTAGATATTTATTTTGCTTCCAAAATTCGGCCAAGGCTAAATGGGGAAGTATAAATAATTTTGTTTCATTTTTTATTTCATTAGGTCAAGCCACCAAAATATTACAAAAGAAAAGTTTGAGAGAAAGTTGAAGAACAAAAAAGGAAAAACCTAAGCAAAGTTGGTGATATAATCCAGGGTACCCTCCAGAGGGACCTCGACGACAGAGTTCAATTGGGCTTATTGTGGGTTAATTTGTATTCAATATTCAAGTCCAAGACAACTTTCAAACCTAAAGAACCGGATTGAAATAGATGAAAATGACGCAAGCCCAATATAGAAGCAGTTTTGACGAATAAAGCCGAATCAAGTCCGACACTAAAATTCGGCCAAGACAAGACATAATGGGCTTGAGACACATAATTTGGGCCTAGTTACATGAAGGCCACGCAATTTAGGAGCTTTTGGTGCAATGAGACAACTTTAGACATTTTGGGAACGATTGTCACATTTGTTGACTTATTAGGCACCTTTGTTGGATTTTTGTGATTTTGTTGTTTTTCCTTTATTGAATTTCTTGGCAAAGTTTTTGATTAAGTTTCTATTACTTTTGACTTTCTTGGAAAGTTGTCTAGGTTGTTAAATGATCATTAAGGGCATAGCTTTTAATTAGCCATAAGTTAGCAATTTAGGGTGTTTTGGTCTTTTGCACTATTAGGGTTTTCTTTTATTGTACTATATATTGTAACATTTATTTATTAATGAAAAAAATCACCAAATTTCGAATTTCATCTTCATTTTAAAGTCTTGGCTATTGTCTAAATTGCTTAAGGGAGGGATTCCCCTTATCTCATGCAATCGACTTATCTAAGGCGTGGCAACCTTAGTGGCGTCTCCGTGCTAGCAGAACACTTCAAGGAATCATCTTAAGGGTTCTCAAAGACAAGTTCTTTGTGGCCTTGGAAGGGTTTTGTTCCTACAAAATCAAATTCGCGGTTCTTGGGGTTCTGTCCGTTGCGAGGGGTTTGCTTGGCCTAATCCTCCAAGTGAGTTCCGCGTCATTTGGGAATTTTGTAAGTTTTTCTAAACTTTTTCAACTAGAAAATTATTTCTATGTTTCTAGGCTTCAACATGTGTTGCTTAGAATTTTCTCTACACTTTAAGCATGTAATTGAATGGTTGGGAACTTGTTTGAAAGATGTTAGCATGTATGATTAATAAAGAAAGCTTGAAATGAGTTCATTAGCTCTCTTTTGATTATTTGATAATCATGTTGCCATTCTATAGTTGTTAGGCCACTCATTGATGACCTCGAATTTTTCTTGTATTATTTCAAAATGGTGAGACTTGTTTGGTGTAGTGAAGATTGAATTAAAGTGTTGGATTTATTTAATTTGGTGTAATTTGTTCAGATAAAGAATTGGTAAAATTAGGCTTCTTAACCCTTTCCAAAATTGGGGCTTTTCATATATGTGTTGAGTAATGATGTATATATGATGTATATTTAATTTGGGATTGATTGGATTTGATATTGACTTGTTTTGAACAAGATTGGACTAAAATGCACAAGTTGGAAACCTTACGGCCTTCTCGGCAATTTGGAAAAAATTTGGGATTTGAGTTGCAATTTGTATTTTGATGTATAAGACATGTTTAAATCATTTTGGTATTGATTTGGAATCACTTAAAATTATATTTGACAATTTGAGGACCAAAATGAACAAAATGCAAAGTATTAGGACAATTCGACAATTAAGAAGAAATTTGATTTATTGGGTAAAAATTTCAGATTTTAAGTATTTTTTAATTAAAATAAATAAGTTTATTTTAATTTCCCGAGAAAAAAATTTTGAAATCGGAAAATTATGATTTTCTGCGTTCCGCTGCATTACCCGATAATACCCCTAAAAAGCCCAAAAAAAATGGTATCAGAGCGAGTCTGATTCTGAACACTCGATATGATTATGCCTTTAAATTCAATGTTTAATTTAATATTTACTTTATGCATGCATGTTGTGGGACACAGGAACTGGGCGACGCATGCTGTCCCGGGCTCGCGGCCCGGTTGGGAGTACGGAGTAGCCACGGGGGACTAAACCGGAGAATAATGGAGTCGCCACCCGGTGTGAACCGGGAAAATGAGATTTAAGGCCGCACTCACCCCTCGCAAGGGAAGACCTCAAACCATTGGGTTCGGAATGGTCCCTTACTCATGCCACTTGTAATGACAGGATTTATGTAATAATTTAATCAGGCTTAAGTATCACTTATTTCCAAGAGTATCATGCTTCTAAATTCACATGTACAAAATAAAACTTATACATATATTTCACATCTAAGATTGCATGCTTGGAAGTACATCAAAAGAGCAACAAACATACAACTTCATTGGCATATTATATTCAAGAAAACACAAGCACACATACTAACCACACAAGCACAAATGTGAGCACCTTCTCAAGTGGTACGTGGAATTGTATCCCAAGTACAGACCGTACTACCGTCCATTCGGAATCGGCTACGGAATTTATGTCTGGGTTTCCATCCGATATACCACAAGAAATAATACTCAAATGTTATCATGACATAGGTATATGAATTGTAATACATTAAACACATTGTATTCATGCATGTGGGGATAGCTACTAGGAGAACTATGTATGAAATCTGATGAAAAGGACTCAGTTCAGTGGGTGCGCGTTCGCGTAGCGTTTGAAAACGCGTTCGAACGGTAAACAGAAGGTTCGCGTTCGTGTAGCGTTCGAGAACGCGTTCGAACGGAACCAGACCTGATGCATGATAAGACTAAGAAAGTACGTATGCGTTCACGTAGCGTTCGAGAACACGTTCGAACGGTAAACAGAAGGTTCGCGTTCGTATAGCGTTCGAGAACGCGTTCGAACGGAACCAGACCTGATGTATTATGAGACTAAGAAAGTGCGTGTGCGTTCGCGTAGCGTTCGAGAACACGTTCGAATGGTAAACAGAAGGTTCGTGTTTGTGTAGCGTTCGAGAACGCGTTCGAACGGAACCAGACCTGATGCATGCAACATAAAGAATAAAGACAACAATGTCAAGCTCAGTATGTCCGATTAAACGTATCTTGCATTCAACCGAACACACCTCAACCGGCGCAGCAAAGCATCGTGGTAAAGGGCTTTAACCCCTCCCCGTAGGGGATCTTTCATTCCACTTACTAAGCCCATACGCTCCATTGAATCACGCATACAAAGAATTAAAAGCAATAATATCAAACTTAGTATGCCCGATTGAATGTATCTTGCATTCAACCGGACACACATCGACCGGCACGACAAAGCATCGTGGTAAAGGGCTTTAACCCCTCCTCGTAGGGGATCTTTCATTCCACTTACTAAGCCCATGCGCTCGATTGAATCACGCATACATAGAATTAAAAGCAATAATATCAAACGTAGTATGCCCGATTGAACGTATCTTGCATTCAACCGAACACACATCAACCGGCACGGCGAAGCATCGTGGTAAAAGGGCTTTAACCCCTCCCCGTAGGGGATCTTTCATTCCACTTACTAAGCCCATGCGCTCGATTGAATCATGCATACAAAGAATTAAAAGCAATAATATCAAACGTAGTATGCCCGATTGAACGTATCTTGCATTCAACCGAACACACATCAACCGGTGCGGCGAAGCATCGTGGTAAAGGGCTTTAACCCCTCCCCATAGGGGATCTTTCATTCCACTTACTAAGCCCATGCGCTCGATTGAATCATACATAAATAAGCAACATGCAGAATTCAAGTGACGAAAAATAAATAAATAAATCAAAGCAACATGAAACAAAAGAAGATGCCGTTTACTCAAGCGTAACGTGGAGTTGTATCCCAAGTACAGACCGCACTACCGTCCATTCGGATTCGGCTACAGAATTTACGTCTGGGTTTCCATCCGATATACCGCGAAAGTTGACACATCTCTCATTTTATCCCAAAGCCACAACATACAACATCTCATAATTCATGCATATTTATCTACTCAAGGGCCGCAACATGAATTTTAACATAACAATCATGCTAACAATACTCAATAAATAATGAAAATAAAACAGAAAACGAATGTGGAAAATACCCTCAGGTCTAACCTTTTATTTTGACTTTCGGACTCGCGTTTCACGGCCGTCGGAAGGGCTATCACTCCGTAACTTTTCTGGTTCACTGGTTTGCGTTTTACCTCGCTGTTTCGCTGTTTTGCTCGCTATTTTCACTCCGTTTTGCTGCTCTTTCCTCGCGGTTTTCTGGTCACTGTTTCAGGTGCATTTAGGGACTGTTTTGTGCGGTTTTAATGGGTATCGGGCTGCTGTTTGTCTAACTGTTTCGGGGCGAATTCTGGACTGTTTTAGGGTCAGTTTTTGGGGCAGTTGCGGTTTATTGCATGTGTCCGTTTGTGACTTTAGTTAGTGGGTGTGTGTTGTTTGATAGGCTGATTGTCGAGCGTAAGTGGGGTCGTGGTTTGTGAACGTGACTGCTGTGTGTGGCGCTGACTTGGTCAGTTCGTGTGTGCTTCGAAAGATGGTGGGGGGCCTGAGTCGGTTTTGTTGGCTAAGGGCAGTTGAGTGTGCGTGAGGCAGATTTATGGAGGGTGTTTGGTGGTGTGTGGGGTGCTGGCTGTGGTGGCTTACGTGAGGAATGATGGCAGTAACGTGTTGTGCGTGACTTTGAGACGGTGGGTTGAGGTTTGTGGCTGTGGTGGCTTACGTGATTGGCAAGTTGAGGGTGCTATGTTTGTGAGTCAGTGTTGTCGTGGGCTGATGAACGTGTGGCAGTTGGCTTGTGAGGGGCAGGGGTAGTTGGCAGTGCGTGAAGGTATGTTTTGGGTGAGTGCCAAGGTGCGTGAGTGGGGTTTTGCAGTGTGATGTGTGAAGCCGAGAGAGAAGATGGGAGAGTCTATTTCTTTGTTTGTTATGGGCGTGAATTCTATTGTGTGAAGGGTGAATGACTTGGTTAGGGGTTGTTTATATAGAGAAGGGATAGGGTTTCCCCTTGTCTCACAAGGAAGAGATTTGGTGCATTCAATTAGGATATGATTTTGTATCCAACAAGGAAAGGATTAGATTGAGGGGGGACAAATCTTGGCTAGATTAGGAAGGTAGTATATTTAGTTTGTGTTGATTAGGCATACAATATTTTAAGTTAGGAATAATATATTTTTAATTAGGAATAATATTTGTTGATTGATTTTAATTAGGCATGCAATTTCTTTAATTTGTGTAAGTATTTTTATTATTTTGGTAGGTGATTATTTAGATTTTATTTAATTTGGTATATTATTTAATTAATATTTTATTTAATTGGGTTGTATTTTGAGGGCCTTGGGCGTGTGGGCCAAGTGTGGTGGGCTAGGTGTTGTGTTGGTTTGGTGAGTGGGTTTGGGCCAAGGTTAAATGGTTATGGGTTTTTTTTTTTAGGCTAAAGGTGCTATAAACGGAGGTCCAACAAGTGAGCTTGACGCTAAACAAGTGAATAAGAATCTAACGAAATACCGATTCCCTTCCGACAATCGTTTCCCGTAATATCCTTAACTAAAAAGGTAGCGCCTCCAACTGAGACTCATCATCAGGTTTCACATGCAAAAATACAATGCCTACACATGTGTTTATTTAATTTGATTAAATAAAGTAAAAGCATCTTTTGCGGGAAATCCCTATTTGAAAATAAGGTTTTAATATTTAATATGTATTTGATGTATGTTACTTGGTCCGTCTTGTCAATACCGCTGATGGATAAATTATCTACGACTATTTCTGAGAACGTACCAAAGCTGTGAGGATATGGCCGGTAGGAATTTATTTGTACCGAATATATTTTGATATTAGGTGAATTCAAGCGAAGGCGGAATCCTGAACGTGCCATAGCTGTCAGGGTTACGCAAGTATCTTGAATTTATCAGTGAAAGTTTTAACCTTGGTACGCCTCCTTGTGAACGTGCCAAAGCTGTCACAATGAGAAACGACCAGGACCGAAACCCCATGAGTCACTGTTGAGTGATCGACAATGAGTTGTCTACCTAATGAATATACGTAGGCGAGAACGTGCCAAAGCTGTGAGCTGAAATATATATTAATGGGGTCCACTTATCACTATTATGTTATGATTTGATTATCGCATGTTTTGTATTCTGTTTGGGGATTACAGTTTTGCATGAAATAGTGGGAGGTGTATTTTTTAGATTAAAAATCCATGATCTATTTAATGCTTTTAATATTATATGAAACTGTTTTGTCTGCTAACCGTTGACTCGCTATCTATTTGATAGATCTGCGATAACGGCACCTTCGTCCAATCCTTTTGCTCGTTACTTGATACGAATAAGCTTAAGGGAGCTGAGAACTTTGCGGATTGGGATATGGATTTGAGGATTGTCCTCGGATCCGAAAAGCTGTGATATATTTTGGAAGTTCCACTACCTCTTGCTATATCAGAGGATGCATCGCCTGAAGAGATTGAGACTTTTCCATAAATGGAAAGATGATGATTTAAGGGTTAAATCATTCATTCTCAATTCTCTTTCTTTTGAACTGAAGAGGCAATACTTTGAGATGCATGATGCTTATAGCATGATGACACAACTTCGTGAATTGTTCATGAACCAAGAACAGATCGTGGTTCATAGAGTTGCAATGGAACTTTTCCATTCTAAACTTGATGAGGGACAGGCTATGAGAACACATGTAAGTCCTCCGCAACTTATTTTTGATTTTATTCACACTAGAATCACACTTAGAGATCCTTGGCATGTCTAGGACACTAACAATGGTATCAGTGCGAGATCTAAGCATGATTTGATTCTAGGGTTTATATACTTTAATTTGGGATTTTATGCTTGGAGCTTGTAAATGCCTAAATTGGTTGTTTGGTTGTGTTTATATGATGATGAATTGGATTTGTGCATCTTTGGATTTGAGATAAATTGATTAGATAAAAAATCCTCAATTCCAATGTCATGGCCGAATACCACCCCTAGAATATTCATGGTGATTTTTTGAATTTGACAATTGGATATGTTAATTGACATGAAATTGAATGTTAATTGTTGATTTAATTGGATTGAAATCAAAATTGGATGTTAATTTCATGTATTGTCGTGAACTTGAGCATGTTGGAATGAGTTGGTTTTGCTTCAATTTGTGTTGGACATGAATTGGATAATTAAGCATGATTAATTAGATTAATTGGTGTTTTGGAAATATTGGATTAATTGATTAATTATGTTAATTACACTTTAAATTGAATTAATGTGTTTTTGGAATATTATATTAATTTAATTTGTTGTAATTGTGCTAAATGGGCTTGGTTGGGTCAAGTTTGGTTTTGTACAATTGGGTTGGATCCAATTGGGCCTAAAACCATTTCCATAAAGTCCAAATATGACTATTTGGGCATTTAATAATTTAATTGGGCCTAATGGGCCTAAATTGATTTTGTGGTATAAGGTGATTCATAACTTGGGCCTTGGCATCTTGGGTTGGATCCATAATGGCCAAAGCTCATGCGTAAAAGAATTAATTGAAAGCTAATTGGACTTTAATTGAATAGTATTGGATGCTAATTGGGGTTTGAGACCCAATTGGATTGGATTTGGAATCCAAGTCTAAAAGGCACTATTAAAAGTGTAATTATTTAATTTGGAATTAAATTCGAATTAGTATTGGATACAATTTAATTTGGATTTAAAATTATAGTTCGATATAATTCAAGAATACGTACTTTGAGTATTTATTCTTAAACGAGTTGGACTCGCGCAAATCAAATCGTTGTTTGAACATTGGATGGTCATTAATTAAAGATTAATTAATTGGATTAGATTTATTGAACATTATGCTTTGTGTGAATACTTGGATGTATTTGTATGAATAATGTATATCGGATGGATATTAGATGGATGAGGGTAATTTTGGAAATTGTTGTAAGTATGGTACTTATTTATTAAATTGGACCTGCGTGTCCAGCCTATTATCTATTTACTCTTTGTATTTCTCTTCTCACCAATTCCACTCAATGCAAATGAGGTTTCTTTTAATGTTATGTAATTGGGTAGAAGTATGAATAGTGCTAGCGGGAGAGAGGAAATGGAGAGATTTGTTCTAAGAACATTATTATTTTAATCGCGTCTTATTATGCTTTTAGAATGCATGTTTAAGGGTGTATGATGAGACATAATCAAAGATAATAAACTGGTTGCCAATTTACGCGAAAAACCCTCATTAAATATTAATCGTTTTCCTTCCATTGAGTGGTTCTTTCTCAAGATCCAAGATTGGCATCGGTTTGTTGGCCAAAGTCAAGATCATTGTCCATCACAGATGTGTTTGAACCATGAAAGCTTTGTTACATATCGCATGTCTTGGGCAGTTGTGACTTGTTGGCCAAAGTCAAGGTCACTTTTGTACATAGACATGGATTACGAAGCTTTCCCACTTTCAATGGGTCGCGCTTAACTGGAATCATTAAGCTTGTTGAGCCAAAGCCAAGGCTTAGTTGATTCAGAGGAAAAGGTTAGGAAATATATATTGGATATATATTTTGGACTTAAAGGTCCACCTACCGGATCTAGGAATTGGATGGGATCCAATTGATCTTAGAGATCTACCTAGTTAAGTTTCATACAACTTGTTGGCCAAAGTCAAGGTTGTGTGTTATTTAACGGGATCCTAGCCCACTAGGAAACTGGGTTTCCTGAGTACTCAACAGAGGGTTAGAGGCTCGCCGAAAAATAGTGGGAGGCTAGTATTAAAGTTGCAATTTCGTTTAATACTTGCTAAACGCGCTCTTTTATTTTATTTACCGTCGTTATAAATATATATTAGTTGGACTAATATCTTTTATTGCTTTCATTGAACAGTTGGACTGTTTTCACACTACTCCACTTGTAGTTGGTCATATAGTTAGACTATAGTAACCATTACATTTTAAGTGTACCCAAAATCATTGATTTGATAGTTGGACTATTGCAATCGAGATGGCTGGAAATATTAGCATTAAGGATATCATCATGGGCGATAATGTCTTTAACGGCTCTAATTTTCCAGATTGGGAAATGAATCTCAAGATAGTCTTGGGAGCCGAGAAGTTACTCTATGTCATAGAGAAACCTCTCAGGCCTGAGCCCGGAGTTGAGAAAATAGTAGAGCATGAGCTTTGGAAGACTCATCGTGATGATAACTTTAGTGCTCAATCCGTAATGCTTGCCGCAATGACTCCTCAATTTCTTCATCAAAATAAAGGATTGGATCATTATAGTATGATGTTGAAATTGAATGATCTTCACATATCTATTCTTAGATCTCAGAAGCATGAGTTGCGAAAGAAGCTCTTTCGCTCGAGTATGTCAGATGGTACATCTATCGAGCACTACGTGTCGCAGATGATTGCTGACATCGAACAACTAGGTCAGCTGGGCATAACCTTTAAGGCCGAGACTTTTATAGATTTGATCTTACAGTCTCTGCCCGAATGCTGGGGCGGGTTCTTCATGAACTACAACATGATGAACCAAGAGAAAACTCTTGGAGAGTTAATGGCGATGAGAAAGAAGCAGATCCAGAGCTTCTAAAGGGCAAGAGGCGCGAGGCGCACCTTACTTCGGCATCCCAGAAGGCCGAGGCTTGGCCGAAGGCTTCTAGGGGTGTGAAGAAAAGGAAGAAAAAAGGGCAAGGCTAAATCATCACAGTCTTCTGGGAAGACTAAGGACATATCCCAAGACGTCTGCCTACATTGTAGCAAATGGGGTCACTGGAAGCGTGACTGCCGTGAGTACAAGGCAAAGTTGAAGGAAGTAAAGACGGGCAAGGCTCCGGCTTCAGGTATGTTTGTTATAAACATGTCCACTACTGAATTTAAAAATTGGATTTTTGATTCTGGATGAGGTACTCATATATGTACTGGTGTGCATGATCTGCTGATTAGCAGGATACTGGCTTCAGATGAGATCGACCTACGAGTCAGAAATAGGACGAGAGTCGCTGTTTTGACCATTGGGTACTATGTTTTGTATATGCCCTTGGGGCATGTAATTACATTAGGTGATTGTTATTTAGTACCTAGTTTGACTAGGAACATCATCTCTGTATCTAGTATAACTCGATGCGGGTATACCTTTGTATTCAAGAACACTGGGTATTTTGTATATAAAGATGACATTTTGATATGTACAGTAGATGTTAATAATGGTATTTATATTTTGAATATAAACGAATCTCAAACATATAACATGACAAACAAAAGCTCAACTGAGTAAAACAGATGAAACTTATCTGTGGTATTATCGTCTGGGACGCATTAACAAGACTCGTATATCCACACTTTCGAAGAATGGATACGTGGACGGATTTGATCCTAATTCATATGATGTCTGTGAATCTTGTTTATTAGGTAAAGTGCCTAAAACACCTTTTAGTGGTAAATGTGTATGCCACCGAACTCTTAGCCCTCGTTCATGGTGACGTATGTGAGCCCATGTCTAGCTAGGCTAGAGGTGGTTATGAATACTTCGTAACCTTACGGATGTTGCATCGCGTTATGGTTATTTGTATCTTATGAAACACAAGTCGGAAACTTTTGATAAATTCAAAGAGTTTCGACACGAAGTAGAAAAATAGACCGGTAAAAGTATTTAAACATTACGGTCGGACCGTGATGGAGAATACTTAAGCAATGAGTTTCTTGATTACTTGAAAGAGTATGGTATTCTTTTACAGTGGACTCCTCCCGGAACACCTCAATGAAATGTGTGTCCGAACGGAGAAACCGAACTTTGTTGGATATGGTAAGGTTAATGATGAGTCGCACCGAGCTACCAATTTCCTTTTGGGATACGCATTGAATAGTGTAATACTTATTTTGAATAAGGTTCCGTCAAAGTCTGTTGGACAGACTCCATATGAAATATGGACAGCAAAGAAACCAGGTTTCTCATTCCTGAAGATTTGGGAATGTTGGGCATACGTTAAACATTTGGATAGTGCCAAACTAGAACCCAAATCGGATAAGTGCCTATTTGTAATTGGTTATCCTAGGGAAACCAAAGGATATTATTTCCACAACCCATAGGAGAACAAAATATTTGTTGCTCTCCATGCGATTTTCTTTAGAGGAATTCCTAAATGCAGTGGTAAGTGGGAGGAAAGTAAAACTCGATGAAAATCAGAGTGATACTGTTCCTGGCACCGATCCCCTCACGGAACACGAACAGTTCATCAGGGATGAGACTGTACCACAATCTTCTAATACACAAGAACCGCGTAGATCGGAGAGAGTCAGAAAACAACCTGAGAGGTATGGGTTTCTGATCTCACCTCATGTAGATATTAATCTTATTGAGGATAATGAGCCAGCTACGTATGAGGAAGTGATACAAGGTATCGACTCCTCTTTATGGCAAAAGACCATGAAGTCCGAAATGGATTCCATGTATACAACCAAGTTTGGACACTGGTTGATATACCAGAAGGCATAGTGCCTATTGGTAGCAAATGAGTATTCATGGTGAAGACATGCATGGATGGAAACATACAAAAGTATAAAGCTAGGCTTGTAGCGAAAGGGTATCGTTATCAACATGGTGTCGATTACGATGAAATCTTTGACCCGTTGCCATGATTAAAACCATTCGGATGATGCTTGCTATTGCTGCATATTTCGATTAGGAAATATGACATATGGACGTCAAAACCACTTTCCTTAACAGAAACCTTTTGGAGGATGTTTATATACAATAGCCTGACGGTTTTTTCGTGCCAAAACATGCAAACAAGATTTTCAAGTTAAATCGATCCATTTATGGATTGAAGCAAGCATTGCGTTCTTGGAACCAACGTTTTCATGAGATAATATTATAATATGGTTTCATTCAAAATGATGATGATTCTTGTGTATATAAGAAGGTTAGTGGGAGCGCACTGACAATGATTGTCATATACATTGATGATGTATTACTTCTTAGCAATAACATTCCCATATTAAAATCGATAAAAGCTTGGCTTCCATTAAAATTCTCCATGAAATTCTTAGGAGATGCAACCTTTATTTTAGGAATAAGGATCTACTGGGATAGATCTAAAAGTTGTTGGCACTCTCTGAGAACTCGTTCATTGAAAATATTGAAGAGATTCTGTTGGTCTCTAAGATCAATCCCAAGGATCTAATAAACATGAAATATGTGAATACGCAAAGAAGTAGCGGAAATACTTACATTGAACGGATTGGATGTAGGTGGAAAGTTCAAAACTTTTGCTCCTTTGAAATGCTCCAAGCTTTCTTTGAATGATTGGTGTAGCTCCAAGCCTTGAAGTTTGATTCCAAACTCAATGGGAATGGTTTCCCTATCACCTTAGAAGACTCATTTATGTGCTAGCACTTAAGAAATTTTGAAACAAAATTTCAAGAAAGGGAGATGAAGCTCACGGCATAGGGAGAGAAAAGAGAGAAATGTTATTCCAGTTTTTATGTTGTGTATATTTGATTTCCAAAACTCAAATCTTGATATACCAAATCCAAGATTTGGTATTAGTCATTCAACAAAAATGAATAAATAATTACAAAGTGTGTAGAGATTGGTTGGAGTAAAAAACAAGTAAGCTTAGATTTACACTCCAATTTAACCACTTCCATCACTAGTCAAACTTGTGATGTAAGTCAAGTGGGTCCCACCACTTGTAAATTACGAATTTACGTCGAATAATCTCAACGCGCAACTTCACTCGGGCTTGGGTTCGTTCAATTCTGAATTAACGAATTTTCCGTTGCGACGTTAATAAAATATTAAAGTCGCTCGCGAATTAATTCTAAATTAATTCGTTCGCCAGAATTAAAATCCAATTTTAATTTCGTTATAAAATCGAATTTCATTTAATATATCGAATATATTATTTTATCGATTAATTCTAAATTAATCGTTCTCTCTCTTCTAATTTAATTTTATCCCAGATAAATTCTCTCCGTAATTAATCCTAGATTAATTTTATCTCTCTTCTAATTAATCCTAGATTAATTATGTTCGAGTCAAACGTCATCGGTGAATCTTTAGGAAGTGACCTATGAGATCTCTGGATATGTTGGCAGTAAATCTGGTCGTCGGACTATCCGATTACGTGCGTACCCCGTACCACGTTCTTACCGATTTACAAGACATGGTTGGCTTCTAGCAAAGCATCGTGCCTACCCAATTCTCCAGAAATATTCCTTAAGGAATATATAATCTTTGTCAAGCGTAGTATAAGTAGTATTGCATATTGCGATCCAATATCGGATGTCACATACAAGGCCTGGGGCTGGAATAGTGTCTGCCCCGTACGAAACATATATCGGATCACAAGCAACTAGTCTCTATAATCGAATAATCATGACCTTGTCATATTATCCCGATAGTTGCAACATAATAGAGAACCAGTTTTGTATCCCTGTGTGATCATCATCTCTATATGACTGAATTTATACTTCCGTCTTGACATCACACCCAATACACTACGATTCTCAATAAACCCATAAGAGGCGTACACAGAACCTGTTAAAGTCCCGGACGACCAAAACCAAAGCGTATTGATTGTCGCAAGTATTAGCGATGCAAGTCTCAGGTTAAGACCAAATACACCTACCCTGAATCAGATTCCCATAGACACATAGTCATACTACCAATGAGATTCCAAGGGGTCTATCCAGAGCGAAGCTGTTTCCGTACCATCGATAAACACAACCTCCTATCACACTTGCATAAGTATCCAATACTTAAATATATGAGAACTATGCAATTACGCTTCCATAACACGCACAAGTGCAATACTAGTCTATTCCGCATTATCGATGTCCAGTCTCGATAATACTACGACTAGGGATATTTAATGATTAAACCTTCGTGGATTGATATTGTCTCTTATCTTATAAATTGGAACTAATCATAAGGAATTTTATCATTTATATATATACAAGTAATCTAATTACAAAATGATAAAATAGCAATTTCATTGTCACATAGTTAATTTGTACAAAAACCACAATGTCTTTTACAAATAGTGACGCTATGGGTCATAATTGTCCAACAATCTCCCACTTGGCCTATAACAAGTCACTCAAGCATCTAACACCTGAACTATGTACATGTCGCTCAAACTTTTGCTGAGGTATAGCTTTCGTCAGCGGATCTGTAATGTTGTCATCTGATGCGACTTTCTCGATCTTCACATCGCCACGATGTATGATCTCACGAATCAGATGGAAACGTCGAAGAACATGCTTGGATCGTTGATGATGTTGGGTTTCTATTAAGTCCCAAGGATCAATTATCAAGCAAGAAACACATGTGAATACACGAAGAAATATGGCGGAAACATACTTACAACGATCGGTTTGGATGCGACGAAAAATAAAAATTTTCTCCCACTTGGTGAAGCTCGGCAGTGGCAGTGGCTCAGCAGTGGACTGCACGGCAGTGGGCTGTTGTGTTCCTCCAAGAATCGGCCATGGATGTCTTCAAAGCTCCAAGTGGTGATTCCATGCTTATGTGTTCGATTTCCTATCACCTATGTATTTCCTCTTTTGAGTGCTAGCTCTTGGTGATTTTTGCCACAAAAATCTCCATCTCCATCTTCCTTATTCTCTCGGCAAAACCAGAAAATTTGAGAGGGAAATGGTCCAAGACCGTGTGAGATGAGAGAGAGATGGAGAAGAAAGAGAGATAATGTTATTTGTGTAATTGATTTTTTAAAAACATATACACAATTTTGGCTTTCAAAAGTCAAACAATTAAAGCCATAAATGCCAACCACTACGTCAATCAATCAATCAATCAATTGCCACATCACTCAAAGTGACATGATTTGACGCTTGATGTGACTAGCGATTTTACGCTTGATTTGACTTGCATGCCGCACTCGAATTCGAAATACGAATGTGCCCGCAAACAATCCCGGGCTCGGGTTCGCTAATTCCAAATTAACGAATTTTCCGTTGCGACGCAATTAAATAATTACGCCTAGTGAAATCACTATTCATGTCGCTAACGAATTAATTCTAAATTAACTCGTTCGCCCGAATTAAAATCTAATTTTAATTCCGCTTCGAAATCCAATTTCGTTTAATATATCGAATATATTATTTAATCGATTCATTCCAAATTAATCATTTTCTCTCTTTAATTGATATTTTATCCCAGATAAAATATCTCCGCAATTAATCCCAGATTAATTTTCTCACTCATCTAATTAATCCTAGATTAATTAAAGTGCGAGTCATACATCATCGGTGAATCTTCGGGAAGCGACCCATGAGATCCCCGGATATGTTGGCAGTAAATACGGTCGTCGGACTATCCGAACACGTAAGTACCAAGTACTACGTTTTAACGATTTACAAGACAAGGTTGGCTTCTAGCAAAGCGCCATGCCTACCCAATTCTCCAGAAATATCCTTATAGGAATATGTGATCTATATCAGGCGTAGTATACGTAGTATTGCATATTTCGATCCGGTATCGGATGTCACGTGCTAGGCCTGGGGCTGGAATTGTGTTTTCCTCGTACGAAGCACATATCGGATCTTTGGTAACTAGTCTCTATAATCGGATAAACATGACCTAGTCATAATATCCCGATAGCTCGAGCATATAAGAGAACGAGTTCGGTATCCTACGTGACCATCATCTCCACTATGACTGGAGTGATACTTCCATCTCGACATCACACCGAATACACTACGATTCTTAATATACCCAGAAGAGGCGTACACAGAACCTGTTAAAGCCCTGGATGACCAAAACCAAAGTACATTGATTGTCGCAATTATTAGCGGTGCAAGTCTCAGGTTAAGACCAATTACACCTACCCTGATTTCGGACTTCCATAGACACATAGTCATACTACCAATGGAATTCCGAGGGGGTCTATCCAGAGCGAAGCTGTTTCTCGTACCATCGGTAAAACACAACCTCCTATTACACTTGCATGAGTATCCTATACCCAAATATATGAGAACTATGTCGTTATGCCCTCACAACGCGCACAAGTGTAATACTAGTCTTTTACGCATTATCGATGTCCAATCTTGATAATACTCTGACTAGGGATATTTAATGATTAATCCTTCGTGGACTGATACTGTCTCATTTCATTCTCAATCCAAGAACTAATCATATGGACCTCCTATCATTTATACATCTTGGTGATCTAATCACAAATGATAAGAAAGCAATCTCATTTGTCACATAGTTAATTTATACAAAACCACCATGATCTGTACAAATAGTGACGCTATGGGTCATAATTGTCCAACAGATGGGACCGCGGTTCCTTAGCCTATGCTATAGCCCCGTTATTGTCACAATATAATGGAACGGGCTCAGCTGCTAACAGAACTACTCCTAATCCAATTAGAAATTTATGGATCCAAACTGCCTCTTTTGTTGCTTCAGCTGTAGCAATATATTCCGCTTCTGTTGTTGAATCGGCAACAGTCTCGTGCTTGGAAGATTTCCAGCTTACTGCTCCATTGTTCAAACAAAATATGTACCCAGATTGTGACTTACAGTCGTCTTTATCGGTTTGGAAACTTGCATCGGTAAACCCACTTACCTCAAGTTCTTCATCTCCATAGATTAAGAACGCATCCCTAGTTCGTCTAAGATACTTAACGATGTTCTTAACCGCAACCCTGTGACCATCACCTGGATCGGCCTGATAGCGACTACATATGCTCAAAACATACGAGACATCAGGTCGCATACATATCATGGCATACATGATCGATCCGACTACCGAAGCGAATAGGATATGACTCATGTTGTCTCTCTCATCTTGAGTTTTAGGACACATGTCCTTAGATAGAGTGATGCCATGTGACACTGGCAACAGTCCCCTCTTAGACTGTTCCATGTTGAATCTCTTCAACACTTTGTCAATATATGTGCTATGGGAGAGTCCAAGCAGCTTTCTAGATCTATCATGGTAGATCTTTATTCCTAGAATAAAAGTTGCTTCTCCCAGATCCTTCATGGAGAATTTTAATGAAAGCCAAGCTTTCACCGATTGTAGCATGGGAATGTCATTGCCAATAAGCAATACATCATCAACGTAAAGGACAATGTGTTGGACAATTATGACCCATAGCATAACTATTTGTACAGAACATGGTGTTGTTGTACAAATTAACTATGTGACAAAGGAAATTGATCTTTTATCATTTGTAATTGGATTACCTGGATATATAAATGATTAAAGTCCTTAGATTAGTTCCAGATTAATAAGATATGAGACAATGTTAATCCATAAAGGTTTAATCATTAAATATCCATAGTCGTAGTATTATCAAGATTGGACATCGATAATGCGGAATAGGCTAGTATTACACTTGTGCGTGTTATGGAAGCGTAACGACATAGTTCTCATATATTTGGGTATTTGATCGGCGTAAACACACACGTATAACGCAAGCACACGTATCGTTCAAGTAGTATAAAAAGTATCGATCCCACGAGGACTTAATACCTAAGCTATTAATTTTATGAGGTCAAATGATTACTAGTATCTAAAAGGTTGTTTGATTGATTTGAAATGGCGAGGATTCTAAATTTAAAGACAAGTAAATAAAATTGTTCGAAAGTAAGTTTTAAGAAAATTCAATATTAAAAACTATTTAGGGTTGTGAATCTTTTCAATATTATTTAAAGATGAAGTGGTTATCCTATAGCTGGGTAATATATTGATTTATTAACCTGAAACACTAAATTATGTGAAAGCCTCTGTCGATGGTCAGACACAAATACCCAGTTTAACCCAATTGAACCATATGTCTATGTCAACCAAATTATCTGGATTCATTAAGTTTAAGTTCCAATTATGGCTACCCCCGCCCGACATGTATATGTCTATCCTGTAAGGAAATCTATTAAAGGGTTATCTATCCTCAAGGAAGATCGTGGGCTATTGAGTCTAAGGTCTCAAACTTAAAATCCATATGTCTAGTTTATTTTAAGTTTACCTAATCAATTTTATTAATGGCCAGTTAATAAAAAGCATTAAGATTAAGACTCAATAAATAAATCTTTATATTACCCAAACTATAATCTAACCCCTTATAAACCGGTGATATTAAGATTAAGACTCAATAAATAAATCTTTATATTACCCAAGCATTAAGATTAAGACTCAATAAATCTTTATTTTATTTTAAGTTTACCTTAGCAAGGAGAAGTTACCTCATCATGGTTGAATAGTAAAACTGAAACAGTAAAAACAAGATAAATTACTATTACTA
This sequence comes from Zanthoxylum bungeanum, assembly GCA_019454045.1. Taxonomy (NCBI): domain Eukaryota; kingdom Viridiplantae; phylum Streptophyta; class Magnoliopsida; order Sapindales; family Rutaceae; genus Zanthoxylum; species Zanthoxylum bungeanum. The sequence goes on along the minus strand of SKCR01018437.1, from coordinate 204,405 downwards.
TTACAAAAAGTAATTACTATTACAGAATGTAATTAAAAATTAATTACAAAACTTAAATTAAAATAAATTAGAGAGAGAAACTCCCTATTTACATCAAAGAAATGAGAGAGAATGGTGCAACTAAAACTGAAATCTCGAGCTCAATTTATAGACAATTTTTTACGTCCAGCGTCGCGATGCCAAGGGCTTCAGCGTCGCGACGCTGGATCTGTTGACTTTGGTCCACATGGGTTGACCACGCGTGTTCTGTTGGCAGAATCTGGTGATAACACGTGTCACGCGGTAAAGGTGGTGCAATGAGAAGACGACACGTGGCAGACGGTGATTGGCTGAGCTTTCGGTCTAATGAACATCTGACACGTGGCACGCGTTTAGGATTGGTCCAATGAGAGATTAACACGTGGCAGCATGTGATTCGCCGGTGACTCGGTCCAATGAAAACTTGACACATGGCACGCGCTTGCTTTGGTCCAATGAGATTTCGACACGTGGCACACGACGCATTTTAGCAGATCTTCTGTGATGATGATACGTGTCACGGCGCACGTTAGCAAAGTCAAACTTTTCTCAGATTCTGACCCATTGACCCGACGCACATTAGCATGGCCGGCGCACTTTAGGCGTCGCGACGCGGAAAAATTACCAAAATGCCCATTTTCCCAATTTTCACTGTTTTGCTCCAAATCACCTCCAGAATTTCCTGAAATTTTATTTATCTACAAAATAACACAAAACACATCAAAATATTCACAAAGCTCAAGAAACTATACAAAATATTAGGTTAAATGAGTGTGAAATAGTGATGGATTTATCACTCATCAGTATTGGATACTCATGCAAGTGTAATGGGAGGTTCTGTTTACCGATGGTACGGAAACAGCTTCACTCTGGATAGACCCCTCGAAATCCCATTGGTAGTATGAATATGTGTCTATGGGAGTCCAAATCAGGGTAGGTGTATTTGGTCTTAACTTGAGACTTGCATCGCTAATACTTGCGACGATCAATATACTTTGGTTTTGGTCGTCCAGGGCTTTAACAGGTTCTGTGTACGCCTCTTCTGGGTATACTGAGAATCATAGTGTATTGGGTGTGATGTCAAGACAGAAGTATCACTTCAGTCATATAGAGATGATGATCACGCATCGATACAAAACTGGTACTCTAAGTGCTATAGCCATCGGGGAAGTATGACTAGGTCATGACTTTCCGATCATAAAGAGACTAGTTTCTTGTGATCCGATATATGCTTCGTACGAGGCAGACACAACTCCAGCCCCAGGCCTTGCATGTGACATCCGATACTGGATCGTAATACGCAATACTACGTATACTACGCCTGACAAAGATCTTGTATTCCGTAGAAGAATATTTCTGGAGAATTGGGTAGGCACGGTGCTTTGCTAGAAGCCAACCATGTCTTGTAAATCGATAAATATGTGGTACAGGGTACGCACGTGTTCGGATAGTCCGATGACCGTATTTACCGCCAACATATCCATGGATCTCTTGGGTCGTATCCCAAAGATACACCGATGATGTTTGACTCGAACAATATTAATCTGAGATTAATTAAGAGAGAGAATATTAATCTGGGATTAATAAAGATAGAAAATTAATCTGGGATTAATTACGGCAAGAATTAATCTGGGATTAATTATCAGAGAAAAAATTAATCTTGGATTAATTCCGTCGAGAATTTATCTGGGATTAAATTCGTCGAGAGGAGAGAACACGATTAATTTGAAATTAATCAGTAAAATAAATTTAATAGTTAAATTAGATTTTACTATTTAATTTATTTAATTGAGCTTAAATAATATATTAGATATATTAATGAAATTGGATTTCAACGGGGAATTAAATTGGATTTTAATTTTAGCAAACGAATTAATTTGGAATTAATTCGTGAGCGATTTCCGTAATAATTTTACTGGGTATTATTATTTAATTAAATTAGATTTAATTACGTCGCGACGGAAAATTCGTTTGATTGGATTAAACGAACCCGAGCCCAAAGTGTGTTGAGAAAGCCAACTAGATTTGGAATTAAATGGGTGAGACCCATGACTCACATCAATTGTCAATAATTGATAGAAGTGGTTGGATATTATTTAAACACTCAACATATTTAATATTTTTTGCTTAATCTCTCTCCCTGGCATTATTTGGCCGAATTGGCCTTATTTGCTTATTAGGCCGAATTGGCCAATTTCTTTTGTCTTGGCCGACAATAGGTATTGTGGCCATTAATTACATTTGGCTGATTGAAAGCATTAAATGGCCATTGAATTTTCTAATTTTAATAGGCCACTGCCTCTGTTTTTTAAAAATATAAAAAGGCAATTTTTGGCTCTCTGTCTTTTAAATGGCGAGAAGCAATTTTGTTTTTTCTTTTGAAAATCAATTGGCTTCTGCTTTTGAGAAAGAAAATGCCTTGACTTCTCTCTAAAATACCGAATGAAAAAGCATTCCTTTTGCTTTTGAAGCAATTGGCCATATGGCCTTCCGATTGTTTTCCCCTCTCTCTCGGGCAAATTTGTTTCTCCTTGGGAGATAAAATTTGTTCCACTTGTTCTTGCTAGCACATAAGGGAGTCAAATGAAGGTGATAGGGATACTCACCCATGAGCTTAGAAGCTTCAACATCCATGAAATTTTTGAACTCAAGCCGATCAATGTAAGTCCTCTGCATCTTATTTTTGATTTTATTCACACACGAATCACGTTTAGAGATCCCGTGGCATCTCTAGGACACTAACAATGGTATCAGAGCGAGATCTAAGCATGATTTAATTTCTAGGGTTTATAGACTTTATTTTGGGATTTTTGCTTGGAGCTTGTAAATGCCTAAATTGGTTGTTTGGACATGGTTGGATGATGATGACTTGGAGTTATGCATAATTGATTTTGTGAAAAATAGATTAGATTATTTTCCCTAAAATCTATACCTTGGCCAAATACCCTAAGAATTGCTCATGGTAATTTTTTGAATTAAATAATTGGATATGTTGATTCACATGAAATTGAATATTAATTGTTGATTTAATTAGATTGAAATCAAAATTGGATGTTAATTTCATGTATTTCCGTGAGATGTGAAGCATGTTATAGAATTGATTTTGCCCAATTTTATGTTGGACATGAATGTGGGAATTAGGCACGATTAATTAGATTAAATTAATATTTTGGAAACATTAGGTTAATTAATTAATTACGGTGATTGCACTTTAATTGAATTAATATATAATTTGGAATGTTGTATTAATTTAATTGTTGTATTTGGGCTAATGGATTTGGTTGGGCCAAATTTTAGTCTTGGATTATATTTGAGCCTAAACCATTTCCATAAAGTCCAAAATATGACTATTGGGCCTTTAATAATTTAATTGGGCCTAATGGGCCAAAATTGATTCTATGGCATATGGTGATTCATAATGGGCCTAGGCATTATGGGTTAGATCCATTTTGGCCGAAAGCCCAAGCCTAAAGAATTAATTAAAAGCCCATTGAACTTTAATTATATAGTATTAGATACTAATTGGGCCTTTGAGACCCATTAAGATTGGATTTGGAATCCAAGTCTTTAAGGCACATAAATAAGTGTAATTATTTAATTTGGAATTAAATATGAATTAGTATTGGATACAATTTAAATTGGATTTAAAATTGTAGTTCGATATAATTCAAGAATACTTACTTTGAGTATTTATTCTTAAACGAGTTTGACTCGCACAAATCAAATCGTTGTATGAACATTGGATGATCATTAATCAAAGATTAATTAATTGGATTAGATTGATTGAATAATATGCTTTGTGTGAATACTTGGATGTATGTATGAATAATGTATATCGGATGGATATTAGAAGGGTGAGGGAAATTTTGGAAATTGTTGTAATAAATTTAGAATTTATTAAATTGGACCTGCGTGTCCAACCTATTACCTCTTTTATCATTGTATTTCTCTTCTCACCAATTCCCCTCAATGTAAATGAGGTTTCTTTAGAAGTATTATGTAATTAGGTAGAAGTAAGAATAGTGCTAGCGGGAGAGAGGAAATGGAGAGATTTGTTCTAGGAATAAATTGTATTATATATCCATCCGCATATCATTATTAATTTATTTCACGCCTTATTATGCTTTTAGAATGCTTGCTTAAGGGTGTATGATGAGACCTAATCAAAGATAATAAATTGGTTGCCAATTTACGCGAAAAACCCTAAACAAATAATAAGCGTTTTATTTCCATTGAGTGATTCATTCTCAAGATCCAAGTTTGGCACTGGTTTGTTGGCCAAAGTCAAGACCTTTGTCCATCGCGGATGTGTTTGAATCATGAAGGCTTTGTTCCATATCACATGTCTTGTCCAAGTTGTGATTTGTTGGCCAAAGTCAAGATCACTTCTTGTCCATCGACATCGATTACGAAGCTTTCCAAAGTCTATGGGTCCCGCTTAACTGGAATCATTAAGCTTGTTGTGCCAAAGCCAAGGCTTAGTTGATTCAGAGGAAAAGGTTAGGCAATATATTGGATATATTGGCCTATTATATATGTGTTTCGGACTTGGAGGTCCACCTACCTGATCTAGGAATTGGATGAGATCCAATTGATCTTAGAGATCTACCTAGTTAAATATCATACAGCTTGTTGGCCAAAGTCAAGGTTGTGTGTTATTTAACGGAATCCTAGCCCACTAGGAAACTAGGTTTCCCGAGTACTCCACAGATGGTTAGAGGCTCGCCGAAAAATAATGGGAGACAAGTATTAAATTTACAATTTCGTTTAGATACTTGCCAATACGCGCTCATTTAATTTTTCGTCATTAATTATAGAATATATTAGTTGGACTAATATTCAATTGTTGTTTTAATTGAAAAGTTGAACTGTATTCAAACTACTTCATTTGTAGTTAGTTATATAATTGGATTATAGTAATCAATACATTTGAATGTAACCAATCAATTGTAGTTGATTATATAGTTAGACTATGGTAATCATTATATTTAATTGTACCTGAAATCGTTGATTGGATAGTTGGACTATAGCAATCAAGATGACTGAAAAATTAGCGTCAAAGGACATAATCCTGGGGAAAATGTCTTTAACTTCTTTAATTTTCAGATTGGGAGTAGAACCTCTCGAGCATGAGCCCGAAGTTGAGCAAATAGTAGAGCATGAGCTTAGGAAGACTCATTGTGATGATAACTTTAGTGCTCAATCCGTTATACACAGCTAGAGCTTCTTAAAAGGACATATCCCAAGTTATCTGCCTAAACTGTTGCAAACGGGGTCACTAGAAGTGTGACTGTCGTATGGACAAGGAAACATGAAGGAAGTGAAGGTGGGACAAGGTTCCGGCTTCAAGAAATGTTTGTTGTAAACATGTTCACTATTGGTTTTAAAATTGGATTTTTATACTAGATGTGGTACATAAATATATGTACTGATGTGCGGGATCTGCTGACAAGCAGGAGACTGACTTCAGATGAGATCGACCTACAAGTCGGAAACAGGAAGATAGTCGATGTTTTGGCCGTAGAAACCTAAGTTTTGGAACTACCCTTTGGGCATGTACTTAAACTAGGAGACTCTTATAATGTATCTAGTTTGACTAGGAACATTATCTCTGTATCTAGTTTAACTCGTTGTGGGTATACATTTATATTCCGAAGCACCGGGTGTTTTGTTTATAAAGATGATATCGAGATATCTACATTAGATGTAAATAATGGTCTTTATATTTTGAATATAAATAAATCTCAAACATATAATATGACAAACAAATAGCTCAAATTGAGTAATTTCTAATGAGACTTACTTGTGGCATTGTCGTCTGGGACACATTAACAAGACTTGTATATCCATACTTTCGAAGAGTAGATACTAGGACAGATTTGATTCTAATTCAAATGATGTCTACGAATCTAGTTTATTAGGCAAAGTGCCTAAAACGCCTTTTACTTGGTAAAAGTGCAAGTGCCACCGATCTGTTAGCCCTCGTTCATAGTGACGTAAGTGGGCCCATGTCTAGCTAGGCTAGAGGTGGATATGAATACTTTATAACCTTTACGGATGTGGCATCGCGTTGCAGTTATGTGTATCTTGGTAAAAGTACAAGTGCCACCGATCTGTTAGCCCTCGTTCATAGTGACGTAAGTGGGCCCATGTCTAGCTAGGCTAGAGGTGGATATGAATACTTTATAACCTTTACGGATGTGGCATCGCGTTGCGGTTATGTGTATCTTATGAAACACGAGTTAGAAACTTTTGAGTAATTCATAGAGTTTCGACACGAAGTAAGAAAACAGACCGGTAAAGTATTAGAACATTGCGATTAGACCATTATGGATAATACTTAAACATATGAGTCGCTCTGAGCTACCAATTTCCTTTTGAGGATACACGCATTGAACAGTGCAATACTTATTTTGAATAAGGTTCCATGAAAATCTGTTAGACAGACTTCATATTAGATATGAACAGGAAATAAACCGAGTTTCTTATTCCTGAAGATTTGGGAATGCTGGGCAAACGTTTGGATGATACCAAACTAGAACCCAAATCGAATAAGTGCCTATTTGTAGGTTGTCATAGGGAAACCAATGTATAGTACTTATACAACTCACAAGAGAACAATGCAATTGTTGCTCTCCATACGGTTTTCCTAAGAGAAATTCCTATATGCAGTGGTAAGTGGGAAGAAAGTAAAACTCGATGAAAATCAGAGTAATACTGTTCCAGGCACCGAGTCCTTACGGAACACAAATAGTTCATCAAGGATGAAACTATACCAATAATCTTCGAATACACAAGAACCGCGTAGGTCGGAGAGAGTCAGAAAACAACCTGGGAGGTATGGGTTTCTGATCTCACCTCATATAAATATTAATCTTATTGAGGAAGACGACCTGGCTACGTAAGAAGAAGTGATACAAGGTATCGACTCCTTTTATGGCAAAATTCCATGAAGTCCGAAATAGATTCCATATACATCAACCAAGTTTAGATACTGGTTGATGTACCAGAAGGCATTGTGCCTATTGGTACTATATGAGTCTTCAAGGAAGACATACATGGATGGCAACAAACAAATGTACACAGCTAGGCTTGTACAAAAAGGGTATCGTCAACGACATAGTGTCAACTACGATGAAATTTTTTCACCTGTTGCCATGATTAGATCCATTTGGATAATGCTTGCTATAACTGCATATTTCGTTTATGAAATATGACAACTGGACGCCAAAACCGCTTTCCTTAACGAAAACCTTTTGGAGGATGTTTGTATGCAACATCCTGACGGTTTTGTCAGGCCAAAAATATGCAAACAAGGTTTGCAAGTTAAACCAATTCATTCATGGATTGAAGCAAGCATTGCGTTCTTGGAACCAGCGTTTTGATGTAATCATAATGGTATATGATTTAATTCAAAACGAATATGATTCTTGTGTATATAAGAAGGTTAGTGAGAGCGCACTGACAATGAATGTCCTATACATTGATGATGTATTGCTTCTTAGCAATGATATTCCCATACTAAAATCGGTGAAAGCTTGGCTTTCATGAAAAATTCTCCATAGAATATTTGGGAGAAGCAGGCTTTATTCTAGGAATAAAGATCTACTGGGATAGATCTAAAAAGCTGCTGAAACTCTCTCAGTGTTCGTACATTTTGATATGTATGTGACCTGATATCTCATATGCTTTGAGCATATGTAGACTCAATCAGGCCAATCCAGGTGATGGTCACTGGATTGAAGTAAAGAACATCATTGAGTATCTTGGATGAACCAAGGATGCTTTCTTAAGCTATGGAAAAGGAGAACTTGAGGTGACTGGGTTCCCTGCTGCAAGTTTCCAAACCGACAAAGATGACTTTAAGTCGCAATAAGGGTAAATATATAGTTTGAATAACGGAACAGTGAGCTGGAAATCTTCCAAGCAAGATACTATTGCCGAATAAATAACAAAAGCGGAACATTACTGCAGCTGATGCAGCAATAGAAGCATTTTGGATCTAAATAATCTTGATCGGATTAAGAGTAGTTCTGTTAGCAGCTGAACTAGGCTACATCGCAGGCTAAGGAACCACGGTCTCATCAATGATCCAAGTATGTACTTCAACTAATTTCATCTGATTCGTAAGATCATACATCGTGGCGATGTGATGATTGAATAAATCGCATCAGATGATAACCTTGTAAATCCGCTGACGAAAGCTGTTTCTCAGCAGAGGTTTTGAGCGACCCGTACATAGTTCAGGTGTAGAACACCTGAGTGATTGGCTATAGGCCAAGTGGGAGATTGTTGGACAATTATGACCCATATCATCACTATTTGTACAGAACATGATGTTGTTGTACAAATTAACTATGTGACAAATGAATTGCTCTTTTATCATTTGTAATTGGATTACCTGGATATATAAATGAAAAAAGTCCTTATGATTAGTTCCAGATTAATAAGATATGAGACAGTATTAATCCATAAAGGTTTAATCATTAAATATCTCTAGTCGTAGTATTATCGAGATTTGACATTGATAATGCGGAATAGGCTAGTATTACACTTGCGTATGTTATGGAAGTGTAACGGCATAGTTCTCATATATTTGGGTATTGGATACTCATGCAAGTGTAATAGGAGGTTCTGTTTACCGATGGTACGGAAACAGCTTCGCTCTGGATAGACCCATCAGAATCCCATTGGTAATATGACTATGTGTCTATGGGAGTCCGAATCAGGGTAGGTGTATTTGGTCTTAACCTGAGACTTGCGTCGCTAATACTTGCGAAAATCAATATACTTTGGTTTTGGTCATCCAGGGCTTTAACAGGTTCTGTGTACGCCTCTTCTGGGTATACTGAGAATCATAGTGTATTGGGTGTGATGTCAAGATGGAAGTATCACTTCATTCATATGGAGATGATGATCACGCAGGGATACAGAACTTGTACTCTAAGTGCTATAGCCATCGGGGAAGTATGACTAGGTCATGACTTTCCGATCATAAAGAGACTAGTTTCTTGTGATCCGACATATGCTTCGTACGGGGCATACACAACTCCAGCCCCAGGCCTTGCATGTGACATCTGATACTGGATCGTAATACGCAATACTACGTATACTACGCCTGACAAAGATCTTGTATTCCGTAGAAGAATATTTCTGGAGAATTGGGTAGGCACGATGCTTTGCTAGAAGCCAACCATGTCTTGTAAATCGATAAATACGTGGTACCAGGTACGCACGTGTTCGTATAGTCCGATGACCGTATTTACTGCCAACATATCGAGGGAACTCTTGGGTCACATCCCAAAGATTCACCGATGATGTTTGACTCGAACAATATTAATCTAAGATTAATTAAGAGAGAGAATATTAATCTGGGATTAATAAAGAGAGAAAATTAATCTGGGATTAATTACGGCAAGAATTAATCTAGGATTAATTATCAGAGAAAAAATTAATCTGGGATTAATTGCGTCGAGAATTTATCTGGGATTAAATTCGTCGAGAGGAGAGAACGCGATTAATTTAGAATTAATCAGTAAAATAAATTTAATAGTTAAATTAGATTTTACTATTTAATTTATTTAATTGAGCTAAAATAATATATTAGATATATTAATGAAATTGGATTTCAACGGGGAATTAAATTGGATTTTAATTTTAGCAAACGAATTATTTGGAATTAATTCATGAGCGATTTCCGTAATAATTTTACTGGGTATTATTATTTAATTAAATTAGATTTAATTACGTCGCGACAGAAAATTCGTTTAATTGGATTAAACGAACCCGAGCCCAAAGTGTGTTGAGAAAACCAACTAGATTTGGAATTAAATGGCTGGGACCCATGACTCACATCAATTGTCAATAATTGATAGAAGTGGTTGGCAATAGTGTTTGGAGATTATTTAAACACTCAACACATTTAATATTTTTTGCTTAATCTCTCTCCATGGCATTATTTGGTCGGCCTTATTTGGTTATTAGGCCGAATTGGCCAATTTCTTTTGTCTTGGCCGATAATAGGTATTGTGGCCATTAATTGCATTTGGCCGATTGAAAGCATTCAATGGCCATTGAATTTTCTAATTTTAATAGGCCACTGCCTCTGTTTTTGAAAAATATAAAAAGGTAATTTTTGGTTCTCTGTCTCTTAAATGGCGAGAAGTAATTTTGTTTTTTCTTTTGAAAATCAATTGGCTTCTACTTTTGAGAAAGAAAATTCCCTGACTTCTCTCTAAAATGCCGAATGAAAAAGCATTCCTTTTGCTTTTGAAGCAATCGCCCATATGGCCTTCCGATTGCTTTCCCCTCTCTCTCGGGCAAATTTGTTTCTCCTTGGGAGATAAAATTTGTTCCACTTGTTCTTGCTAGCACATAAGGGAGTCAAATGAAGGTGATAGGGATACTCACCAATGAGCTTAGAAGCTTCAACATCCATGAAAGTTTTGAACTGAAGTCGATCAATGTAAGTCCTCCGCAACTTATTTTTGATTTTATTCACACACGAATCACGCTTAGAGATCTCATGACATGTATAGGACACTAACACAATGAATGTCAGTGCGCTCTCACTAACCTTCTTATATACACAAGGATCATCCTCGTTTTGTACGAAATCATATTCTTTTATGATCTCATCAAAACGTTGGTTCTAAGAACGCGATGATTGCTTCAATCCATAAATGGATCGATTTAACTTGTAAACCTTGTCTGCATGTTTTGGTACGACAAAATCGTCAGGCTGTTGCATATAAACATCCTCCAAAAGGTTTCTGTTAAGGAAAGTGGTTTTGACGTCTATCTGCCATATCTCGTAATTGAAATATACAGCGATAGTAAGCATTATCCGAATGGATTTAATCATGGCAACATGTGAAAAAGTTTCGTCGTAATCGACACCATGTCGTTGACGATACCCTTTCGCTACAAGCTTAGCTTTTTACGTTTGTATGTTGCCATCCATGTCGGTCTTCTTCTTGAAGACCCACTTACAACCAATAGGCTTTACGCCTTCTGGTGCATCAACCAGTGTCCAAACTTGGTTGGTATACATGGAATCCATTTCGGACTTCATGGCTTCTTTCCATAAAGCGGAGTCGATATCTTGTATCGCTTCCTCATACGTAGTCGGTTCGTCTTCCTCAATAAGATTAATATCTACATGAGGTGAGATTAGAAACCCATACCTCACAGGTTGTTTTTTGACTCTCTCTGATCTACGCGGTTCTTGTGTATTCGAAGATTATGGTACAGTCTCATCCTTGATGAACTGTTCATATTCCGTTAAGGATTCTGTGCCAGGAACAGTATCACTCCGATTTTCATTGAGTTCTACTTTCCTCCCACTTACCACTGCATTTAGGAATTCCTTCTCAAGGAATACCGCATGTAGAGCAACAAATACCTTGTTCTCTTGTGGGTTGTAAAATTAATATCCTTTGGTTTCCCTAGGATAACCTACAAATAGGCATTTATCTGATTTGGGTTCTAGTTTGGTACCTTCCAAACGTTTAACGTATGCCCAGCATCCCCAAATCTTCAGGAATGAGAAACCCGGTTTCTTTCATGTCCATATCTCATACGGAGTCTGTTGAACAGACTTTGACGGAACCTTAATCAAAATAAGTATTGCACTGTTCAATGCATATCCCCATAAGGAAATAGGTAGCTCATTGCGACTCATCATCGACCTTGCCATGTCCAACAAAGTTCGGTTTCTCCGTTCGGACACAACGTTTAATTGAGGTGTTCCGGGAGGAGTCCACTGTGATAGAATACCATATTCTTTCAAGTAATCAAGAAACTCATTGCTTAAGTATTCTCCACCACGGTCCGACCGTAATGTTTTAATACTTTTGCCGGTCTGTTTTTATACTTCGTGTCGAAACTCTGTGAATTTCTCAAAGGTTTTCGACTTGTGTCTCATAAGATACACATAACCATAACGCGATGCATCATCCGTAAAGGTTACTAAGTATTCATATCCACCTCTAGCCTGGCTAGACATGGGCCCACATACGTCGCTATAAACGAGGGCTAACAGTTCGGTGGCACTTGTACATTTACCGCTAAATGGTGTTTTAGGCATTTTGCCTAATAAACAAGATTCGCAGACGTCATATGAATGTTGGAGTTCTAAGGTCCAAAGGATCGATAAATCAGCATAAAACACATGTGCGAATACAATCGAGGAAATTGCGGAATACTTACATCGAGCGGTTGAGCGATGCAGTGGACAACAAAAAAATCATTTTCTGCCTCCTTGGAGTCTCGGCAGTGAGCTGCAAAATGTGTCCCCATTTTCGACAATGATCCAAGCTCCAAGATTTTGTGATGGTATTCCAAGCCCACGGGTGGGTTTCCCTATCACCTTCGCAAGACTCCGATGTGTGCTAGCACTCTTGATTTTTTCCACAAAAATCACTCTTTTCTTCCTCTTCATTTTCGGTCCAACCAGAAAAGAAAACAAAAGAAAAATGGGCTGTTGGCCGAGAGAGAAGAAGAGGAATTTTTGGCTCCAAAACGTGAGATAATAGAAAAGAGAGAGAATGAAAAATGTGTATTAGTTGGTTTATTGATTTCAAAAATCAAAACATATACCAAACATTTAAAATAATAATATATGTCAATCAAGCTTTCAAAAAGCTTTCCAACCACTTCCATCAACTCACATCACTCAATCAATCAATTGTCACATAACTTAAAATCTAATTTTAATTCCGCATCTAAATCCAATTTCGTATAATATATCGAATATATTATTTTATCGATCAATTCCAAATTAATCGTTATCTCTCTTTTAAATGATATTTTATCCCAGATAAAATATCTCCGTAATTAATCCCAGATTAATTTTCTCTCTCTTCTCATTAATCCCAGATTAATAAAGTGCGAGTCATACGTCATCGGTGAATCTTCGGGAAGTGACCCATGAGATCCCCAGATATGTTGGCAGTAAATGCGGTCGTCGGACTATCCGAACACGTAAGTACCTCGTACTACGTTTGTACCGATTTACAAGACAAGGTTGGCTTCTAGCAAAGCGCCATGCCTACCCGATTCTCCAAAAATATCCTTACAGGAATATGTGATCTATATCATGTGTAGTATACACAGTATTGCGTTTCTCGATCCAGTATCGGATGGCACATGCTAGGCCTAGGACTGGAAATGTGTCTGCCTCGTACGAAGCACATATCGGATCTCTGGTAACTAGTCTCTATAATCGGATATACATGACCTAGTCATAATATCCCGATAGCTGCAGCATTTAAGAGAACGAGTTTCGTATCCTACGTGACGATCATCTCCACTATGACTAGAGTGATACATCCGTCTCGACATCACACCCAACACACTACGATTCTCAATATATCCAGCAGAGGCGTACACAGAACCTGTTAAAGCCCTGGACGACCTAAAACCAAAGTATATTGATTGTCGCAAGTATTAGCGGTGCAAGTCTCAATTTAAGACCAAATACACCTACCCTGATTTCGGACTTCCATAGACACATAGTCATACTACCAATGGAATTCCGAGGGGTCTATCCAGAGCGAAGCTGTTTCCCGTACCATCGGTAAAACACAACCTCCTACTACACTTGCATGAGTATCATATACCCAAATATATGAGAACTATGCCGTTATGCCCTCACAACGCGCACAAGTGTAATACTATTCTTTTGCGCATTATCGATGTCCAATCTCGATGATACTCTGACTAGGGATATTTAACGATTAATCCTTCGTGGACTGATAGTGTCTCATATCATCTCAATCCAGGAACTAATCATATGGACCTCCTATCATTTATACATCTTGGTGATCTAATCATAAATGATTAGAAAGCAATTTCCTTTGTCACATAGTTAATTTATACAACAACACCATGATCTGTACAAATAGTGACGCTATGGGTCATAACTGTCCAACAATCTCCCACTTGGCCTATAGCCAGTCGCTCGAGTGTCCTACACCCGAACTATATACGGTTCGCTCAAATTACTGAGAAAAAACTTTCGTCAGCGGATTTGCATGACTATCATCTGATGCGATTTATTCGATGATCACATCGCCACGATGTATGATCCGAACGGATCAGATGAATAATCGAAGTATATATTTGGATCGTTGATGAGACCATTAATTCTTTAGCCTGCGCTGAAGCCCAGCTCAACTGGTAACAGAACTATATCTAATCTAATTAGATTTATTTTCGATCCAAATGGCTTCTATTGTTGCCTCAGCTGCAGCAATAACCCGCATTTGTTGTTTATTCGGTAACAGTATCTTACTTGGAAGATTTCCAGCTCACTGTTCTGTTATTCAAACTTTATAGTACCGTTTTGCGACTTATAGTCGTTATTATCGGTTAGGAAACTTGCAACAGTGATCCCAGTCACTTCAAGTTCTCCTTTTCCATAGTTTAAGACAACATCCTTAGTTCCTCTAAGATACATAAGGATGTTCTTAACATCAATCCAATGACTATCACTTGGATTGGCCTGATTATGAATCCATATGCTCAAAGCGTATGAGACACTAGGTCGCGTACATTTATTAATGTATGATTTCTCGGAGAATGTTAACAACTTTAAATCTATCCCAGTAGATCTTTATTCCTAGAATAAAGGTTGTTTCTCCCAAGAATTCCACGGAGAATTTTCTCGAAAGCCAAGCTTTCACCAATTGTATTTGGGAATATCATTTCCAAGAAATGATATATATTATCATTATTTATAGGACAATCATTTTCAGTGCGCTCCCACTAACCTTCTTATATACACAAGAATCATTTTCGTTTTAAATTAAATCATATACCATTCACTACAAGAAAAAAGGCCTTTACTGACACTAAGGTTAGTGACACTAGGCTAAAAGTGTCAGAAATGACGTGTAAATGTGCCTATTTCCGTGTTTTTCACTTAAATATCAATAATTACTGACACTATGGTATCAGTGATTTTAGTGTCAGTAATTACTATTACCATAGTATCAGTAAGAAATAAAAAAAAAAAACGCGTAGTCGTCTGGAGTCGAACCAACACCTCACGGAAGTGACGTTTTTCGCATATATTACTAAATCTCATGGCTTCTCATTTGCGAATCATTTACTGAACCAACTCTTGCCGAACCAACTCTTGTCGCACAATCATCATTTGCGAATCACTCACATGGCTTCTCATTTACCGAACCAACTCTTACAAATCCCTCAAATCCTCCATAGACAAGGCCTCCAAGAAACTCGAAACCATGAAAAGCGAAAGCCCAGTGAAAGAATCCGGCCGTGATTTGTCCTTATTCAAATTCAAATCCGGTGCCGTTGTGGCCCTTGTTCTTTTCATTGTTTTTGGGTTGTTGAATTCTCTGTTTGAATGGAAACTGGGAAAGTTGTTGCGAAATTACCCTTTAAGCCCTTTGGGATTGTGATGAAGATGAGTCAGAGGAGAGGAGTGGCTAGGGTTTTAGAATTTCTCTCATGCTTTGTTCAAGATTCACGAGGGGGGCTAGGGTTTGTAATTTCTGATTTTCTGTGTGTGTGCAGAACAAAGAAACAGAGGAGCTAGGGTTTTCAATTTCTATTTTGTCCAGGTACGACGCCTTTGGGACATTTGATCAAAATGGCCCCAAAACTTGCGTTTTTACAATTTCCACCCCCTAAAAATCACAATTTGATATGTTTTTATCCTATTTGCGATTTTGTTGCGTTTCAACCAGATTTTAATCCCTATGATCGTAAAAACGTACGATTCTACGTTTTTAAAAAGCTGTTTTTACAACCATGAGTAAGATAACTTGTGCTATCCTATGAGACTGGGTTTCAACATTTGAATTTATAGGGTCCAGGAGAATTTGCTTCGTGATCGTGGAGGAAATAATGATGCAAAGGATTTTGTAGAAAAGCAGCCGGTGAGTTAGACTTGGTTACTATTGCGTAATTACTGGTGGAAACTTGGAGTTGCCTTGTGAATGTGCTTATGATTTATTTTCTTCTAACATATATATTCCTTTTTCCTTTGCTCTTAATCTGTTGCAGCTACCAGAGGATGCTCAATTGCTAAAATCTGGGGGTGAGTGAATACAATTTGATTGAAACTAGACTGATGTATGATACTAATGTTCATGAGATGCCAATTTTCATAAATTGCATTTGTATTTTGAATTTTTGATTTTTTGACTTTGAAAATATCACTATTAATTTCTTAATCATCAGCATGTAATCTAATTTACACCTATTTTGATTATGATTGTTTCTCCAGTAAGTTTATGGTGCTAACCACGTGCAATGTTTGATATAGATTCACAATCGTCACCAAACAGTGAGATGGATGGAACTGACAAAGTGGGACAATCTGCGAATGCAACTTCATATACGACATCTATTGTTTTATCTAAGGGTAATGAAAAGACAAGTTCCCATGGTGAACCATTGGAAGCTGCAGTATCTAGTAAAGCCCCTAGAGAATTACAATCTGTAAATCCTCGTGGAAGACCTGGTAGTTCTGCATCGTCTAATTCAGATCGTGCAGCTACCACTCTAGCTTCTAATGCTCCTGGTTTATCTCCAAGCTCATCAGTGGGTTCTTTTTCTTCTGAAAAATCAACATTGAATCCCCATGCCAAGGTGTGATTGATATTATGGGTGTTATATGATCATTTGACTTTACTGCTGTCACAAATACATTAAGATAGATGACTTAAGTGTTTATTCTTACTATACTCTCTTCCCGTGTTAAATATTTTTCTTCTCAATGTGTTAACATATTCTTCGTCTATGGGTTTCAGGAATTTAAATTCAATCCTAATGCAAAGAGTTTCATTCCCTCTCAAGTGCCTGCTAGGCCTCTATCTCCTGTTGGTGATAATGCCTTCTATCATCCACCAAATGTGTCTGCCGTACCACATATGCATGGCTTGCCTGTTGGTTTTGGAGTAAGTAGTTGAATTTTTTTCCCCTTCAAGCCTTATTTTTCATGGTTTCATGTAAGGAGTGTGAATGGTTTTTTATTGGGATTAGTTTTTAACTTTGGATTAGTTTTTAACTTAAACCAATCCAAATTCTCTTCTTATGATGTTTACTAATATGTTATGACTTTTATGCTTCCATTAGATGGAAATTACATGCATTTCATGAAAAATCTCAATGCATGCTGTTCAACTTGTTTGATATTTGTGGCTAACTTAAATTTTCAGATGGGATCAGTGGTAGCTGGGCACCAGCCTGTCATATATCAGGTTGCACCAATGCAGTCACCCCAAACATATTATCATCCACATGGACCCCAGGTATGACGTGGCTTCAAATTTGTATCAGAGACTGCATGTTCTTTCTTACGACATTAATCAGGGGTACTTATGCTTGTATCATCTGATTAGACATTTATTACCCTTATCCATCTGATTGCAGTATGGACAGCAGATGCTTGTTGGCCAATCTAGACCAGTCTTTTACATGCCAAACTACCAGCCTGTAAGCAATTCTCATCATCTAAAGTTTTGTAATCTGTACTTTTCCAGCGAATGATGATTGCTTCCATAAGCATACACGAAAGTATCTCCTATTTGTCATTTGTTTTCTGAGGACTTCTATGCTTTATGGGTCACCGATTCCTTAAATCTTATAAAAACTGCTTTTCCCTGTTTGATCAAAACCAGATCACCTTTTTTAAACTTGTTTTGTGTCTAAGCTGTTTTGAATATTGTTTTCTGCATTATATTCCAAATTAATACATTTCTTTCATTTATCAAATGATCGATGACTTCTTTGACACTGGTAAAACATTTATCCTCATTACATTGTTGTTTAGCAGCAGGACTCACTTATTTTAGAAAGCAAATATTTTTGAGATCAGCACTCAAAAACTCCTAGCTTGATATTTGAGTATGTGAACAGCACTGATTTCAAAGTCTTGTACCCCACATTGACTGATTATGACATACGCTATTACATCCGTTTTTCCACTTAATTTGCTGAATTAGTCTTAGCTATCTAATATTTTCAAGGAACTTGACTATAGGACAAATTGCAATTTAAATATTTAATATAACAGTTTTTTGTAAATATGTATTTTCCTGGTTACCTGCTGGAGCATTTGTTTGCTGATAAAATGAAAGGTAAGAAGGGATTTCGTGACAAGGTTTACTTTTACCTTGGTCTTTTTGACATTTCCTAGAACCATTGAAATCATAATGTCATTACTGCAAGGTTAGCGTGGTGATATTTTTTTTCCTGTGGTCGGATGATATATGCATTCTCTGCTGAATTTTACCATCCTGGCAAGGAGTATAATGTTCGTGTGGCTTCTAGGTAAAGTTTAAAAAATTACAAAAACAATGTTATTAACTTTTCATCTTCTTAACGATTTCATTCTTTTTATTCAAATTCAAGAATGTGTAAGATGAATCTGTGTAAACTATCTTGTACTGGTAAATGATGATGAACTTATTTTTCATTTTAAGAATTTTTTGACACAAACACTTGCAGACATTTGAAGTATTTGACATTGTGTGTCACATAATACTACCACAATTTTTTGTTAGATAATGTTGGGCATACAGTAAATTGTACTTGATTGCAGTTGGGATAAGTTTGTATCGGTTTTGCTTTGTCAATGCCCTCCAAATTTTTTCCCTTGCAACTGCTGCCAAACCAGTTCAGTTTGGACAATGCGTTAGAGTATACTCTGAGGAATGAAGCCGACATGATTGCTTGTAAAAGTGTGTAAATTGATGAATTCAAATGTAGGATTTTGGGCAATACTAGCCTCTGCCCTAGATGTTTCTCTTTATTTCTATGCTTTTTATTGTATGTTATTGATTTGTTTGTTTTGGTGATTATGTAGCGGTATGAAAGATACAACTTGTTATTATGGATGTCATTTGGTTTTTTATATGCATGCTCTTAGGTTGTTGGTATGGTTATTGTCAATAAGTGCTTTATGTGACAAAAATTAGATTAGGGTTATATTTTGTATTTATATTTTGTATTTTTATTTGGATGTATTTAATGTTTTTATTTATGAAGATATCGATTTTTTTTGGAAGTCCATCTAATTCTTAACATTTGGTTTATAATTTCAGATTTTGTGCCAGATATCATATTGTTGGGGGATTGTTGCAGGCTTCTCAACAAGTATCATGAATTTTGGTGGGGGCATGACATTTTGGTGGGACTTTAAGAGTAGTTTTTGAAATATATATATGTTAATTTAAAGATTGTCTATGGAGTTTTTGTATTCATCATGTGATACTGTTGAATTGATTAATACGATTAATCTATTATATTGCGAATTTTATATAAATGTAATTTTTTAGTTTTTTATTTCATTGAGTTGGTATATATATATATATATATATTATGATTAATTTAATTACAAAACATAAGAAATATAATTGTGAAATAATACGATTTTTAAATTTTAAAAGATATTGACGGATATTGATACTATAGTAACAATAATTACTGACACTAAAAATCAAATATATGCGATATACTCATACTGCAGTAACAAAATTTACTGACACTATAGTATCACTAAATACTGATGTTATAGTGTCAATAATTTACTGACACTAAAATAGTGTGAGAGATTACTGATACCATAGTGTCAATAATTTTCTGATACTACAGTATTAGCGTTTACTGACACTAGAAACTAGTGTCAGTGATTTCTGGCTGCGGCAACACTGACACATTTATATAGTGTCAGTAAAACCCTTTACTGACACTAATTTAGTATCAGTAAAAGCCTTTTTTCTTGTAGTGATTATGATTACATCAAAACGATAATTCCAAGAACTCAATGCTTGCTTCAATCCATACATGGATCGAATAACCTGCAAACCTTGTTTGCTAGTTATGGTACGAAAAAACCGTCAGGATGTTATAAACATCCTCCAAAAGGTTTCCGTTAAGGAAAGCGGTTTTGGTATTACAGCTGCCATATTTCATGAATGAAACATACAGCATCAGCAAGCATTATCCAAATGGATTTACCGTGGCAACATGTAAAAGGTTTCGTCGTAATCAACACAATATTGATAACGATACCTTTTCGCTACAAGCCTAGCTTAGTACGTTGGTATGTTGCCGTCCATGTATGTCTTCCTTGAAGACTTATATAGTACCAATAGGCACAATGCCTTGCGGTACATCAACTAGTGTCTAAACATAGTTGATATACATGGAATCCATTTCGGAGATCATGGCACTTTGCCATAATTGGGAGTCGATACCTTGTATTACTTCCTCATACATAGTCAGTTGGTATACCTTAAAAGATTGACATCTTTATGAGGTGAGATCAGAAACCCATACCCCAGGTTGTTTTCTGACTCTCTCCGACTAACGCGGTTCTTGTGTGTTCGAAGATTATTGGTATAGTTTCATCCTTGATGAACTATTTATGTTCTATTAGGATTCGGTGCCTGGAACAGTATTACTCCGATTTTCATCGAGTTTTACTATCCTCCCACTTACCACTGCATATAGGTATTCCTCTTAGGAAAACCGCATGGTGAGCAACAATTAAATTGTTCTCTTATGAGTTATATAAGTACTATACTTTGGTATCCCTAGGATAACCAACAATTTGGCATTTATCCGATTTGGGTTCTAGTTTGGTATCATCAGAACATATACCTAGCATACTCAAATCATCAGGAATGAGAAAACCCAGTTTCTTTCCTGTTCATATCTAATATGAAATCTGTCAAACAGATTTTTATGGAACCTTATTCAAAATAAGTTTTGCACTGTTTATGCGTATCCGTTGAAGGAAATGGTAGCTCAGAGCGACTCATGATTAACCTTATCATGTCTAACAAAATTTGGTTACTCTGTTCGGACACACCGTCAAACTGACGTGTTCCGGGAGGAGTCCTCATTGAAAGAATACTATACTCTTTCAAGTATTTGAGAAACTTATTGCTTAAGTATTTTCATCATGGTCTAACTGTGATGTTTTAATACTTTAGTCGATCTGTTTGTCTATTTCATGTCGAAACTCCAAAAGTTTCCGATTTGTGTTTCAAAAGAAACACATAACCATAACGCGATGCCACATCCGTAAAGGTCACGAAATATTCATATCCACCTATAGCCTAGCTAGACATGGGCCCACTTGCTTCACTATGAACTAGGGCTAACAGATTGGTGGCACTGGTACTTTTACCGAGTAAGAAGTGTTTTAGGCATTTTGCCCAATAAACTAGATTCGTAGACTTTATTTGAATGGAATCAAATTTTATCCTAGTATCCACTCTTCAAAAGTGTGGATATACGAGTCTTGTTTAATTGTGTCCCAGAAAACAATGCCACAATTAAGTTTCAACTGATTTACTCAGTTTGAGCTATTTGTTTGTCATGTTATATGTTTGAGATTTATTTATATTCAAAATATAAATATTGTTATTCACATCTAATGTGTTTATCTCAATATCATCTTTATATAATAAAACACTTTAGTGTTCTAGAATATAAAGGTATACCCGCAACGGGTTAAACCCTGATATAGAGATAATGTTTCTAGTCAAACTAGTTACATTGTAACAGTTTCCTAATTTAAGTACACACCCGAAGGGTAGTTCCTAAACTTAGGTATCTACGGTTAAAACAACGACTTACGTCCCGTTTCCAACTCACAGATTTATCTCAACTGAAGTCAGTATCCTGCTCATAGCAGATTCTGCACATCAATACATATTTATGTACCACACTAAGTATTTAAAATCCAATTTTAATACTATTAGTGAACATATTTATGACAAACATATTTGAAGTCAGAGCCTTGCTCGTTATTTAATTCCTTCATGTCTGCTTTGTTCAAACAGCAGTCACGCTTCCGCGATCCCGTTTGCCACAATTTAGCCAGACATTTTGGGATATGTCATTTGTCTTCCTAGAAGATTATAATGATTTTGCCTTTGCCCTTTTCACATTCCATAAGCCTTTGGCCAAGCCTTGGCCTTCCGGAATGTCGAAGTAAGGTGCGCCTTGTGCTTCTTGCCTTATTGCAAACTTTGGCTTTGACTCATTGAGTATAGCCATTAACTCTCCAAGAGTTTTGTATTGCAATTTTCGTACTTCTAAATCTAAATATAGATTTATGAAGATCCTTCAATTTCATTATCATACTTTAAGGATCTAATCCTTAGTTCTGATTAAGAAATTAAAGAGTCTTATTGGAAAGCATAATGGATTAAGCACTAAAGTTATTATCACATGAATATTCCAAATATGTCATGATCTACTATTTGCTTAACTCCGGGCCTAGACCTAATATGTTATTTTATCAAATAAAGTAACTTATTAGTTTCCAGGACCATCCTGAAATATTATTCCCAATTTGAAAATTAAAGTCATTTAAAACATTTTTCACCTAAGATTATGTTTTAGATATTAATCTTTCAATTTATCTTGATTCTAATAGTCCAACTATTTAATCAACGATTTAGGCACTATTTATTATAATGATTACTATAGTCCAACTATATAATCAACTATAATTTTAATAGGTTAATTCAATTATATTGATTACTATAATCCAATTATATAATCAACTATAAATGAATAGTTTCAATACAATCCAACTGTTTATTAAAACAACTATTAAATATTAGTCCAATTAATAAATAATTTATTTGATGTAATATTTATATTGAGCGCGTATGGCAAGTTATTAAACGAATATTGCAAATTTAATACTTGCCTCCCACTATTTTTCGGCGAGCCTCTAACCCTCTATTGAGTACTCGGGAAACCGTGTTTCCTAGTGGGCTAGGATCCCGTTAAATGTCACACAATCTTGACTTTGGCCAACAAATTGTATGACAATTAACTAGGTAGATCTCTAAGATCAATTGGATCCCATCCAATTCCTAGATCCAGTAGGGGGACATCCAAGTCCGAAACATATATCTTATATATGCCAATATATCCAATATATTACCTAACCTTTTTCCTCTGAATCAACTAAGCCTTGGATTTAGCACAACAAACTTAGTGATCCCAGTTAAGCGGAACCCATTGACCATGGAAAGCTTCGTAATCAATGTCGATGGACAAGAAGTGGTCTTGACTTTGGCCAACAAACCACAACTTGGACAAGACACCAATATGGAACAAAACTCTCGTGATTCAAACACATCCTCGACGGACAAAGGTCTTGACTTTGGCCAACAAACCAATGTCAGTCTTGGATCTTGAGTAAGAATCACTCAATGGAAGGAAAAACACTAAATATTTTGTGAGGGTTTTTCGCGTGCAAATTGGCAACCAATTTATTATCTTTATTAAGGTCTCATCATCATACACCCTTAAACATACATTCTAAACACATAATAAGGCGCATATAAATAAATAATAATGATATGTGGATGAATACTTAACACATTGATCCTAGATCAAATCTCTCCCTTTCCTCTCTCCTGCTAGCACAAGTATTTGCTTCTACCCATTACACTATACTTCTAAAGAAAACTCATTTACATTGAGGGGAATAGGTGAGAAGAGAAATACAATGAGAAATGAGGTAATAGGCTGGACACGCAGGTCCAATTAATAAATTCCAAATTTATTACAACAATTTCTAAAATTGCCCCACCTATCTAATATCCATCTGATATACATTATTCATGCATCGCAACCATGTATTCACACAAGCATGTTATCAATCAATCTAATCCAATTAATTAATCTGATAATTAATGACCATCAAATGTTCAAACAATGATTTGATTTTGCGCGAGTCAAACTCCTTTTGCGAATAAGTACTCAAAGTACGAATTCTTGAATTAAATTAAACTACATAATTAAATCCAATTCAATTTGTATTTAATACTAATTCGCTATTTAATTCCAAATTAAATATTACACTTTAATAACGAACCTTTACGACTTAAATTCTAAATTTAATCGTTAGGGGTCTCAAAGCCCGATTAACGTCCAACGTCAATTTAATTAAAGTCCAATCGGCTTTCAATCAATTTCTTTAAGGCGTGGGCTTTTAGTCAAATCGGGTCAAACCCAATAACCAAAGCCCAATCAAGGAGTAACCTCATAAGCCTAGAAATCAATTTAGGCCCATTAGGCCCAATTAAATTATTAAGGTCCATTAGTCGCATTTGGGCTTTATGGAAGCGGTTTTGGGCCCAATTGGATCCAACCAATTTAGCCTAAACCTAACTTGGTACAACCAAGCCCAATTAGCCCATTTACAACATTACAAGCCCAAATCCAATTTAGCCCATTTAATTAAATCATAAAATTCCAATTTCATAATTTAATTAAACAAAGTGCATAACATAATTAATTACATAAATCAACATTTCCTGATCATCAATTTACACAACTAATCATGCTCTTTAACAACAAAACATGTCCAACACATTTTATCAAAAAATCAAACCCAATTACATGCTATAAGCTCTCGGCAATATGGGGATTTATATGTCCAATTTTAAATCCAATCCAATTGAATCCAATTCAACATTAAATCAACATTCCCAATTGTTTTCAAGTCATCAATTGAATAAAAAAACAAAAAATCCAAGACATTAGGGCAAGTATCAATTCGGCCAAGCCAAAGAATTTGGGGAAAATTGTTCCAAACTATTTTTCATGAAATTGATCCAATCAATCTTCAATTCAATATGATTTAAGCATACTCAATCATCCAATTTCATTAAATCATGCTCAAAATCATTTTACCCAATTTTAACCCTAATATATTTTCATGCTCAACCTTGCTCATAGATACCATTGTTGGAATTCTACGGTCCCAAGGATCGATAAATAAGCATAAAACACATGTGCGAATACAATCGAGGAAGTTGCAGAATAGTTACATCGAGCGGTTGAGCGATGCAGTGGACAATAAAAAAATAATTTTCTGCCTCCTTGGAGTCTCGGCAGTGAGCTGTAAAATGTGTCCCCATTTTCGGTAATGATCCAAGCTCCAAGCTCCAAGCTTTTGTGATGGTATTCCAAGCCCACGGGTGGGTTTCCCTATCACATTCGCAAGACTCCGATGTATGCTAGCACTCTTGATTTTTGCCAGAAAAATCACTCTTTTCTTCCTCTTCATTTTTGGTCCAACCAGAAAAGAAAACAGAAGAAAAATGGCATGTTGGCCGAGAGAGAAGAAGAGCAATTTTTGGCTCCAAAACGTGAGCTAATAGAAAAGAGAGAGAATGAAAAATGTGTATTAATTGGTTTATTGATTTCAAAAATCAAAACATATACCAAATATTTAAAATAATAATATATGTCAATCAAGCTTTCAAAAAGCTTTCCAACCACTTCCATCAACTCACATCACTCAATCAATCAATTGTCACATCACTCAAAGTGACATGTGATTCGACGCTTGATGTGACTTGTGATTTGACGCTTGATGTGACTTGCGTGCCACACTCGAATTCAAAATGTGAATGCGCTCGCAAACACTGTGAATGCGCTCGGGTTCGCTAATTCCAAATTAACGAATTTTCCGTTGCGACGCAATTAAATGATTATGCCTGGCGAAATCACTATTCATGTCGCTAATGAATTAATTCTAAATTAACTCGTTCGCCCGAATTAAAATCTAATTTTATTTCGCGTCTAAATCCAATGCCGTATAATATATCAAATATATTATTTTATCGATTAATTCCAAATTAATTGTTATCTCTCTTTTAAATGATATTTTATCCCAGATAAAATATCTCCGTAATTAATTCTAGATTAATTTTCTCTCTCTTCTCATTAATCCCAGATCAATAAAGTGCGAGTCATACGTCATCAGTGAATCTTTGGGAAGCGACCCATGAGATCCCCGGATATGTTGGCAGTAAATGCGGTCGTCGGACTATCCGAACACGTAAGTACCTCGTACTACGTTTGTACCGATTTACAAGACAAGGTTGGCTTCTAGCAAAGCGCCATGGCTACCCAATTCTCCAGAAATATCCTTACAGGAATATGTGATCTATATCAGGCGTAGTACATAGTATTGCGTATATCGATCCAGTATCGGATGTCACATGCTAGGCCTGGGGCTGGAAATGTGTCTGCCCCGTACGAAGCACATATCGGATCTCTGGTAACTAGTCTCTATAATCGGATATACATGACCTAGTCATAATATCCCGATAGCTGCAGCATTTAAGAGAACGAGTTTCGTATCCTACGTGACCATCATCTCCACTATGACTGGAGTGATACTTCCTTCTCGACATCACACCCAACACACTACGATTCTCAATATACCCAGCAGAGGCGTACACAGAACCTGTTAAAGCCCTGGACGACCTAAAACCAAAGTATATTGATTGTCACAAGTATTAGCGGTGCAAGTCTCAGGTTAAGACCAAATACACCTACCCTGATTTCGGACTTCCATAGACACATAATCATACTACCAATGGAATTCCGAGGGGTCTATCCAGAGCGAAGCTGTTTCCCGTACCATCGGTAAAACACAACCTCCTACTACAATTGCATGAGTATCCTATACCCAAATATATGAGAACTATGCCGTTATGCCCTCACAACGCGCACAAGTGTAATACTAGTCTTTTGCGCATAATCGATGTGCAATCTCGATGATACTCTGACTATGGATATTTAATGATTAATCCTTCGTGGACTGATACTGTCTCATATCATCTCAATCCTGGAACTAATCATATGGACCTCCTATCATTTATACATCTTGGTGATCTAATCACAAATGATAAGAGAGCAATTTCCTTTGTCACATAGTTAATTTGTACAACAACACCATGATCTGTACAAATAGTGACGCTATGGGTCATAACTGTCCAACAATGAATTTGGATCAAATCCGTCCAAGTACCCATTCTTCGAAAGTGTGGATATACGAGTCTTGTTAATGTGTCCCAGACGACAATGCCACATATAAGTTTCATATTTGTTACTTAGTTTAAGCCTTTTGTTTTTTACATTATATGTTTGAGATTGATTTATATTCAAAATATAAAGAGCATTATTCACATCAGCACTGCATATCTCCATATTATTTTTATACATAAAACACCTAGTGTTTCTAAATATAAAAGTATACCCACATTGGGCTAATAAAGATACAGATATAATATTCCTAGTCAAACTAGGTACATAATAACAGTCTGAAAAGTTTAGTACATGCCTCGAGGGCAGTTCCAAAATATAAGTCCCAACAGCCAAAACGGTGACTCTTGTCCCATTTCCAACTCGGAGGTCAATCTCCTATGAGGCCAGTCTCCTGCTAATCTGCAGATCCTGCACATCAGTACATATATGAGTACCACAACCAGAATCAAAAATCCAATTTTTAAAACTAGAAGTTGACATGTTTATTTCTATAACAAACATACCTGAAGCCGATGCCTTGGCCGCTTTGATTTCCTTCATGTGCACCTTGTACTCACGGCAGTCACGCTTCCAGTGACCCTGTTTGCCACACTACAGTCATACATCTTGGGATTTTTCCTTTGCCTTCCCAGAAGACTTTGATGATTTGGCCTTGCCTTTCTTCTTCTTCTTCTTATTCTTTACACCTCCAGTAGCCTTTGGCCAAGCCTTGGCAGACTAAGATGTTGAAGCGAAGTGCACCTCACGCTTTTTGCCCTTCAATAGCTTTTTTTCTGTTTCACGCAGCATTGCCATCAACTCTCCAAGAGTATGGTCTTGGTTCATCATATTATAGTTCATGATGAACCCGCTCCAGCTGTCATGAAGTGACTGCAAGATCAAATATATAGAAGTCTCAGCCTCAAAGGTTATGCCTAGCTGTCCCAGCTGTTCAATGTCAGCAATCATCTGCGACACATGGTGCTCGACAGATGTACCCTCTGACATTCGAGAGCGAAAGAGCTTCTTCTGCAATTCATACATTTGCGAACTAAGGTTATATCGATGAAGGTCCTTCAATTTTGCCATCATAGTATAGAGATCCAATCCCTTGTTTTGGCGATGAAATTGAGGGGTCATCATAGCTAGCATGATGGATTGAGCAGTTGAGTTGTCATCGCTATGAGTCTTCCAAAACTTAAGCTCAAGCGGCTGCTCATTTCCGGGCTTTGGCCCGAGAGGTCTCTCTATCGTATAGAGCATCCTCTCAGCCCCCAAGACAATCTTGAGGTTCATATCCCAGTCAGGAAAGTTCGCGCCATTAAAGATATTTTCACCCATGATAATGTCTCTAACTCCGATCTTTCCAGTCATCTTAATTGCAATAGTCTAACTATTCAATTAATGATTTTTGGGTACAGTCCAACTGTTACAAGAAAATAATAAAATATTAGTCCAACTAATAAATACATAAAATGATGAAATAATTTGAAAGCGCCTATTGGCAAGTATTTGAACGAAATTGCAAATTCAATACTAGCCTCCCACTATTTTTCGGCGAGCCTCTAACCCTCTGATGAGTACTCGGGAAACCTAGTTTCCTAGTGAGCTATGATCCCATTAAATAACACACTACCTTGACTTTGGCCAACAAGATGTATGATATTTAACTAGGTGGATCTCATCCAATTCCTAGATCCGGTAGGTGGACCTCCAAGTCTGAAACATATATACAATATATATGCCAATATATCCAATATATTTTCCTAACATTCCCCTTGAATAAACTAAGCCTTGGCTTTGGCTCAACAAGCTTAATTATTCCAGTTAAGTGGGGCCCATTGACTTTGGAAAGCTTCGTAATCCATGTCGATGAACAAGAAGTGATCTTGACTTTGGCCAACAAATCACAACTTGCCCAAGACATGCGATATGGAACAAAGCTTTCATGGTTCAAACACATCCGCGATGGACATTGATCTTGACTTTGGCCAACAAACCAATGCCAATCTTGGATCTTGAGAAAGAACCATTCAATGAAAGGAAAATGCTTAATATTTGATTGAGGGTTTTTCGCGTAATTGGCAACCAATTAATTATCTTTGATTAGGTCTCATCATACACACTTAAGCATGCATTCTAAAAGCATAATAAGGCGCGATAAATAAATTAATAATGATATGCAGATGGATATTGTTGGGTTTCTATCAAGTCCCAAGATCGAATTTCAAGCTAGAAAAATGTGTGTATACAACAATGAAATATGGCGGAATCATACTTACATTGATCGGATTTTACGACGCGACGAACACAAGCCCTTGCTCCATGAAGCTCTTGGCTTTGCTCCTTGGTGTGCTCCTTGTGATTCGGCCATGGTGGTTCAAGCTCCAAGCTTTCGAATGGTGATTCCATGCTCACAAGTTGGATTCCCTATCACCTTCGTAAGACTCCGGATGTGTGCTAGCACTCTTGAAATTTTGCCACCAAATTTCCTTTGCTTCTCCTTGTGTTCACGGCAATTGCAGAAAAAATTGGAGAAGAAATGGCCCAAGGCCGAGAGGATGGAGGAGAGAAGAATGAGAAAATGTGTTTTTGTGTGTTATGATATCTAATACCAAAAAATTGAAAGTCAAATACCAAATAATAAAATAATGGTAAATGTCTTTCAAGTCACACAACCACCATCATCAATCAATAGTGACATGTTGTCATTCACTCAAAGTGACTAGACATCACATCAATCAAAGTGACTAATGATTTGACGCTTGATGTGACTTGTGGGCCGCACTTGAATTCAAAATGCGAGTGCGTCCGCAAACACTCCCGGGCTCGGGTTCGCTAATTCCGAATTAACGAATTTTCCGTTGCGACGTAATTAAATCTAATTTAATTAAATAATTTGCCTAGCAAAATTACTATTCACGTCGCTAACGAATTAATTCTAAATTAACTCGTTCACCTGAATTAAAATCTAATTTCAATTCCGCGTCGAAATCCAATTTCATATAATATATCAAATATATTATTTTATCGATTAATTCCAAATTAATCGTTCTCTCTCTTTCATTAATATTTTATCCCAGATAAAATATCTCTGTAATTAATCCCAGATTAATAAAGTATGAGTCATACGTCATCAGTGAATCTTCGGGAAGCGACCCATGAGATCCCTGGATATGTTGGCAGTAAATACGGTCGTCGGACTATCCGAACACGTACGTACCTAGTACTACGTTTATACCGATTTACAAGACATGGTTGGCTTCTAGCAAAGCACCTTGCCTACCCAATTCTCCAGAAATATTCTTACTGGAATATGTGATCTATATCAGGCGTAGTATATGTAGTATTGCGTATTGCGATCTAGTATCGGATGTCACGTGCAAGGCCTGGGGCTGGAAATGTGTCTGCCCCGTACGAAGCACATATCGGATCTCTGGTAACTAGTCTCTATAATCGGATAAA
The DNA here is from genome assembly GCA_019454045.1 of Zanthoxylum bungeanum. Classification (NCBI taxonomy): domain Eukaryota; kingdom Viridiplantae; phylum Streptophyta; class Magnoliopsida; order Sapindales; family Rutaceae; genus Zanthoxylum; species Zanthoxylum bungeanum. Next base: position 174,084 of record SKCR01018437.1, on the reverse strand, counting down.
CATGACCTAGTCATAATATCCCGATAGCTGCAGCATATAAGAGCACCAGTTTCCGTATCCTACGTGATCATCATCTCCACTATGACTGGAGTGATACTTCCCTCTCGACATCACACCCAATACACTACGATTCTCAATATACCCAAAGTATATTAATTGTTGCAAGTATTAACGGTGCAAGTCTCAGGTTAAGACCAAATACACCTACCCTGATTCGGACTTCCATAGATACATAGTCATACTACCAATGGAATTCCGAGGGGTCTATCCAGAGCGAAGCCGTTTCCGTACCATCGGTAAACACAACCTCCTATTACACTTGCATGAGTATCCTATACCCAAATATATGTGAACTATGTCGTTATGCTCCCATAACACGCACAAGTGCAATACTAGTCTATTCTGCATTATCGATTACCAGTCTCGATAATACTACGACTAGGGATATTTAATGATTAAACCTTCGTAGATTGATACTGTCTCATATCATCTCAATCCGGAACTAATCATATGGACCTTTCATCATTTATACATCTTGGTAATCTAATTACTAATGATAAAAGAGCAATTTCCTTTGTCACATAGTTAATTTGTACAACAACACTATGATCTGTATAAATAGTGATGCTATGGGTCATAACTGTCCAACAGATATCTCACAAATTGTTCCTAGAACAAATCACTTCATTTCCTCTCCCGGGCTAGCATTATTCTAACTTCTACCCAATTACATAATACAATAAAGAAACCTCATTAACATTGAGGGGAATTGGTGAGAAGAGAATTACAAAGAGTCGAGAGATAAAGGCTGGACACGCATGTCCAATTTAATAAATTCTAAATTTATTACAATAATTTCCAAAATTGCCCTTACCCATCTAATATCCATCTGATATTCATTATTCATACAATACATCCATGTATTCACACAAAGCATGTTATTCAATCAATCTAATCCAATTAATTAATCTTTGAATTAAGTGATCATCCAATGTTCAAACAACGATTTGATTTGCTCGAGTCCAACTCGTTTGAGAATAAGTACTCAAAGTGTGTATTCTCTAATTATATTGAACTACAATTTTAAATCCAATTTAATTTGTATTCAATACTAATTCTTTATTTAATTCCAAATTAAATAATTACACTTTTCATGTGCCTTTACAATTTAGATTCTAAATCTAATCTTAATGGGTCTCAAAACCCAATTAACATCCAATGTCAATTAATTAAAGTCCAATGGGCTTTCAATTAATTTCTCAAGGCATGGACTTTGACAACCAAAGCCCAATAAGGAATCACCATTTGCCATAAAATTAATTTTGGCCCATTAGGCCCAATTAATTATTTAAAGGCCCATTTATTATATTTGGACTTAATGGAATGGTTTTAGGCCCAATTTGGATCCAATCCAACTGTCCTAAACCAACTTGGCCCAACCAAGCCCATTAGGCCCAAATACAATAATTTTAGCCCAATTCCAAATTAAGCCTAATTAATTAAATTCTAATTGTAGGCACTGAATTTTTGCATATAAGTCCCGATGATGAGTCTCACATGGAGACACTACCTCTTTAAATTGTGGAAGTCGCGGGAAACGGACGTCGGAAGGGAAAAGTTAGAAATTGACACCTTGGTGGATTTAATTCGTTTGTTTAGCTTCGGTTTCGCTTGTTGGACCTCTGTTTTAAAACACATCCTTAGCCCAAAACCAAAGTGACACGCCCACCTAGCCCAAGCCCATTAAATCACATCCAATAATAATTAAAAATATTTAAAACACATGTCACAAATTAAATTAAATTAAATCCAATTAAATTAAATTAAATCTCATTCCAAAATTAAATAAATCATCTTCATAATCAAGCCAAATCATATCCCTAATTAAATAGATTCTTTCCTTGTGATATACTAAATAGGGGATATCACCATTGATTGCATGATTCCATTCCTATTCACACAAGGAGAACCATATCCTTTGCCTATAAAAAGAAGCCTTAACTCAACCCTTACCTCCCCTAGATAGAGCATATTCACGGCACTCACAAAAAAAAACCATAAATCCCTTCACGCATTGCACCCCACACGCCACTGCCCCTAGCCTTCATCAGCCACCCTTCACGTACAAAGTCCCCCCTCCATCCAATAACTTTACGCACACAACCCCTCCATCCAGTAACCTCACGCACATTGCCATATATCCTTCCATAATAAGACCTCCACTACACGTACAGCCTTCAAAGCCTACTCCCTCACATACAGCCCTTCACGCCAAATCAACCCTCTGACCTGCCTTCAACTCACGCATAAATACTCCTTCACACAACCCTTCACGCCAAATCAACTCCCTGACTAGCCCTTCACGCCACCAAACCTGCACCCCTGAACAGCCCTATTTCACCACAAAACTATCCAGAAAACTGCACTTAAGCCACCGAAATTCTACTCCCCTGAAACACATCCCTTTTACTGCAAATATCACCTAAAACTGCACCCCTAAATTACCACAAAACAGACCAAAAAAACTGCACAATCAGAACATCAAAAACAATAATAAAAATAGTCCCGAATACCGCAAAAATAGAGGAAACAGCAGCCCAAACAGCGAAGGAAAACGTTGAACAAGCGAACCGGAGGAGTTACGTAGCATCAACCCTTTTGAAAACCGCGTACCGCGCTTCCGATAGATGACTAAAGAGGTTAGACCTGAGGGCACCCTTCTTCATTTATTTCCGTTTATTTCTTTTACTTTGTTAATATTTATTTGCATGAGTATCGTTGATTAATGAATGCTATGGCTATTGGATGAATGGAAAATGTGTCGTCTCTTATGATATATCGGATGGAAACCCAGACGTAAATTCCGTAGCCGAATCCGAATGGATGGTAATGCGGTCTGTACTTTGGAAACAACTCCACGTACCACTTGAGCAAATGGCACATATTTCACTTTATTTTATCTTGTTCGTCTATTATTCGCATTTTTACATTCTGCCATTTACTTTCCTTACGTTATTTGTTTGTGTATTGATGATATAATGCGCATGAGCTAGCTAGGGTGGATTAAAGGTCCTCTATTCGAGGGAAATACCTAAAGGCTACCTTTACCACGATGTTTTACCGCGCCGGACGAAGTATGTTTGATTGAATGTGAGATATGTTTAATCGGATATACGAATTTCCACATTATTATCTCATTCATTTGTATGCATTGTAATATAATGCGCATGGGCTAACTAGGGTGGATTAAAGGTCCTCTATTCGAGGTAAACGCCTGAAGGCTACCTTTACCACGATGTTTTACCGCGCCTTTTATTATGTCATTTACCCTTTGCATATCATCACTTTATTTACGCATGCATTGCATTCTAGTGCACATGGGCTAACTAGGGTGGATTAAAGGTCCTCTATTCGAGGTAAATGCCTAAAGGCTACCTTTACCACAATATTTTGCCGCGCCGGACGAGGTACACTCGATTGAACATGAAATGTGTTCAATCGGGCATATAAGGTCCCATATTATTTATTTGTTTATTCATGTAATGATAATTCAATGCGCATGGGCTAGCTAGAGTGGATTAAAGGTCCTCTATTCGAGAGAAATGCCTAAAGGCTACCTTTACCACGATGTTTTGCCTCGCCGGACGAAGTGCACTCGATTGAATGTGAAATGTGTTCCATCGGGCACATGAGGTCCTACATTGTGTATTTGTTTATCCATGCATGTGTTTGTGTCATTTCAGATGCCATTTTGGTAATCCCGTTGGAACGCGTTTCCAAACGCTACACGAACGTATGCATCATGCCTCATTCCGTTCGAATGCGTTTACGAACCTACACGAACGTATGCATTCGACCTCATTCCGTTCGAACGCGTTTACGAACGCTACTCGAACGTGCATCTATTTTGTTTTATCATGCATCCGGTCTTACCCCATCCGAATGCGTTTTCGAATGCTATACGAACGCGAACCTTCTGTTTACCATTCGAACGTGTTTTCAAACGCTACACGAACGCACATACAATGCACAGACTTCTTTTCGTCACATTTCATGCATGCTTGCTTCTTTTATCATTTCTTTTGCACCATATGATTAGTCACATCATTTCATTATTTATGCTTAGGAAATTATCATCCATTTATATTTCCTCATTTATTTATTCGATATGCTCATGAGATTGTGTGCTCGCTCTTATTATTAATGCCTTTATAGTTGTTATTAGTTACATTATTGCACTTTATTTTTTAATACGTTCATGAATTATGTATTTTGCCTTCATTTTTTCATTTACGATTATGGGTGTGCAAACTTGCATGTTGCTTAAATTATCTGGTATGTGTTACATGAGATTTGGTTGTACTATTGCATAAATCCTTTCATTACAAGTGGCATAAGTAAGGGACCATTCTGAACCCAATAGTTTGAGGTCTTCCCTTGCGAGGGGTGAGTTCGGCCTTAAATCATTTTCCCGGTTCACACCGGGTGGCGACTCCATTTTTAGTTCTCCGATTTAGTCCCCCGCGGGCTACTCCGAACTCCTAACCGGGCCCCAAGCCTGGGACAGCGTCACCGATTTCTATCTTACAGTCTGGCGACTCCACTGGGGATAGAGAATCGGCCCCGAAATAATGTCTTGTAATGATTGTGATTTGTGCTTTAGTTAAACGTGTCTACCGTGGGTTGAAGGGGTTTAATCAAAGGCATCATTCACTACCTTTCTATCACTGAAGGGAAAAGCCGTGAAGGCACCTAGATAATCATTCACTCGAAGCTCACTATGATGGACTAATTTGGAGGACTTGTTGTTTATTCCTATCACCAAGGCGATAAGAGCCTAAGAGGCTTGGGTATTTAAAAGAGTTGCTCCACCCTCCCTCTAGGGAATCTTCAATAGGAAATTCATTTGACAGTCAGTCACGTATCATAACTCGTTGGCACGTACTGTAAAGTATAAAAAAGGTGTGCTCATTTGGTCACTTGAACCCTTGAGTGGGGAGACCTAGTTGTGGGCAATCCTTCGCCAACGAGAGCCTTTGTCTACACTCCCGAAAACCAACACGTAGACCATAGTTGTATGACCAATAGAAACTATTTCCTTGTGCTTGTGTTTAGGGACCATCATCATTTGGATTCAGTTGGACTTCTTGTCAGAAATGCGAACTTGTTGGGCTATTTAAACTGGGATGAGTTCGTATCTTATGACAATTGGGCTAAAAGTTTCTAAAATGCCAATGGGCCACTCTGTAGAAATTGTTTCTTTATGCTTATGCTTAGGACCATCATCATTTGGACTCAGTTAGACTTCTTGTCAGAAATGCGAACTTGTTGGGCCATTTAAACTGGGGTGAGTTCGTATCTTATGACAATTGGGCTAAAAGTTTCTAAAATGCCGATGGGCCATCCTGTGTTTAGGCCTTTTATCATTTGAAGTTGTTTAGCCATGTTATCGCAAAGATGTAAACATGTTGGGCCTTTTCAACTGGGACAAGTTTGCACCGCGCAATAGTATGATTGAATGCTTTAAAATGATAATAGGCCGACTTATATATCTCATACATCGCACGTATCTCATGCATCTCATGCATACACGCATCATGTTAACCCTTGTGTCTAAAAGCCATCATAGATACCCAATGGGTTGGGGAAGAAGGAAGACTCGTCAAAAGACCGCCAGTAAACATGAGTGAGTCAGTCAACGAGGGATCCCGTATGGATCAATTGGAGACCAAAGTAACCGAAATTACTGAGCAGCTGCAAATTCTGACCAATGTTGTGGCCAGCTTGACCGCACCCCGTATAGCCAATAACAGGAAGTTGTGCAACCAGAATGGAAAGACCATTAATGAACCTTCAAGGACCAAGCCCACTCCCTCTAAGGTTGCCCCTATCAGAAACAGAATATTCTCCAATCTTGGTAGACCTTTGTCAGAGGTATTTGAAGAGCTGAAAAGGCAAGGACTCCTAAATCCCTTAGAACCTAAACCACTTCCAAACCTTGTGCCACGCTACCTTAACCTGAACCTTTACTGTTACCTCCATCAGCAAAAAGGCCACAAAACCCACAACTGTACCCGCATTAGGCATGAGATCCAGAACCTCATAGACTCCCACAAAATACCTGACCCTAAGAAAGAGCAACCAAACATACAGAGAAACCCCCTACCTAACTATCACTCTGTCTCACCGCCTACGTACATGATTAAATCCGGCGTACCTGACAGCACTGTCTTCCAAACTCACGACCACCAAGCTTCCCGCATGAGGATATGAGGCAACAATATAAAGATGAGATAGAGCAGAAAGGGGAAAGTAAATGGGAAAAAGAATTACAGGAGTTAGAGGATCTGATGTCCGGAAAAAGCAAGAAGACGGAAGAAGACAAAGTTGCAAATTATGGGGATGTTTGTTTTCCTGATCTCATTCAATTGTGATGTCACATCCATTAATCATAAGACATTGATTTTTTCTACTTGTTCGAACCTTTTTCTTAATAAAAATAAAGACGTTCATTTCATTTACTTGTTCGAGTCTCTACCTTTCAAAAAGAACAAGATAATCATTCAGGAGTTAGCATCTCAATATATGAGTTTGAAGGGAGGACTATACAAAAGACAAGAAAATGGCATTCAACTGAAGTGTTTAAGAAAATAAGAAGGCAATGGAAGCAGTACTGCCGGTGGAAGTTGAGATACAGTCCATGCGGATATTAGCAGAAGCAGAGTTATTGGAGCAAGAATAGGCCTCGCAGAGACTTGAACAATTGGCATTGCTCGATGAGAAGAGAATGAAGTATTTACATCACATGAAGATATATCAGAATAGACTAGCCCGAGCATTCAAAAAAAAGGTGCATCCTACTAAGATCAGAAAGGGTAATTTGGTACTTAAGCAGTCAAAGTCGTTGACAACGGATCCGAGAGGAAAGTTCATACCTAATTGGGAAGGACCCTACATAGTCCAGAAAGTGATGAGAAATGGGGCAGTGAGACTGTCATACTTAGAAGGGAACGAGTTCACTGAGCCGATCAACGTGGACAAATTGAAGCAATATTTTGCCTGAGGAAGAGATGACTGAATAGTCACCAAGGGAATTGGCGGAAAGACCTAACCCAACGAGATAGGAAATTCATCCATGCATGCATGCATACACGTAACGCACATGCATTCTTTTTGTGTTTTGTTTTCTTTGTATTCACAGGTTTCAACGGAGAAAAATAGAAAGCGGCAAATGCAAGCCAACCAGAAGCAGCAACAGTACAATGTCATCAATTTTAGGAATGAATCACCGGGTTGAGGCCCGCATCAGTATTAGTCTCAGGAAGGAATCCCAGGGTTGAGGCCCATATCAGTATAAGTTTCAGGAATGGATCCCAGGGGGCGAAGCCCACATTATCAGCGGTTGAAAGGAAGAATTATGTGGAGTGAGTGAAAAAAAAGAGAAAGAGAGAGAGAAGTCCTTGATGGTTAGGCATATGTCCGGTGATGACATTGTTTGCTGTAGGGAGAAACCTTAGAAATGATAAGTGCGAGATGTGCTCTCATCTGGTATTCTGAATAGTTGATCTCAGCTAGACTCGCGAGCACTTGATCACGACATCTTAGTGGTGGAAGCCTGAGTAGGCGGCAAGATGACTAGTTGAAGAGATAATGGATCAGCGAATGATCGTTTGCCTAGATGTTCATCCTGGTTTACTTATGCTATGATATATGATATGGTTGGAAACAAAGAAAAAGTCTCTGAAAAGAAAAGAAAAAATAGACCGCCTATAACCGATAAGCGTGAAGCTACCCATGGGCGAGTATTAGGACCACCATGAGGAGAAATGCTATCTTAAAGGGTAGGTGTGTCGAAAAAAAAAAATAAAAAAAAAAGAAAAAAAAAAAAAAAAAAAAAGAAAAAAAAAGTTCAAAATGAAGAAAAAGAGACAAGAGAAAAAAAACCATATCATGTTAAGTATGAGGAAGTAATCACAGAGTGTGATCAAGACATCTAGGTTGGTTAGAGCAACTGATCCGATTCATCCCAGACAAAATCATCGAGTTGGCTTACTTAAGGATAAAGCTGCGAAAGAGCCTTGGCACACACACACTAGGAGTCTAGTTCAGATCACTCATTCAGACGAGCAGATCTAAGTGTATTAAGTACTTTGAAGGTTCTCTGGTTTCGACGTGAAGCATCCGTTGAGGATGAAAATATGTTTAGCTATCAGGATTATCTCGTGAGAGGCAGTACGGTATGTTGGAATGAACCATCACATCACTAGTATCAGTTTTGGGGATGAGTCCCAGGGTCGTGACCCACATCAGTAGCAGTTTTGGGATGCGTCCCAGGGTCGAGGCCCACACATCAGTAGCATTTTTGGGATGCGTCCCAGGGTCGAGGCCCACACATATCATCAGTAATTTTGGAGATGAGTCTTAGGGTCGAGGCCCACATCAGTATTAGCTTGGGGGCGAGGCCCACATCAACATCAATTTAGGGGCGAGGCCCACATCCGCATCAGTTTGGGGGCGAGGCCCATATCAGTATCGGTTTGGGGGCGAGCCCCCATCAGTATCAGTTTGGGTGCTAGGCACACATCAGTAGCAGTTTTGGGATGAGTCCCAGGGGTCGAGGCCCACATCAGCATCAGTTTTGGGGATGAGACCCGGGGACGAGGCCCACATCAGCATCAGTTTTGGGGATGAGTCCCAGGGTCGTGACCCACATCATCAGCAGTTTTGGGGATGCGTCCCAGGGTCGTGACCCACATCATCAGCAGTTTTGGGGATGTGTCCCAGGGTCGTGACCCACATCATCAGTCTTGGGGATGAGTCCCAGGGTCGAGGCCCACATCAGCATCAATATTAGTTTTGGGATGAGTCCCAAGGTCGAGGCCCACATCAGCATCAGTATCAGTTTTTGGGGATGAGTCCCAAGGTCGAGAACCACATCATCATCAATATCAGTTTTGGGGATGAGTCTCAGGGTCGAGGCCCACATCAGCGACAGTATCAGTTGGGATGCGTCCCAGGGTCGAGGCCCACATCATCATCAGTTTTGGGATACGTCCCAGGGTCGTGACCAATATTGTTAGCGATATTGGGATACGTCCCAGGGTCGAGGCCCCCGTTGTCAGTTGCAGTTATTGGGATACGTCCCAGGGTCGATGGCCCCCTACATCATCAGTTTTGGGATGCGTCCCAGGGTCGTGACCCACATTGTCAGTGGTATTGGGATGCGTCCCAAGGTCGAGGCCCCCGTTGTCAGTTGTAGTTCCGGGATGCGTCCCAGGGTCGAGGCCCCCTACATCATCAGTTTTGGGGATACGTCCCAGGGTCGTGAGCCACATTGTCAGTGGTATTGGGATGCGTCCCAGGGTCAAGGCCCCCGTTGTCGCTTGTAGTTCCGGGATGCGTCCCAGGGTCGAGGCCCCCTACATCATCAGTTTTGGGGATGCGTCCCGGGGTCGTGACCCACATTATCAGCGGTATTGGGATGCGTCTCAAGGTCGAGGCCCCCGTTGTCCGTTACAGTTATTGGATACGTCCCAGGGTCGAGGACCCATTGTATCAGTAGTTGTAGTTCCGGGATGCGTCCCAGGGTCGAGGACCCACTACATCGTCGGTTGCAGTTAATGGGATGCGTCCCAGGGTCGAGGCCCGCTACATCATCAACTCTGTTCGGAGCAGCAGGCAAGTCAGGTGGCAGCTGGCGAGCCAGGTAAGTAAAAATACATTGCATAACTTTGATATGATTGTCATTGTCACACACTACACAAGTCCCATCAAAGTGGGGGCGACTGTAGGCACTGTATTTTTGCATATAATTCCTGATGATGAGTCTCACATGGAGACACTACCTCTTTAAATTGTGGAAGTCGCGGGAAACGGACGTCGGAATGGAAGAGTCAGAAATTGACACCTTGGTGGATTTAATTCGTTTGTTTAGCTTCAGTTTCGCATGTTGGACCTCTGTTTTAAAACACATCCTTAGCCCAAAACCAAAACCACACGCCCACCTAGTCCAAGCCCATTAAATCACATCCAATAATAATTAAAAATATTTAAAACACATGTCACAAATTAAATTAAATTAAATCCAATTAAATTAAATTAAATCTCATTCCCAAATTAAATAAATCATCTTCCTAATCAAGCCAAATCATATCCCTAATTAAATAGATACTTTCTTTGTGATATACTAATTAAGGGATATCACTATTGATTGCATGATTCCCTTCCTATTCACACAAGGAGAACCCTAGCCTTTGCCTATAAAAAGAAGCCTTAACTCAACCCTTACCTCCCCTAGATAGAGCATATTCACGACACTCACAAAAAAAAAAACCATAAAGCCCTTCACGCATTGCGCCCCACACGCCACTGCCCCTAGCCTTCATCAGCCACCCTTAACGTACAAAGTCCCCCCTCCATCCAATAACCTTACGCACACAACCCCTCCATCCAGTAACCTCACGCACATTGCAACATATCCTTCCGTAACAAGCCCTCCACTACACGTACAGCCTTCAAAGCCTACTCCCTCACACACAACCCTTCACGCCAAATCAACCCTCTGACCTGACTTCAACTCACGCATAAATCCTCATTCACACAACCCTTCACGCTAAATCAACTCCCTGACTAGCCCTTCACGCCACGAAACCCGCACCCCTGAACAGCCCTATTTCACCACAAAACTGTCCAGAAAACTACACTTAAGCCACATAAATTCTGCTCCCCTGAAACACATCCCTTTTACTGTAAAGATCACCTAAAACTGCACCCCTAAATTACCACAAAACAGACCCAAAAAACTGCACAATGAGAACATCAAAAACAGTAATAAAAACAGTCCCGAATACCGCAAAAATAGAGGAAACAGCAGCCCAAACAGCGAAACAGCGAAGGAAAACGTTAAACCAGCGAACCGGAGGAGTTACGGAGCATCAACCCTTCCGACAACAGCATACCGTGCTTCTGATAGATGATTAAAGAGGTTATACCTGAGGGCACCCTTCTTCATTTATTTCCGTTTATTTCTTTTACTTTGTTAATATTTATTAGCATGAGTATCGTTGATTAATGAATGCTATGGCTATTGGATGAATAGAAAATGTGTCATCTCTTATGATATATCGGATGGAAACCCAGAAGTAAATTTCGTAGCTGAATCCGAATGGATGGTAGTGCGGTCTGTACTTGGGAAACAACTCCACGTACCACTTGAGCAAATGGCACATATTTGACTTTATTTTATCTTGTTCATCTATTATTCGCATTTTTACATTCCGCCATTTACTTTCCGTACGTTATTTGTTTGTGTATTGATGATATAATGCGCATGGGCTAGCTAGGGTGGATTAAAGGTCCTCTATTCGAGGGAAATACCTAAAGGCTACCTTTACCACGATGTTTTACCGCGCCGGACGAAGTATGTTTGATTGAATGTGAGATATGTTTAATCGGATATACGGAGTTCCACATTATTGTCTCATTCATTTGTATGCATTGTAATATAATGCGCATGGGATAACTAAGGTGGATTAAAGGTCCTCTATTCGAGGGAAACTCCTGAAGGCTACCTTTACCACGATGTTTTTCCGCGCCTTTTATTATGTCATTTACCTTTTTCATATCATCGCTTTATTTACGCATGCATTGCATTCTAGTGCGTATGGGCTAACTAGGGTGGATTAAAGGTTCTCTATTCGAAGGAAATACCTAAAGACTACCTTTACCACGATGTTTTGCCACGCCGGACGAGGTACACTTGATTGAACGTGAAATGTGTTCAATCGGGCATACAAGGTCCCATATTATTTATTTGTTTATTCATGTATTGATAATTTAATGCGCATGGGCTAGCTAGGATGGATTAAAGGTCCTCTATTCGAGGGAAATGCCTAAAGGCTACCTTTACCACGATGTTTTACCGCGCCGGACGAAGTGCACTCGATTGAATGTGAAATGTGTTCCATCGGGCACACGAGGTCCTACATTGTGTATTTGTTTATCCATGAATGTGTTTGTGTCATTTCAGATGCCATTTTTGCAAATTCCGTTCGAATACGTTTCCCAACGCTACACGAACGTATGCATTCTGCCTCATTCCGTTCGAACGCGTTTACGAATGCTACACGAACGTATGCATTCTGCCTCATTCCGTTCGAACGCCTTTACGAACGCTAATCGAACGCGCATCTATTTTGTTTTATCATGCATCCGGTCTTACCCCGTTCGAATGCGTTTCCGGACGTTATACAAATGCGAAACTTCTGTTTACCATTTGAACGCGTTTTCAAACGCTACAAGAACGCACATACAGTGCACAGACTTCTTTTCGTCACATTTCATGCATGCTTGATTCTTTGATCATTTCTTTTGCACCATATGATTAGTCATATCATTTCATTATTTATGCTTAGGAAATTATCATCCATTTATATTTCCGCATTTATTTATTCGATATGCTCATGAGATTGTGTGCTCGCTCTTATTATTAATGCCTTTATAGTTGTTATTAGTTACATTATTGCACTTTATTGTTTAATACGTTCATGAATTATGTATTTTGCCTTCATTTTTTCATTTACGATTATGGGTGTGCAAACTTGCATGTTGCTTAAATTATCTGGTATGTGTTGCATGAGATTTGGTTGTACTATTGCATAAATCCTTTCATTACAAGTGGCATAAGTAAGGGACCATTCCGAACCCAACAGTTTTAGGTCTTCCCTTGCGAGGGGTGAGTGCGGCCTTAAATTATTTTCCCGGTTCACACCGGGTGGCTACTCCATTTTTAGTTCTCCGGTTTAGTCCCCCGCGGGCTACTCCGTACTCCCAACCAGGCCGCGAGCCCGGAACAGCGTCGTCCACGTCTGTGTCCTACACTAATATTCCAAATACCATAATTTATTTAATTAAAGTGTATAGCCATAATTAATTATTCAAATTAACATTTCCAAAATACCAATTTACATAATTAATCATGCTTTATTATATCCACGGCAATATGAATATTTTTTCATTAATTTTGATTTCAATCCAATTAAATCACAAATCAATATATCCAAACATTTTAAACACATCCAATGGTCTAAAAAATCAAAATCACCATGAGATTAGGGTTCATCAATTTTCGGCCAAGCCATTAAATTTAGGGAAAATTAATCTAATCATTTTTTTCATAAAATTAATCATGCATAACTCTTATTTATCATTATCTAAGCATACTTAAACATTCGATTTGATTAAATCATGCTCCAAGCAAAAATACCTAAATTCAAGTATATAAACCCTAATCAATTTCATGCTTAAATAGGCTCTGATACCATTGTTGGTCTCTAAGATCAATCCCAAGGATCTAATAAACATGAAATATGTGAATACGCAAAGAAGTAGCGGAAATACTTACATTGAACGGACTGGATGTAGGTGGAAAGTTCAAAACTTTTGCTCCTTTGAAATGCTCCAAGCTTTCTTTGAATGATTGGTGTAGCTCCAAGCCTTGAATTTTGTTTCCAAACTCAATGGGAATGGTTTCCCTATCACTTTAGAAGACTCCTTTATGTGCTAGCACTTAAGAAATTTTGAAACAAAATTTCAAGAAAGGGAGATGAAGTTCATGGCATAGGGAGAGAAAAGAGAGAGATGTTATTCCAATTTTTTGTGTTGTGTATATTTGATTTCCAAAATTCAAATCTTGATATACCAAATCCAAGATTTGGTATTAGAAATTCAAAAAAAATGAATAAACAATTACAAAGTGTGTAGAGATTGGTTGGAGTAAAATAAGTAAGCTTAGATTTACACTCCAATTCAACCACTTCCATCACTAGTCAAACTTGTGATGTAAGTCAAGTGGGTTCCACCCCTTGTAAATTCTAAATTTACATCGAACAATCTCAACGCGCAACTTCGCTCCGGCTCGGGTTCGTTCAATTTCGAATTAACTAATTTTCCGTTGCGACGTTAATAAAATATTAAAGTCGCTCGCGAATTAATTCTAAATTAATTCGTTCGCCCGAATTAAAATCCAATTTTAATTCCGTTATGAAATCTAATTTCATTTAATATATCGAATATATTATTTTATCGATTAATTCTAAATTAATCGTTCTCTCTCTTCTAATTTAATTTTACCCCAGATAAATTCTCTCCGTAATTAATCCTAGATTAATTTTCTCTTTCTTCTAATTAATCACAGATTAATTATGTTCGAGTCAAACGTCATCGGTGAAACTTTGGGAAGTGACCCATGAGATCTCTGGATATGTTGGCAGTAAATCTGGTCGTCAGACTATCCGATTACGTGCGTACCCCGTACCACGTTCTTTCCGATTTATAAGACATGGTTGGCTTCTAGCAAACACCGTGCCTACCCAATTCTCCAGAAATATTCTTTAAGGAATATATAATCTTTGTCAGGCATAGTATACGTAGTATTGCGTATTGCGATCCAGTATCAGATGTCACATGCAAGGCCTGTGGCTGGAATAGTGTATGCCCCGTACGAAGTATATATCGGATCACAAGCAACTAGTCTCTATAATCGAATAATCATGACCTTGTCATATTATCCCGATAGTTGCAACATAATAGAGAACCAGTTCTGTATCCCTGCGTGATCATCATCTCCATATGACTGAAGTGATACTTCTATCTTGACATCACACCCAATACACTACGATTCTCAATAAACCCAGAAGAGGCGTACACAGAACCTGTTAAAGTCCCGGAGGACCAAAACCAAAGCATATTGATTGTCGCAAGTATTAGCGATGCAAGTCTCAGGTTAAGACCAAATACACCTACCCTGAATCGGATTCCCATAGACACATAGTCATACTACCAATGGGATTCCGAGGGGTCTATCCAGAGCGAAGCTGTTTCCGTACCATCGGCAAACACAACCTCCTATCACACTTGCATAAGTATCCAATACTTAAATATATGAGAACTATGATGTTACGCTTCCATAACACGCACAAGTGCAATACTAGTCTATTCCGCATTATCGATGTCCAGTCTCGATAATACTATGACTAGGGATATTTAATGATTAAACCTTCGTGGATTGATACTGTCTCATATCTTATAATCTGGAACTAATCATAAGGACTTTTATCATTTATATATATACAAGTAATCTAATTACAAAATGATAAAATAGCAATTTCCATTGTCACATAGTTAATTTGTACAAAAACCACAATGTCTTTTACAAATAGTGACGATATGGGTCATTATTGTCCAACAGATTCAACATGAATCAGCCCAGAATGGACTGCTTCCGGTGTCATATGGCGTCTCTCTATTTAATGACATGTGTCCTAAAACTCAAGATGAGAGAGATTCAATTAATCGGATCCTGTTCGCTTAAGCAGTCGGATCGATCATGTATGCCATAACATGTACGCGACCTGGTGTCTCATACGCTTTGAGCATATGTAGTCACAATCAGGCCGATCCAGGTGATGGTCACTAGATTGATGTTAAGAACATCATTAAGTATCTTAGATGAACTAAAGATGATTTCTTAATTTATGGAGATTGAGAACTTGAGGTGACTTGGATCACCGTTGTAAATTTCCAAACCGATAAAGACGATTGTAAGTCACAATAAGGGTATATATTTTGTTTGAACAACAGAACAGTGAGCTGGAAATCTTCTAAGCAAGATATTATTTTAGATTCAACAACAAAAGAAGAATACATTTTTGTGGCTGAGGCATCAAAAGAAGCATTTTGGATCTATTAAATTCCTAATTGGATTAGGAGTAGTTCTGTTAGCGGCTGAGCTGGGCTACAGCACAGGCTAAAGAATTACGATCTCATTAATGATCCAAGTATGTAATTCGATGGTTTCATCTGATTCGTGAGATCGTACATCGTGGCGATGTAAAGATTGAGAAGATCGTTTCAGATAATAACTTTACATATCCGCTGACGAAAGCGATATCTCATCATAAGTATGAGCGGCCCGTAGTTCAGGTGTTGGACACTTGAGTGATTGGCTATAGGCCAAGTGGGAGATTGTTAGACAATTATGACCCATAACATCACTATTTGTAAAGAACGTGGTGTTCTTGTACAAATTAACTATGTGACAAAAGAAATTGCTAATTTATCATTTTATAATTGGATTACTTAGAGATACAAATGATAAAAGTCCAGATGATTAGTACTGGATTAATAAGATATCAGACAATATTAATCCACGAAAGGTTTAATCATTAAATATCCCTAGTCGTAGTATTATCGAGACTGGACATCGATAATGTGGAATAGGCTAGTATTACACTTGTGCGCGTTATGGAAGCTTAACGACATAGTTCTCATATATTTAAGTATTGGATACTTATGCAAGTGTGATAGGAGGTTCTGTTATCCGTTGGACCGGGAACAGCTTCACTTTGGATAAACCCCTCGGAATCCCATTGGTAGTATGACTATGTGTCTATGGGAATCCGAATCAGGGTAGGTGTATGTGGTCTTAACTTGAGACTTGCATCGCTAATACTTGCGACAATCAGTATACTTTGGTTTTGGTCGTCCAGAGCTTTAGCAGGTTATGTGTACGCCTCTTCTGGGTATACTGAGAATCGTAGTGTATTGGGTGTGATGTCAAGATGGAAGTATCACTTCAGTCATATGGATATGATGATCACGCAGGGATACAGAACTAGTACTCTTAAATGCTGCAGCTATCGAGATAGTATGACTAGGTCATGATTTTCCGATTACAGAGACTAGTTGCTAGTGATTCGATATAAGCTTCGTACGGGGCAGACACAATTCCAGCCCTAGGCCTAGCATGTGACATCTGATACTGGATCGTATTACGCAATACTCTGTATACTACGCCTGATAAAGATTAGATATTGCTCGTTGAATATTTTTGGAGAATTGGGTAGGCACGGTGCTTTGCTAGAAGCCAACCATGTCTTGTAAATCTGTAAGAATTTGGTACCGGGTACACACGTGTTCGGATAGTCCGATGATCGTATTTACTGCCAACATATCCAAGGATCTCTTGGGTCGCTTCCCAAAGATTCACCGATGACATTTGACTCGAACAGAATTAATCTGGGATTAATTATGAGAGAGAAAATTAATCTGGGATTAATTGCAGCAATAATTAATCTGTGATTAATTCGACTAGAAGAGAGAAAGCGATTAATTTGGAATTAATCGGCAAAATAAATTTAATAGTTAAATTGGATCTTACTATTTAATTTATTTGGGCTAAAATAATATATCGGATATATTAATTGAAATTGGATTTCAATACAGAATTAAAATTGGATTTTAATTCAAGCGAACGAATTAATTTAGAATTAATTCGTAAGCAACTTCCGTAATAATTTTATTGTCCATTATTATTTAATTAAATTGGATTTAATTACGTCGCGATGGAAAATTCGTTTAGTCGGATTAAATGAACCGGGCCCAAAGTGTGTTGTGTAAGCCAACCAAATTTGGAATTTAAAGTGGTGGGACCCACTTTACTTACATCATGTGTTTGACATGTGATGGAAGTGGTTGGGCATATTTAATGCAAAATCTATCACAACAAAATACACAACTTTGGAAGTCAAATTATCATTATGTTTTTGGAAAACAAAATGGAACTATTCATCTTATCTCTTATAGCCAAAAAACTGTGACTTGCTTTCTCTCTAATGGAATTTTTGTTGCAAAAATTCTACAAGCTAGCACTTTAGGATTCAAAGGAATGTGATAGGGAAACTCACCATTGAGTTTGGAATTCGATTTTAAAGCTTGGAGCTTCTACATCCAAAAAAAGTTTCGAACTTATCTACCGATCAATGTAAGTCCTCCACAACTTATTTTTTATTTTATTCACACTAGAATCACGCTTAGAGATCATTGGCATGTCTAGGACACTAACAACAAAGTGTGAAAGCCTACCTTTGCAAGAACTTCTCCATGAAAGGTATGGGTGAAGCTGTTGGTTTCTATTATTAGTCCCAAAGAAAGTATAAGCAAATGGAGTAAAAGAAAAATCAATTTTACAAGAACATGCTTCAATCAATTTTACCCAAATTAACCCTAATGTATTTCATGCTTAAACATGGCTCCATGATACCATTGTTGGTTTCTATTATTAGTCCCAAAGAAAGTATAAGCAAATGAAACACATGATTTATATATGTAAAACTTGAAGCATGGCGGAATCATACTTACAAAGCTTGTGATGAAAAATGATGAAGAAAATCCTTGAGTCTCCAAGGTGGAAATTTTCGGCCAAGATGAAATGAAGAAGAAGCTCCAAGCCTTTTTGTATTCCAAGCTCCAAGGTTGTTTCCCTATCACCTCCTTTGATCCTTCAATGTGCTAGCAAATGGAGAGGTAAAGAGAAAATCAAAATTTTCCTATGCCAATGGTGCTCACGGCATGGAGAGAGAGAGAGGGAGAAGTTTTTGGTTTTTGCTATTTCTTTCTAAAAGAGAATAATGAAAAAACAATTACCAAAATATTTGGTATATACTTTTCTAAAAGTCGATTTCAACTTTCCCTCCAAAAAGCCATTAAATGGCCTCACCTACTTACATCATGAACAGTGACAATGTGTCACTCAATAAAGGTGACTTGTGCCATCCATCAACTAGTCATGTCAAGTGATGAGACTTCGCGATGTGACTTGCGGGTCCCACTCGTTTCAAAATACGAATGTGTCCGCAAACACTTTCGGGCTCGGTTTCGCTAATTCCGAAAATTAACGAATTTCCGTCGCGACGTAAATTAAATAATTATGCCTAGCGAAATTACTATTCACATCGCTAACGAATTAATTCTAAATTAATTCGTTTGCCCGAATTAAAATCCGATTTTAATTCCGCGTCGAAATCTAATTTCGTTTAATATATCGAATATATTATTTTATCGATTAATTCCAAATTAATCGTTCTCTCTCTAAATTAGGCATTTTATCCAAGATAAAGTTTCTCCGTAATTAATCCAAGATTAATAAAGTTCGAATCAAATATCATAGGTGAATCTTCAGGAAGCGACCCAAGAGATCTCCGGATATGTTGTCAGTAAATACGGTCGTCGGATAATCCGAACACGTACGTACCTCGTACTACGTTTTTACCGATTTACAAGACAAGGTTGGCTTCTAGCAAAGCGCCATGCCTACCCAATTCTCCAGAAATATTCTTATTGGAATATTAGATCTTTATCAAGCGTAGTATACCGTAGTATTGCGTACATCGATTCAGTATCGGACGATCACATGTTAGGCCTGGGGCTGGAAATGTGTCTGCCCCGTACGAAACATATATCGGACATCAAACAACTAGTCTCTTTAAATCGGACAATCCTGACCTGGTCATATTGTCCCGACGGTTGCAACCTTTTATAGAGTACTAGTTCTGTATCCTGCGTGATCATCATCTCCATATGTCTGAAGTGATACTTCCATCTTGACATCACATCCAGTACACTACGATTCTCGATAAACCCAGAAGAGGTGTACACAGAACCGGTTAAAGCCCCGAACCACCAAAACCAAAGTTTACCGATTGTCGCAAGTACTAGCGATGCAAGTCTCAGGTTAAGACCATATACACCTACCCTGATGCGGCCTCTCATAGACACGCAGATATACTACCAATGGGATTCCGCGGGGTCTATCCAGAGCGAAGCTGTTTTTCGTACCATCGGTAAAACACAACCTCCTATCGCACTTGCATAAGTATCCAATACTTAAATATATGAGAACTATGCCGTTGTGCCATCACAACGCGCACAAGTGCAATACTAGTCTATTCCGCATTATCGATGTCCGATCTCGATAATACTCCGACTAGGGATATTTAATGATTAAACCTTTTATATTGATACTGTCTCATATCATCTCAATACGGAACTAATCATATGGACTTTTGCCATTAATATATCAAAGTAAATAATTTACAAAACGGCAAAAGGCAATTTCATTATCTCATAGTTAATTTTGTACAATAATACAATATCATTTACAAAACAGTGACGCTATGGGTCATAATGTCTAACAATCTCCCGCTTGGCCTATAGCCAGTCACTCAAGCATCTAATACCTGAACTATGTATATGTCGTTCAAACACATGCTGAAGAACAACCTTCGTCAGCGGATCTGCAATGTTGTCATCCGATGCGACCTTCTCGACCTTTACATCGCCACGATGTATAATCTCCCGAATCAGATGGTAACGCCGAAGAACATGCTTGGATCGTTGATGAGACCTTGGTTCCTTAGCTTGTGCTATAGCCCCGTTATTGTCACAATACAATGGCACGGGCTCAGCTGCTAACGGAACTACTCCTTATCCGATTAGGAATTTTCGGATCCAAACTGCCTCTTTTGCTGCTTCCGACGCAGCGATATACTCCGCTTCTATTGTTGAATCGGCAACAGTATCTTACTTGGAAGATTTCCAGCTCACTGCTCCGTTATTCAAACAAAAAATGTACCCAGATTGCGACTTGAAGTCGTCCTTGTCGGTTTGGAAACTTGCATCGGTGTACCCAGATACCTCAAGTTCTCCACCTCCATAAATTAAGAAAGCATCCTTAGTTCGTCTAAGATACTTAAGGATATTCTTAACTGTCATCCAGTGACCTTCACCTGGATCGGCCTGATAGTGACTGCACATGCTCAAAGCATATGACACATCAGGTCGCGTACATATCATTGCATACATGATCGATCCGACTGCCGAGGCGAACGGTATCCGACTCACGTTATCTCTCTCTTCTTTAGTCTTAGGACACATGTCTTTAGACAGAAGGATACCACGTGACATTGGCATCAATCCCCTCTTGGATTGATCCATGTTGAATCGCTTCAACACTTTGTCAATATATGTACTCTGGGAGAGTCCAAGCAGCTTTCTAGATCTATCCCGGTAGATCTTTATTCCCAGAATAAAGGTTGTTTCTCCCAGATCTTTCATGGAGAATTTTAATGAAAGCCAAGCGTTCACCGACGTTAGCATGGGAATGTCATTGCCTATAAGTAATACGTCGTCGACATAAAGGACAATAAAAGTCAGTGCTCTCCCACTAACCTTCTTGTATACACAAGGGTCATCAGCGTTTTGCACGAAATCATATTCTTTTATGATCTCATCAAAACGCTGATTCCATGACCGTGATGCTTGCTTCAATCCATAAATGGATCGATTTAACTTACAAACCTTGTTTGTAAGTCTAGGCATGATAAAACCGTCAGGTTGTTGCATATAAACATCCTCCAAAAGGTTTCCGTTAAGGAAAGCGGTTTTAACGTCCATCTGCCATATCTCGTAATCGAAATATGCAGCTATTGCAAGCATTATCCGAATGGATTTAATCATGGCAACGGGTGAGAAAGTTTCGTCATAATCAATACCATATTGTTGACGATACCCCTTTGCTACAAGCCTAGCTTTGTACGTTTGCACGTTGCCATCCATGTCGGTCTTCTTCTTGAAGATCCATCTGCATCCAATAGGCTTTACGCCTTCTGATGCATCAACCAGTGTCCAAACTTGGTTGGCGTACATGGAATCCATCTCGGACTTCATGGATTCTTGCCATAAAGCGGAATCAATATTCTGTATCGCTTCCTCATACGTAGCCGGTTCATTATCCTCAATAAGATTAATATCTACATGAGGCGAGATCAGGAACCCATACCTCTCAGGTATTGTCCTGACTCTCTCCAACCTACGCGGTCCTTGTGTATATGAAGATTGTGGTACAGACTCATCACGGATGGTCTGTTCATGTTCCGTCGTTGATTCATTGCCAGGAACAGTATCACTACGATTTTCATCGAGCTCCACCTTCCTCCCACTTACCACTGCATCTAGGAATTCCTTCTCAAGGAAAAATGCATGTAGAGCAACAAATACTTTGTTCTCTTGTGGGTGATAGAAGTAATATCCTTTGGTTTCCCTAGGATATCCCACGAAAAGGCATTTATCTGATTTGGGTTCTAGTTTGGTACCTTCCAAACGTTTAACATATGCCCAACATCCCCAAATCTTCAGGAAAGAGAAACCTGGTTTCCTTCCTGTCCATATCTCATATGGAGTCTGTTCAACAGACTTTGACGGAACCTTATTCAAAATAAGTACTGCACTGTTTAATGCGTATCCCCAGAAGGATATTGGTAGCTCAGTGCGACTCATCATCGACCTTACCATGTCTAACAAGGTACGGTTTCTCCGTTCAGACACACCGTTTAATTGCGGTGTTCCAGGAGGAGTCCACTGTGAAAGAATATCATATTCTTTCAAGTAATCTTGAAACTCATAACTTAAGTATTCGCCACCACGGTCCGACCGCAATGTCTTAATACTCTTGCCTGTTTGTTTTTCTACTTCGTGTCGAAACTCTTTGAATTTCTCAAAAGTTTCCGACTTGTGTCTCATTAGATACACATAACCATAACGAGATGCATCATCCGTAAAGGTTACGAAGTAATGATCCACCTCTAGCCTGGCTAGACATGGGCCCACATACGTCGCTATGAACGAGGGCTAACAGTTCTGTGGCACGTTCACCTTTACCACTAAAAGGTGATTTAGGCATTTTGCCTAAAAGACAAGATTCGCAGACATCATATGAATTAGGATCAAATCCGTCCAAGTACCCACTCTTCGAAAGTGTGGATATGCGAGTCTTGTTGATGTGTCCTAGACGACAATGCCACATGTAAGCTTCATCTTTTAGATTACTCCTTTTGAGCCTTTTGTTTGTTATTTTATGTTTAGGAGATTCATTTATATTCAAATTATAAAGGCCATTATTTGCAACGGCAGTGCAAATTTCTGCATCATCTTTATATAAATAACACCCATTGTTTCTAAATACAAAAGTGTACCCATGCAGGGTTAACAAAGATACAGATATGATATTGCTAGTCAAACTAGGTATATAATAACAGTTCAAAAGTTTAAGTACATGCCCCGAGGGCAATTCCAAAACAAAAGTCCCTACAGCCAAAACAGCAACTGGAGTTCCATTTCCGACTCGTAGATCAACCTCCCCTGAAGCCAGCATCCTGCTATTCTGCAGATCCTGCAAATCAGTACATATATGAGCAGCACAACCAGAATCAAAAATCCAATTTTTAAAACTAGAAGTAGTCATATTAATCTCAATAACAAACATACCAGAGGCTAGTGCCTTGCCTGCCTTGATATCCTCCCTGTGTCCCTTGCCCATTCGGTAGTCACGTTTCCAGTGACCCTTCTTGCCGCAGTTGAGGCAGACATCTTGAGACTTGTTCCTTGGTTTCCTAGAAGCTTTTGTCAACTTGCCTTTACCCTTGTTCTTATGTTTCCTCTTCCTCACCCCTCCAGTTGCTTTGGGCCCAGCCCTTGGCCCCTGAGAGGTCGATGCATAGTGCGCCTCGCGCTTGCCCCCTTTATGGAGTTCTTTTTCAGACTCCTTCAAGATGGACAACAGCTCTCCAAGAGAGTCATCCGTGTCCATCAACTTGTAGTTGATTATGATTTTTTTCCAAGAATCAGGAAGTGACTGTAAGATCAAATCTACGGTCAGCTCAGCCTCCAAGACTATTCCCATATTGGCCAACTCATCAATATCGGCGATCATTTGAGTCCCGTGGGCCTCAACTGATGCGCCTTCAGTCATTCGGGCGCGGAAGAGTTTCTTCACCAACTCGTACCTCTCCATCCGCTTATTGGTGCGGTGGAGATCTTGCAGTCTAGCCATCATGTTATAAGGATCCAAGTCCCTATTCTGGCGACGAAAGTGCTGAGTCATCGAAGCTAACATAATAGCCTGAGATGTGTCACAATCATCGCTGTGAGTTTTCCATAACTCCAGCTCAAGTGGGTCAGTGGGCTTAGGCGGGAGAGGTATATGTATAGTGTACAACATCCTCTCAGCCCCAAGGACTATCCTCAGGTTCATTTCCCAATCAGCGAAGTTTGTGCCCTTAAAGACATTGTCACCCATGATGATGTCTCGGACATTTCCCTTGCTTGCCATCTCAACTACGATAGTCCAACTATCTAGTTAACGATAAAATGGGTACAGTCAAACTGTTACAAGAAAAAATCACAATGTATTAGTCCAACTAATTTTAATAAATAGACGAAATAATTTTGAAAGACGCGTAAGGCTAAGTATCTGAACGAAATTGCAAATTCAATACTAGCCTCCCACTATTTTCATCAAGTCTCTAACCCTCTGTTGAGAACTCGGGAAATCCTATTTCCTAGTGGGCTAGGATCCCGTTAAATAACACACAACCTTGACTTTGGCCAACAAGCTGTATGCTATTTAACTAGGTAGATTTCAAAGATCAATTGGATCCCATCCAATTCCTAGATCCGGTTAGGTGGACATCCAAGTCCAAAACATATGTACATTACTTATGCCAATGTATCTAATACATTTTCCTAACCATATCCTCCGAATCATCTAGGCCTTGGCTTTGGCACAACAAACCTAATGATTCCAGTTAAGCGGGACCCATTGACAAGGAAAGTTTCGTAATCAATGTCGTTGGACAAGAAGTGATCTTGACTTTGGCCAACAAATCACAACTTGGACAAGACACCGATATGGAACAAAACTCTCATGATTCAAGTACATCCTCAATTGACAAAGGTCTTGACTTTGGCCAACAAACCAATGCCAATTTTGGATCTTGAACAAGAATCATTCAACGGAAGGATAATCGTTTAATATAGATTGAGGGATTTTTGCGTAATTGGCAACCAATTTATTATCTTTGTTAGGTCTCATCATCATACACCCTTAAGCATGCTTCTAAAACATCATAAAGCGCGTAAAGTAAATTAATAGTGATATACGGATGGATATATAAAACAACTTGTTCCTAGAACAAATCACTCTCTTTCCTCTCCCCGCTAGCACTATTCTACTTCTACCCAATTACATAATAGAATAAGAGAAACCTCATATACATTGAGGGGAATTAGGTGAGAAGAGAATACAAAGAGATAAAAGAGATAAGGCTGGACACGCAGGTCCAATTTATAAATTCTAAATTTACAATAATTTCTAAAATTACCCTTTCCCTTCTAATATCCATCCGATATACACTATTCATTCATCACATACATATATATTCAATCAAGACATGCTATACAACCAATCTAATCCAATTAATTAGTCTTTGTTTAAGTGATCATCCAATGTTCAAACACTGGTTTGATTTTGCGCGAGTCCAACTCGTTTGAGAATAAGTACATAAGGTACGAATTCACGAATTATATCGAACTACTCGTTAAATCCAATTTAAGTCGTATTCAATACTAATTCAATTTATTTAATTCCAAATTAAATGTTTACACTTTTAATGTGCTTTTAAAGACTTAGATTCTAAATCTAATCTAATTGGGTCTCCAAGCCCAACTAACATCCAATGTTTGTTTAATTAAAGTCTGATGGGCTTTCAATTGATTTATTAAGGCTTAGGCTTTGGTCAATGTGGGTCAATCCCAATTACTAAGCCCAAATAAGGAATCACCCTTAAATGCCATAAAATCAATTTCAAGCCCATAAGGCCCAATCAAACATTAAAGCCCATTTTACTATATTTGGACTTAATGGAGTGATTTAAGCCCAAATTGGATCCAATCCTTTTGGCCCAAATCTACTGGCCCAACCAAGCCCATTATGCCCAAATATAATAATACAAGCCCAATTTTACAATTAAGCCATTAATTAAATTTTAATATTCCAAATTTTAAAATTCAATTAATTAAAGTGTAAATCCATGATTAATTCATTAAACCAAATATTCCAAAACACCAATTTAATTTATTAATCATCACTTGTTCAAAACACATGTCCAACATTTATTTGAACAAAAAATCAAGTCCTTTTACATGTCTTTTGCATTCGGCCAAGGGGAAATTTTTGGTTCAATTTGTTTTTCAATCTGATTGAATCACTAATCTACGTCCCGTATATGTTTTAAGTCATCTAATGAACTTGTACACAAAAAATTCCAATCCAGTGCAAGGACCTCCATATTCGGTCAAAGCAACAAATTTGGGGAAAAATCATCCAATGCATTTTTCTCAAAATTGATCATGTATAACATCATATTACATACATATATGCATACTTAATCATCAAATTTCACAAGAACATGCTTCAATCAATTTTACCCAAATTAACCCTAATGTATTTCATGCTTAAACATGGCTCCATGATACCATTGTTGGTTTCTATTATTAGTCCCAAAGAAAGTATAAGCAAATGAAACACATGATTTATATATGTAAAACTTGAAGCATGGCGGAATCATACTTACAAAGCTTGTGATGAAAAATGATGAAGAATATCCTTGAGTCTCCAAGGTGGAAATTTTCGGCCAAGATGAAGAAGGAAGAGAAGCTCCAAGCCTTTTTTGTATTCCAAGCTCCAAGGTTGTTTCCCTATCACCTCTTTGATCCTTCAATGTGCTAGCAAATGGAGTAAAAGAAAAATCAAATTTTTCCTATGCCAATGGTGCTCACGGCATGGAGAAGAGAGAGAGAGGAGGGAGAAGGTTTTTGGTTTTTGCTATTTCTTTCTAAAAGATAATGACAAAAAAACAATTACCAAAATATTTGGTATATACTTTTCAAAAGTCGATTTCAACTTTCCCTCCAAAAAGCCATTAAATGGCCTCACCTACTTACATCATGAACAGTGACAATGTGTCACTCAATAAAGGTGACTTGTGACATCCATCAACTAGTCATGTCAAGTGATGAGACCTCGCGATGTGACTTACGGGTCCCACTCATTTCAAAATACGAATGTGTCCGCAAACACTTTCGGGCTCGGTTTCGCTAATTCCGAATTAACGAATTTCCGTCGCGACGTAAATTAAATAATTATGCCTAGCGAAATTACTATTCACATTGCTAACGAATTAATTCTAAATTAATTTCGTTTGCCCGAATTAAAATCCGATTTTAATTCCGCGTCGAAATCTAATTTCATTTAATATATCGAATATATTATTTTATCGATTAATTCCAAATTAATCGTTCTCTCTCTAAATTAGGCATTTTATCCAAGATAAAGTTTCTCCGTAATTAATCCAAGATTAATAAAGTTCGAATCAAATATCATAGGTGAATCTTCAGGAAGCGACCCAAGAGATCTCCGGATATGTTGGCAGTAAATACGGTCGTCGGATAATCCGAACACGTACGTACCTCGTACTACGTTTTTACCGATTTACAAGACAAGGTTGGCTTCTAGCAAAGCGCCATGCTTACCCAATTCTCCAGAAATATTCTTATTGGAATATTAGATCTTATCAAGCGTAGTATACCGTAGTATTGCGTACATCGATCCAGTATCGATATCTCACATGTTGTTAGGCCTTGGGGATGGAAATGTGTCTGCCCCGTACGAAACATATATCGGACATCAAAACAACTAGTCTCTTTAAATCGGACAATCCTGACCTGGTCATATGTCCCGACGGTTGCAACCTTTTATAGAGTACTAGTTATGTATCCTGCGTGATCATCATATCATCCATATGTCTGAAGTGATACTTCCATCTTGACATCACATCCAGTACACTACGATTCTCGATAAACCCAGAAGAGGTGTACACAGAACCGGTTAAAGCCCCGAACCACCAAAACCAAAGTTTACCGATTGTCGCAAGTACTAGCGATGCAAGTCTCAGGTTAAGACCATATACACCTACCCTGATGCGCCTCCCATAGACACGCAGACATACTACCAATGGGATTCCGCGGGGTCTATCCGGAGCGAAGCTGTTTTCCGTACCATCGGTAAAACACAACCTCTTATCGCACTTGCATAAGTATCCAATACTTAAATATATGAGAACTATGTCGTTGTGCCATCACAACGCGCACAAGTGTAATACTAGTCTATTCCGCATTATCGATGTCCGATCTCGATAATACTCCGACTAGGGATATTTAATGATTAAACTTTTTATATTGATACTGTCTCATATCATCTCAATACGGAACTAATCATATGGACTTTTGCCATTAATATATCAAAGTAAATAATTTACAAAACGGCAAAAGGCAATTTCATTATCTCATAGTTAATTTGTACAATAATACATATCATTTACAAAACAGTGACGCTATGGGTCATAATGTCTAACAGAGAAGCTTCCTATATACTAGGTATAAGGCTCTACCGAGATAGAGTTAGAAAGCTTATAGGGTTGTCACAATCGACGTATATAGATAAGATATTAGAAAGGTACAATTTTACCAACTGCATGGCAGCAAATGTACCTTTCCGATACGACATACATATTTCGAAGAAAATGGCACCTCAAACTGAGGAAGAGAGAGTTAGGATGTCTAACTTGTCATATGCTTCTTGTATTGGAAGCATAATGTATGTTATGTTATGTACTAGACCTGACATCAGTTTCGGCGTCAGTGTGACCAGCCGATATCAATCTGATCCAGGTAATGATCATTGGACAGCCGTGAAACATATCCTAAAATATCTTAAAATGTTGGAGTTTTATAAGCTTCCAAGATCATTAATCAAACATGAAACAAGTATGAATACACATCAAAGGAGGTGCGGAATAATCAATTTATTACAACAATTTCTAAATTGCCAAACCCAGCCCCATAACCATAATAATATACATTATTCATGCATCGCAATCATGTATTCACACAAGCATGTTATCAATCAATCTAATCAAATTAATTAATCTGATAATTAGTGACCATCCAATGTTCAAACAATGATTTGATTTTGCGCGAGTCAAACTAGTTTTGCGAATAAGTACTTAAAGTACGAATTCTCGAATTAAATTAAACTACATAATTAAATCCAATTCAATTTGTATTTAATTCTAATTCATTATTTAATTCCAAATTAAATATCACACTTTAATAATAAACCTTTTACGACTTAAATTCCAATTTTAATCGCAACGGGTCTCAAAGCCTGATTAACGTCCAACGTTTATTTAATTAAAGTCCAATGGGCTTTTAATTAATTTCTTAAGGCGTGGACTTTTGGTCAACTCGGGTCGAACCCAATAACCAAAGTCCAATCCGGGAGTTACCCCATAAGCCCAGAAATCAATTTTGGTCCATTAGGCCCAATTAAACTTTAAAGGTCCATTAAGTCGCATTTGGGCTTTATGGAAGCGGTTTTGGGCCCAATTGGATTCAACCAATTTTGCCTAAACCCAACTTTGTACAACAAAGCCCAATAAGCCCATTAACAACATTACAAGCCCAAATCCAATTTAAGCCCAAATAATTTAATTCCAAAAATTCTAAATTTCTCAATTAAATTACCTAAAATGTATAACATTATTAATTACCCAAATCAATATTTCCAAAACACCAAATTTGTTCAATTAATCATGCTCATCAACAACAAAACATGTCCAACACATTTCATCAAAAATCAAACCCAATTTACATGCATATATGTCTCGGCCAAGGGGGAATTTCATGCCCAAATCAAATTCAATCCAATTAAATTCAATTCAACATTAAATCAATATCCCCAAATGATTTCCAACACATCCAATGAATCAAAAAATCAAAATCCAAGACAATTTAGGGTTCTTGTATTTTCGGCCAAGCCACAAGAATGGGGAAAATTGTTCCAAACCATTTTTCATCAAATTGATCCAATCAATCATCAAATTAAAACACATTTAAGCATACTAATTCATCCAATTTCATTAAATCATGCCCAAATTCGTTTTACCCAATTTTAACCCTAAAATATTTTCATGCTCAACATAAGCTCAAGATACCATTGTTGGAGTTTTATAAGCTTCCCAAGATCATTAATCAAGCATGAAACAAGTATGAATACACATCAAAGGAGGTGCGGAATACTCACAATGAATGGATTGGATGCATCGAAGAACAAAGCTCAATTTCCTCCTCTGTCAAGCTCGGCAAGCCCACTGGTTTGGGCTCCAAGGATATTGATTGTCGTAAGTATTAGCGGTGCAAGTCTCAGGTTAAGACCAAATACACCTACCCTGATTTCGGACTTCCATAGACACATAGTCATACTACCATTGGAATTCTGAGGGGGTCTATAAAGCGAAGCTGTTTCCCGTACCTCGGTTAAAACACAACCTCCTATTACACTTGCATGAGTATCCTATACCCAAATTTATGAGAACTATGTTGTTGTGCCCTCACAAACGCGTACAAGTGTAATACTAGTCTTTTACGTATTTATCGATGTCTGATCTCGATAATACTCTGACTATGGATATTTAATGATTTATCTTCGTGGATTGATATTGTCTCATATCATTCTCAATCCATGAACAAATCACATGGACCTCCTATCATTTATATATCTTGGTAATCTAATCACAAATGATAAGAGTGCAATCTCCTTTGTCATATAGTTAATTTGTACAACAACACCATAATCTGTACAAATAGTGACGCTATGAGTCATAATTGTCCAACAAAAAGTACTAGGGATACGTTTCTGATATATGGAGAAAATGAACTACAAGTTAAGGGTTATTGATGAGTGGTATTTATACCACTATTTCTCACTCATTTGACCTAATGTTTTGTTTTGTTTCTCGAGATTTATGAACGTTTTGATGTGTTTTGTTGTTATTTTGCAGATAAATAAAGTTTGGACAGCACTTGAGGCAATTTGGGGCAAAACCGGACAAAAATGCGTCAACAGGAATATTTACGTCTTTTGCGCGTCGCGACGCTGGACCACTGCGCGCCGCGACGCCCAGCATGCGCCGGTTTTGCTAAAGTGCGTCGGGTCAACGGGTCAGAATATGTGAAGTTTGACTTTGCTAATGTGCGCCGTGCCACGTGTCACCATCACAGAAGATTTGCTAACGTGCGCCTGCCACGTGTCATCATCCTACGGAACCGACAATCATCATCTATGCTATCTTGCGCCCTGCCACATGTCGACATCTCAACGGACTTGCTAAAATACGCCGCTGCCACGTGTCACGATCTGATGCTGCCGACAATCATCCTCAGCATGACGTAAGCAATGACGTCATGAACAGTGCCACGTCATCGGATAAGGATCTGATCTCTTAGCCGCCTCGCCACGTGTCAAGCCATCATTGTACCACGTGTCACTGTAGCTCGAGTCGCGACGCGGAACCCTTTGGCGTCGCGACGCTGTACCCTTACCCGCGCCTATAAATTGAGCTCGAGATTTCAGAATTTGATGTACCTTCCTCTCTCTTCAATTCCTTCTAAAGGGAGAGTTTCTCTCTCTAAACTCTTTAGTTTTTAGTTTTTTTTAGTTTAGTAAATAAATTTTAATTACGTTTTGTAATAATAGTAATTTAATTTTTACTTTTTACTTTCTTTTACAGTTTTTACTATTTACCTTTTACTTTTTATAGTTTTTACTATTTACTATGAGGAGGTAATTTCTCCAGCTAGGGTAAAAGGTAATTCTTTTACTGTTACTATTTAGATTAATCTCCCTTAAAAATAATATATTCACTATTTAAAATATTGACTTAATCAGGATACCGCCAGATTGGTCGGTTGGTAATTAAATATTAATTTCGCCTTTATGGCTGGTTATTTTGGTTCCGCCTTTATGGCTGGTTATTCTTAATTTGAAGTTAATATATTATATTAAGGGAGATATCTAAATAGTATTTAGTAGAAGTAATTCCTTTTACTTTAGCATTTTTATTTTATTTTACTTTTCAGTTTTACTTTATGTCTTTTACTTTTATGTTTTTACTAGTCCTAGTTATGTGTTAGTTTTCTGAGGTTGTGATGACTTTTAATATCACCGGTTTATAAGGGGTTAAATTATAGTTTGGATATTATAAAGATTTATTTATTAAGTCTTAAGCTTAATGCTTCTTGTTGTCTGATCACCAGTAAGATTGATATGGTAAATCTAAAATGAACTAGATATAGGGATTTTAGGTTTCAGACTTAGACTTAATAGCCCACGATCTTCCTTAAGGATAGATAACCCTTTAATAGATTTCCTTACAGGATAGGAATATACCTGTCGGGCGGGGGTAGCCATAATTGGAACTTAATCTTAATGAATCCAAATAATTTGGTTGACATAGACATATGGTTCAATTAGGTTAAACTGGGTATTTGTGTCTGACCATCGACAGAGGCTTACACATAATTTAGTGTTCCAGGTTAATAAATCAATATATTACCAACTTAAGATAACCACTTCATCTTTAAAATGATATTAAAAGAAATCACAACCTTGGATTTTCTTTGTGTCTTTTATTTTCCTTAGTATTTTCTTTTATTTTTTTCTTTTTATTTATTTATCTACAATCAACCAAATCAATCAATCAATCAATTCTATTCTCCCTTTAATTAGATATTTGTAAATAAATAGATTCAATAATTAATAACAACAGTAGGAATTAAGTCCTCGTGGGATCGATATTTTTATACTACTTGAACGATACGTGCGCTTGCGTTATACGTGTGTGTTTACGCCGGTCAAGTTTTTGGCGCCGTTGCCGGGGACTTATATTTCTTGAGTTATTAATTTTGAAGCTATCTAATTTACTTGTATCTAATTTTCTTTATTTTTATCTGTAATTTTTATTTCTTTCTTTTGTTTTCAGGTGATTGAACAAATGGAACACTACTGGGAGATTACGTGTTTTACAAGAAGATACACCCCACATCTGGGAGCAACAGTCCGGTTTTCTGTGGCCTGTTGAACAGCCCAATAATTATCACTGGATGCCAAAAGCAAGCAATACTACATTTGCTCAACAGAACTCAATGTGGAGATGTGACATATGTAATGGTAACCACCCAAGCGATTATTGCGAATACAACTACCATCCAGGGTGGCAGAACTATCAAGATCCTTCATGGTATGACGAGCCATCACATTTCACAGAACCACATTTTTCATCTTATCCACCATCTATCTTTGATCTTCATCAACAACCAGAACCATTTGAGGAAGATCAATTGATTCACATGTTCAAAGAACAGACAGCTCAATTTGATGCACAATTTCAGAGTCAAACAGAATCCATACATAGAATGACAGATCAGATCAGACAATTAACAGAAAACCAGAACTATATACCTCAAGAACCAGTTCCAGATGACACTGATGAAGCCTTCGAATACCAATCATTTCACAATGACACTTCAACAGAGGAGGAGGCTGAGCAGTATCAACAACCAGAGGTATCAGTTCAGGAACCCGAACCGGCAAAGTCTCGATTTGATTTTTATTATTCAGATTCTGACGAAGATGAAGCTGAACTGTTTGTACCAACTACACCAACAATTGAGGATGGAATTATGTATCCTCAAAATGAAGATCTTGGAGAATGCTTTGCACAAATGTTTGAAGAAGATCTACCTGAGCCAATTATTTCATCCAGATCAGAAGATGAAGACCTAAAATCTGACATTTCTTTTCATCCTCAGGTTGACAATTTTGATGCATGTATTTCATAGATGACAGATGAAGAGCTGAATATGAAAATTTTCAAATACATCTGTGAAGAAAAGGTGGAACAAGAAACAGAGCAAATGGAGGAGCAATTGCCTGACCTTAATAAAAATCCAAAGCATTTAGGAAAAACATCGCTGTTTTGGGGAGTACAAATCAAAGATATCACCCAGAAGCTTGACAGAATGGAACTTCCATTCCAAGTCAAGCACCATACGAGACCTCCTGATTTTCTTTCTTTATTTTCAGGAACCACTGGAGCAACAAGGAGTAAAAAGGTGGGACAAGCACTAAAGATGACAAAATTCTTTTTGCCACTTTACCGTTGGAAGAGACCGTTCAAAAGTAACGCTCACGGGATTGTCTTTAATCGGACATCCAAAACGACATTGAAACCTCCTTAACATATGGATTTCATTCACGTCTGGCTGAAGACGAAAAATTCAGCGCTAGCAGGGAGGCAACCCATGCAATTTGTTGTGATTTGTTTTCATATTTTGTGTGAACTTTTTAATTTTGTGTGTTATTTTTGTAGGGAAAGGCATAAACGAAGCATTTTAAGACAGAAGGAATTGTGTTTGGCAAACAAATATAAGAAACAATTCATTAGTGATGGCTGAATAAAATCTTGAGACGCATCCTAATGGATTTATATACCAAACGAGTAGCGTATTGCGTACATAATTCCGTTGCCTTAATTATTGCTTTGATTCGCTTTTCTGTTGTAATTATATTTATTTTCGTAGACAGGATCCATACTTTTTGACCTTTCACGATTTCTTTTGTTGTTTAGCTAACAATCGTCATTTGGAAGATACTTGTGCTATTATTGTATTCACCCTTTTCAGATACTATAAATTCAGCCCGTCATTGCACTTTTGAAGGCATCCATAGTTGAGAAAGAAATACATAAAAAAATGGAAGCCACTTCAAGAAGACGAGTTGAGAACATCTGTGTGTTTTGCGGTAGTACTGTTGGTACTAAACCACAATACATAGAAGCAGCACAGGAATTGGGTCGAGTCTTAGCCGCAAGGAATATGCACTTAATATATGGCGGAGGTAATCTTGGACTAATGGGGATCGTTTCAAAGGCTGTACAGGAAGGAGGCAGTCATGTTTTGGGAATCATCCCAAAACCCTTGGCAGAGGCAAATCTTATTGGATCATCAAACGGAGAGGAACTGATCGTATCAGGTATTTCTGAACGTCTGGTGGAAATGATTAACCGTTCTGATGCTTTTATTGCTTTGCCAGGTGGCTTGGGCACATTGGAGAAAATTTTTATAGTACTATCTTGGGCGAACCTGAATATACACCAGAAACCACTTGGACTACTCAACGTTGATGGATTTTATGATTTTCTTTGTGTGTTTCTTGATGATGCTCGAAGAAATGGGTTCGTGTCAAAACCTATGAAAGAACTCCTCTTCACTGCCAGAACTGCTCCGGATCTAATTGACCAACTCATAGCCTATGAACCACAAGTAGACCCTATCATTTCAAAGATAAAATGGTCCGAGGACGATCGTGGTAAGAGGCGTAGAATTAATCTGGATCTTAACCTTTAAATTTCCTGTAGATTTCAGCTAACCAGGTACAACCTTCTAACTCTCCTTTTACTGTTTAAGACATTGGGGACAATGTCTCATTTAGGTTTGGGGGAGGGAATTAGTTGATTAGTACCTTTTTTTAGTATGTGTGTTGTTTTTATTTTTAGTCCTAAATTTTTCGAAAAATACAAAAAAATTGTAAAATTTTCAAAAATTACAAAAATATTTTGCATTTTTGTGTTTTTATTTTGACTAAAAGGTGAAATTGGTAAAGGATAGCCGAGTAAGGAATTTCCACTCCTGAGACGTATCTCAAACCTATTTCGAAATAAGTTAATTTTTGTTTATTTCATTTTGAATTATTTAATTTGTGAATTCTCCATAATACTGACTAAAATGGATTTTCATATTCTCAGTTTGCAGATATTATCAACATACATGGAAACATACAGACGTAAGCTAAAATTGAAAAGTTTGTAATATTCAGTTCTCTAGTTTAATTGATGGAAGCATCTCAAAAAGTGATGGAGTAAAAAAAAAAAAAAAAAATCTGATTTACAAAAATAAAGTATCTAAGATCCGGGTTATTAAGTCTGTAAGGGTGTTTCAACACCTAGTGCCCTAAAACCAACTGGTTTGGGAGTCACTGGCCCAAAGCTCGCTACATGGATCAAAGATGATGCAAAAATATATATATCTAAAGTCTGAGTAATTAAGTCTGTAGGGGTGCTTTAACACCTGGTGCCCTAAAGCCAACTGGTTTGGAGCCATCGACCTAAAGCTCGCTACATAGACGGAAGGTATTGTATATAAATAAAAAATAGAGAAAAATCAAAGAAAAAATCAGAAAAATGAAAAATTATTCCATTGCTGCAAAAAGGTGTGAATTCTGATAAAACTTTAGGACAAAAATATTACTCTCTTATCAACTGCACTTATGACTGTTGTGGGAAAAAATGAGTTGATTAATATTTTGTTGGCTGTGTATATGGAGAATGGTAAAAATAATCGGAGAATTTACTTATTCGGTAATTTAGAAAGAAACAAAACAACTAGTAACTTGGAGTAGAATTTTCACCTGATTAGTCACTAACTTTCTTTATTCTCTTTTCTCTTGTCTTTTTGCTTTTGTGTGCATTAGTTTTACTAACTTTTTACTTTTGTAAAATGTTTGTGGGTATCATTGCTGTAAACCCTCACGAGAGTACAACTCGTCCACTAGGGACACCTAGGGTTTAAAGGCTTGTTGCATATGCTAAATGCAACCGTGATCCCTACGAAAGTGGCTTAGTTAAATTTTATTTTCATGTTATTTTATTTTCTGTTTTGCTCGAGGACTAGCAAAATGTTAGGTTTGGGGGTGTGATGAGTGGTATTTATACCACTATTTCTCACTCATTTGACCTAATGTTTTGTTTTGTTTCTCGAGATTTATGAACGTTTTGATGTGTTTTGTTATTATTTTGCAGATAAATAAAGTTTGGACAGCACTGGAGGCAATTTGGGGCAAAACCGGACAAAAATGCGTCAACAGGAATATTTACGTCTTTTGCGCGTCGCGACGCTGGACCACTGCGCACCGCGACTCCCAGCATGCGCCGGTTTTGCTAAAGTGCGCCGGGTCAACGGGTCAGAATATGTGAAGTTTGACTTTGCTAACGTGCGCCGTGCCACGTGTCACCATCACAGAAGATTTGCTAACGTGCGCCTGCCACGTGTCATCATCCTACGGTACCGACAATCATCATCTATGCTATCTTGCGCCCTGCCACATGTCGACATCTCAACGGACTTGCTAAAATACGCCGCTGCCACGTGTCACGATCTGATGCTGCCGACAATCATCCTCAGCATGACGTAAGCAATGACGTCATGAACAGTGCCACGTCATCGGATAAGGATCTGATCTCTTAGCCGCCTCGCCACGTGTCAAGCCATCATTGTACCACGTGTCACTGTAGCTGGAGTCGCGATGCGGAACCCTTTGGCGTCGCGACGATGTACCCTTACCCGCGCCTATAAATTGAGCTCGAGATTTCAGAATTTGATGTACCTTCCTCTCTCTTCAATTCCTTCTAAAGAGAGAGTTTCTCTCTCTAAACTCTTTAGTTTTTAGTTTTTTTTAGTTTTGTAAATAAATTTTAATTACGTTTTGTAATAATAGTAATTTAATTTTTACTTTTTACTTTTTACTTTCTTTTACAGTTTTTACTATTTACCTTTTACTTTTTATAGTTTTTACTATTTACTATGAGGAGGTAATTTCTCCAGCTAGGGTAAAAGGTAATTCTTTTACTGTTACTATTTAGATTAATCTCCCTTAAAAATAATATATTCACTATTTAAAATATTGACTTAATCAGGATACCGCCAGATTGGTCGGTTGGTAATTAAATATTAATTCCGCCTTTATGGCTGGTTATTTTGGTTCCGCCTTTATGGCTGGTTATTTTGGTTCCGCCTTTATGGCTGGTTATTCTTAATTTGAAGTTAATATATTATATTAAGAGAGATATCTAAATAGTATTTAGTAGAAGTAATTCCTTTTACTTTAGCATTTTTATTTTATTTTACTTTTCAGTTTTACTTTATGTCTTTTACTTTTCAGTATTTTTACTTTATGTCTTTTACTTTTATGTTTTTACTAGTCCTAGTTATGTGTTAGTTTTCTGAGGTTGTGATGACTTTTAATATCACCGGTTTATAAGGGGTTAAATTATAGTTTGGATATTATAAAGATTTATTTATTAAGTCTTAAGCTTAATGCTTCTTGTTGTCTGATCACCAGTAAGATTGATATGGTAAATCTAAAATGAACTAGATATAGGGATTTTAGGTTTCAGTCTTAGACTTAATAGCCCACGATCTTCCTTAAGGATAGATAACCCTTTAATAGATTTCCTTACAGGATAGGAATATACCTGTCGGGCGGGGGTAGCCATAATTGGAACTTAATCTTAATGAATCCAGATAATTTGGTTGACATAGACATATGGTTCAATTAGGTTAAACTGGGTATTTGTGTCTGACCATCGACATAGGCTTACACATAATTTAGTGTTCCAGGTTAATAAATCAATATATTACCAACTTTAAGATAACCACTTCATCTTTAAAATGATATTAAAAGAAATCACAACCTTGGATTTTCTTTGTGTCTTTTATTTTCCTTAGTATTTTCTTTTATCTTTTTATTTATTTATCTACAATCAACCAAATCAATCAATCAATCAATTCTATTCTCCCTTTAATTATATATTTGTAAATAAATAGATTCAATAATTAATAACAACAGTAGGAATTAAGTCCTCGTGGGATCGATATTTTTATACTACTTGAACGATACGTGCGCTTCCGTTATACGTGTGTGTTTACGCCGGTCAGTTATACAGACTCCGACTTCCAGGGAGATCCAGATGATAGAAAATCTACATCAGGGGCATATTTACCCTTAACGATGGTGCGATTAGTTGGTGTTGTTCAAAGCAAGGCTCAACAGCTGATTCCACCACTGAGGATGAATTTATAGCGGCTTCAGAAGATGCTAAAGAAGCTGTTTGGATTAGAAATTTTATCACAGAACTTGGCGTTGTGCCGAGTATTGCGGATTTGATCCCATTGTACTGTGATAATAATGGAGCCATCGCACAGATTAAGGAGTCGAGGGCCCATTCCAAGTCTAAAAATATGGAAAGGAAATACCGCGTAATTAGAGAGATAATTGAATGAAAAGACATAGTGGTCTTGAAGGTTTAAGGACTAGACAACATAGCAGACCCACTTACAAAGGCCTTACCTCCTAAGTTATTCGATAAACATGTGGAGGAGATGGGACTACGGTACCATCCAGATTGGCACTAAGCAAGTGGGAGTTTGATGGAGTTAGTGCTTAGAGTGCCAATTCAAATTGTATATTTTATTATTTATTAATAAAATAACTACATTTTTCATTTCATACCTCATTAATGGTATTTTCATTATACGTATTAGATTGATGTATAGATACGCTAAGAATGACATCGACCTTAGAATAGTCTTGACACTAGGTGTAAACTATTCTTAAAGTAAATATTCCTAGTCGTTGGTTTTGGAATACGGTCGAATTCCTATAACCTAGAAGACTAACACATGTTGTGTATTGGAATTGGAGTTCCAATGGTTTAACCCGATGTACCATGAGTTTTGAAAACTCGTATAGACATGTGGGTATTCATTGAAGCGAATACTAAATGACTCACAACTGATTCCTAATAGTTTGAAGTACACACCACCGTCAATAGGAATCTCCTTGAGTCGAGTAGCATATGTAATCCTTTGACTATAGGATAGCATTGATTTTGTGTGAGATCCTCCACACTTTGATGCCATGTATGTCAGAAACCTTTCATGGTATGGCCTTTAGATGTTCGTTGGGTGTGGACCGATGCACTTAGTAATCAAATGTGAAGCAAGATAGGATTCGTAGGCCCGTATGTGTACCATAAGGGGTTTAGGTATCCATGTAAGTAAAGTCATGATTCTTAAAGACTTTGGCCGAAGCCGATCACCTAGGGTGGATCGTATCAATTGTAAAGAATCGTGGACATGTCGACATGATATGTGCGTATTAGAAACTTGACGGTGTATTCTATCTTTCCTGAGCACAACTCGGATAGCCTACGACGGAGGGATTGTTAAACATATATGATGACCTCTACTTGTATAGTTTAGAAAGTTCGTTCGTGTTCTTCGTGAATTCGGAGGTGGCCGAATTGCGTACATATTAGCTAGGCTTATATGACGAACGTGTCTGAACTTAGAGAGTCCCAATATGAAATGTACTCATTGAGTACTTGGGCAGCCGATTAATTTTGATAAAAGATAATATTCGATATTATAATTATCAACTAAGATAATCAAGTGTTATTGGATAACATTGATTATTTACTATGACCTAATTGGATTAATTGGATTAATTCAATAATTACACAATGGCTTAATTGTAAAATCATAATTATCTCTATCATTCGAGGATATTATGGTAATTGTAAGTATGTAATAATAGGTGGTTTTGGCTTGATTTAATTGGATTAAATCAAGGTGGCGAACATTTAACTAATTCATTTCCTAATCTTTGGGTTGATTTAATTGGATTAAATTAAAGTGGGAGACAATGGAGATTAGTCACACCTAATTATACATATTTGGACAAATTAGATTAAGCCCACTTAAAAGTTGATTACAATTTTTATTAATTAAAAATTGCCTCAGTTTTGCTATATATAGTAATCTTTTGGAAGGTTTTAACTACAAGTACAAATACAAGTAAATTCTTAAAGAAATTAATCTAAGTTAAAGAAGTGTTTAGAGAAGCTTGTGAGGTCTCTACAACATTTCATCTAGGAGAAATCAAGATCGGATCTTGAAGTGAAGTTGCTAGCATTGGAAACAAGATTGGATCTTGGAGTCAAGCTTGCACACCTTGGAGGTTCTCCAACAATTTCAACAAAGGAGAAGTAGATTGGATCTTGCATCAAGCTTACTAGGTAGTGTTTGATCTTCTCCTAAGCTATGTTCATTTGTGTATTAGATGCATGATCACATAGCTTAATGTTGAAATAAGGCTAATCAATTGTGTTAGGAAACTTTAGAAGTATAAACACAGCATGTTTATAAATTAGGTCAAAGATATTCATGTTGGACATGGAATAATTAATTAGAGTTTGGAACTCTAGATTAAAACTTAGAGCTATGTCTACCATTCTAGATTCACTTGACCATCTTTAGATGAACTAGAATTGTTCATGAGACATTTCTAATTGGGATTCTAAAATGGTTTGTGTATTGGATTCAAAATTTACGCAAATTTGTATTTAGAATAAATCTATGTTTTTGTAAAAATATTTGATATTTTGAAAAACTTGATTTTTATTCTATAACATGTGTTAATGTTGGTTTTGAAATTAAAAATTAATTTTGGGTGTTTTTGAAGTATTTAGAGAGAGCCGTAAAATAATTAGGGTAAAATACCCTAATTCCTTCATCTCACTGGAATGTGAGCTGAAGGAAGCATAAAGAAACAAATGAAAAAAATATTGTTGTTTTCGTGCACAGTGCGAGCGCACTGTAGCACTTATGTACACCGTACATCAATTTTGTTTTCGTCCATTTTTGAGTTTCTAGACTCCGATTCAGCCCCGGTTTTTTCCTATACACTCGTAATGAAATATAATATTTCATTAATTAATTTAAAATTATACCGATTCTTGATAACCATGGGTTAGACCAAGGGGTTCCACAACCGCCCTAACACTCGACAGCACAATGGAGTGTCAAAGAGGAGAAATCATACATTATTGGATATGGTCAGATCCATGTTGAGTTATACATATTTTCCCTATTACTTATGGGGTTATGCTCTTTTAACTGTCGCTCATCTTCTGAATAAGATTCCTTCCAAAGTTGTTCCTACGACTCCGTATGAGATATGGACCGGTAGGAAATCGAATCTTAGTTATGTTTGGGGCTGTCATGCATACGTCAGGATGGCTCAGCAGAATAAGATTTTGCCTCGAGGGCAGAAGTTTAGGTTTGTTGGATATCCTTCAAATACGAAAGGATATTTGTTCTATGACACCGAGCATTGAAATGTGTTCGTAGCTCACTTTGAAAAATTTCTATAGGTATAATTTTTGTCAGAATGTGGTGATCATAGACATTTGAACTTGATGAAGTACAACCTGAGACCAACGAACCAACGGAGGAAACTAAAGTTCAAGAAGATGAAGAACCTTCAACACACACACTCGATAGGTCACAAAGGGTATCTAGACCTCCTGAACGCTTGTATTTGATACAAGAAAAGAGTCTCGATGTTCTCTTAGTTGAATAGACTGACCTTTTTACCTTTAGAGAATCGATGTTGGACATCGACTCCGTGAAGTGGAAAGACGCCATGAAATCCGAGTTAGACTCAATGCATGAGAATCAAGTTTGGAACTTGGTTCCGCTTCCTGAAGGAATTGTTCATGTCGGTTGTAAATGGATTTACAAAAGGAAGCGTGGGTCTGACGGAAAGGTTGAAACCTTTAAGGCCTGACTGGTAGCTAAAGGTTGCTCGCATCGATCTGGTGTCGACTACGATGAAACTTTTTCGCCATTTGTGATGCTAAAGTTTATAAGGATTTTATTGTCTATTGCCGCTTACCATGATTATGAGATTTGGAAAATGGATGTCAAAATGGCTTTTCTAAATAGATTTCTTGATGAAGAAATCTATATGGAACAACTAAAGGGTTTTTTCATTCAGCGAGAACTCGGGCATTGTATGCAAGCTTAAGAAGTCCATTTATGGACTTAAATAGGCTTCACGAAGTTGGAATCTTCGATTCGACGAGATAATCAAATTGTCTGGTTTTCTCAAGAATTCGGAAGAATCATGTGTGTATAAGAAGGCTAGTGGGAGTATGGTGGTATTTTTAATTCTCTATGTTGACGACATCCTAATAATTAGGAATGATATCAGGATGATGCAAGATGTCAA
Source organism: Zanthoxylum bungeanum (assembly GCA_019454045.1). Lineage (NCBI taxonomy): Eukaryota > Viridiplantae > Streptophyta > Magnoliopsida > Sapindales > Rutaceae > Zanthoxylum > Zanthoxylum bungeanum. The sequence goes on along the minus strand of SKCR01018437.1, from coordinate 131,543 downwards.
AGCTTATCTCTGTAAGAATTTCTCCATGAAGGACCTGGGTGAATCTTCCTATGTCTTAGGCATAAAAATCTATAGAGATAGAGAAAGGAAGCTTATTGGGTTATCCCAATCAACGTACATAGATAAGATCTTACAATGGTATAATTTTGGTAAATGTAAGACAGTAAAAATACTGTTCAGGCATGGCTTACATCTTTCAAAGAAGATTAGAAGATTAGAATGTCTAATCAGTCTTATGCTTCGTGTTTGGGCAGCATCATGTATGCCATGTTATGTACTAGGCCTGATATCAGCTTCGCAGTTAGTGTGACGAACAGGTATCAGTCCAATCCAGGTAATGACCATTGGATGACCATTAAACATATCCTCAAGTATCTTAAAGGTACTAAGGATAAGTTGATAATATATGAAGGAAATGAACTGCAAGTTAATGGGTACACAGACTCCGATTTCCAATCGGATCCTGATGATAGAAAGTCTATATCAATATTCGTGTTTACCCTTAACGGAGGTGCAGTTTGTTGGAAGAGTTCCAAATAGGGGTCAACAGCTGATTTCACCACAGAGGCAGAATATATTGCAGCTTCTGAAGCTGTATGGGTTAGGAACTTTATCACAGAATTGGGAGTAGTCCCAAGTATCGAGAATTCGATTCTGTTATATTGTGATAATACTGGAGCCATTACGCAAGCAAAGGAACCAAGGGCGCATAAGAAGTCGAAGCATGTGCAACGAAAGTACCATATCATTCGAGAGATTGTGTCGCGAGGGGACATTGTCATGTGTAAGGTACCGAGTAAAGATAATGTAGCAGACCCGCTTACCAAGGCCATTCCTCCGAAGTTATTTGATAAACATGTGGAGTCGATAGGAATTAGATACAATCGATATTGTCATTAGAGTAAGTGGGAGAATTTGTTAGGGTTGGTGCTCAGAACGCCAATTCTATTATATATTTCCCTGTAAATACTTATGTAACATTTTATTATGAATAAAATAAACAGTTTCTAATATATAGCATCTCTTTTTATATGGTAAAGACGTAACAGACCTTAGAATGATTAGTTATGATACTGTTGCAAAAGCGTCGTAACTGACATTGAGTTGTATCATGACGTTGTCATTTTTAGACAGTTCCTGGTCAAGGTTTACACTACTTAGTCAGTAAAGTAAACCCGTTGAGACCGATACATGTCGTATATTGGATTCTTGGATTCCAATGGTTTCTCAATGAACCATGAGTCTTGGAGACTCGTATAGACGTGTGGGTGTTTATGGCGGATAAACACTGAATGACTCATCGAAGATTCTTAATGGATGGTACACTAACGTCAATAAGAATCTTCTCGGGTTGAGTGAGCATAGTGATTCGTTGACTTGAGATACCACTGTGGATATATGAGTTATCCTCCACACTTATATGGCAGTCACGTCACCGATCTATTTAGATCAGACATTCGCATATTCGTTGGGTGTAGACTGATGCTTAGGATATTCTGTGTGCATCAAGAAATGATATGTCAGTTCTGTGTACAAAGCATATGTATTCAATACGGAATTAGCAATCTGTTAAATCCATGGGCCTGTGGTACACTGTAGAAATTAGTTTTAAGTGTTATTAAGAGATTTCTAATAGAAACGTCGTCGTGATTATATCTATAGATATTTGACGTTTATATCTATATAGATTTGACGTTTATATCTATATCTCTGGAATAATCCGGATACTTGTGACGGAGGGATTATACGTATGCAATGACCTCGACCTGTTTGGTTCAGAGAGTTTATCTGTGTTCGTCATAATTTACGGGTGGATAAATTATGGACATGAAATTGGATTTCGTGACGGATATGCCTGAACCTATAGCGTCTCACTAATGAAATATACTCGTAGAGCACTAGGGAAACTTTTATGAATAATACTGATTATTTATAAATCGTTTAACGGTTAAACGAAAGATACACGCAAAATGACCTAATGGTTATTTCCTAATTAATGTGTATTTATATTTAATGAGTGATTTTATTAAATACACATTAATTAAATGTCAAATTGTGATATTTGACATAAATCATTAATGTATATATGTATTTAAATATTTAAAGTAAATATAATACATATATTTAAAATATTTATATTTAAATAATTATTTAATTGTTAAATAATCAAAGTAATTAAAATATAAATATCTTATGTTATAATTACATTAGGAAATGACTTTATTTGAGTGGTTTGACTTATTGTAATTCATTAAATATTATAATTATCAAATACAACAAGTAAACTAGCTTTAATTAATTGAAACAAAAAAATATCTAGATATTTATTTTGCTTCCAAAAATTCGGCCAAGGCTAAATGGGGGAGTATAAATTGTTTTGTTTCATTTTTTCTTTCATTAGTTCAAGACACCAAAATATTACAAAAGAAAAGTTCGAGAGAAAGTTGAAGAACAAAAAAGGAAAAACCTAAGCGAAGTTGTGAATTTTGTAAGTTTTTCTAAACTTTTTCAACTAGAAAATTATTTCTATGTTTTTAGGCTTCAACATGTGTTGCTTAGAATTTTCTCTACTCTTTAAGCATGTAATTGAATTGTTGGGAACTTGTTTGAAAGATGTTAGCATGTATGATTAATAAAGAAAACTTGAAATGAGTTCATTAGCTCTCTTTTGGTTATTTGATAATCATGTTGTCGTTCTAGAGTTATTAGGCCGCTCATTGATGACTTAGAATTATTCTTGATTTATTTCAAAGTGGTGAGACTTGTTTAGTGGTAGTGAAGATTGAATTAAAATGTTGAATTTATTTAATTTGGTGTAATTTGTTCAAGTGAAGAATTTATAAAATTAGGGTTCTTAACCCTTTCTAAATTTGGGGCTTTTCATATATGTGTTGAGTAATGATGTATATATGATGTATATTTAATTTGGGATTGATTGGATTTGATCTTGACTTGTTTTGAACAAGATTGGACTAAAATGCACAAGTTGGAAACCTTATGGCCTTCTCGACAATTTGGCAAAAATTTGGGATTTGAGTTGCAATTTGTATTTTGATGTATAAGACATGTTTAAATCATTTTGGTATTGATTTGGAATCACTTAAAATTGTATTTGACAATTTGATGACCAAAATAAACAAAATGCAAAGTATTCGGGTAATTCGGCAATTAAGAAGAAATTTGATTTCTTGGGTAAAAATTTCAGATTTTAAGTATTGTGTAATTAAAATAAATAAGTCTATTTTAATTACCCGAGAAAAAAATTTTGAAATCGAAAAATTATGATTTTCCGCGTTCCGCTGCGTTACCCGGTAATACCCCTAAAAACCCCAACAGTTTACTCCACCAAACTTATCCGGTTTCTCTCCATGAGCAACCGAAACTATGATATTTCCATTAGCTATGTGTAACTAGAAAAATTACAGTAATCAATAAGTCTATAAAAGACAAATCACACAACGATCAACTGTATGATCTTGTTTAAGTATTACACTAAGAATCCACTTGTTGTTATATTGGACAGTAATATCAAATAACACAAGTCCTTGAATTTATGACTAAGATTTCTTATGATAAGTGAATAAAGGAAAATTCTCAGAGGACAAGGGGTGTCCGGTGTAACCACTTAAATCTCTGCACATTTAGGCTATTATCGTTTTGTTGACAGAATTTCCTTAATCACTTTCTCAATAGAATATCTTAGACGTTCAATCTTAGTATTACACTTCAATTCACAATAATATTTTAATGTATGTGTATATATATAAATATAACTTCAATCAAGCTTGGATAGAATTACTTCTGTAAAATTACATTTTTAATTCTCAGCCAAGTATGCAAAACACAATTAATTTTCAACTTTATCACATTTATAGAGTGTATGCTTGTGATAATTGAGTATCATAATATTAACTTGAACCTATACTTTACCAAATTCAGTATATGATTTTACTAAGTTAACATTACTACATATATTCTATAATGCCAATTCCATATCTATAACATGCATATCATACTATATAGATAATCTAAGTCTATGTTATTATTTTTAAATCTAAAAATTCATGATAACGTTGCGTTCGTGTCACGTTCGTTCAGCCATTCGAACGAAGCTTTCCAGTAAGTTCACGTTCGTGTAGCATTCTTAAACGCGTTCGAACGAATCTGTACAGAGGACTAGCGTTCGAGTTGCATTTGAATACGCGCTCGAATGAAACTGTCCAGAGGATTGACGTTCGAGTTGCATTTGAATACGCATTCGAACGAAAATACGAAATATATAGTTTTTCCCTATCCGTTCGTCGGGCGTTCGAACGCCCTTAAGTTTTTTCATGCACATGATACATTTTCCAGGAAGAAGAATACTAAATCATGCAAAATTAATATTAACACCACATGTAAATTGATAAGTTCTTAAGATTGTTGTCGTATATGTGTGTAATTAAACAAGTTTAACATGCATATATCAATCAAATTCACACTATCATGCAAATCAAGGAAACTTGGAAAAATATGAAAAAATAATGAAGAAGATGAAGATCTTTAAAACCAAGTCGAGTTGCCCATGTCCTTAAGAACTGATTAGCCTTGTCTCGGTACTTTACGGATGTCTTATGGCTAACGTTCTCACATGATTACTTGATTTCTTCTTGTAGAATGAGCACTCATTTCTCCAAGAACATGAACAATGACAAATGGTTGAAATTCTCTCTTACCTAGACTCTCTAACTATTAATGAATGTTGGAATTCTGGATGATAGAAAATGAACCCAAGGCCCCCTTTTTATAGGCATGGAATGGTGCCTTTGTAGGCACCTTTTGATTTATGGTGTAACCATCCTAAGGGTTATACTCATTCCTTATACCCTTTGGAGCCTAGAGATGTGTTCTTCTAATTTAGAGAACGTGTCCATCAACTTGTGTCTTTCTCATAAGACACTTCTTAAGTGACATATCACTCCTACATTTATACTATATATTTAGAGAATTTACAACACTTGATCATAGCAGTTTATATGGACCAACCAATAGATCCCACCACTTTAATATTGTAAGACCTATCAAATTAAAAAATTTACCGTACTCATTATTCTATCAAATGACAGAGAGTGATTAGTTGGATGTGAGGAATGAGCTGCGTACGAGCAACACCTGATTTGCTGCTAATTTTCCCTAATGAAGCTGGTGATAGAGGAATCAAAGAGATCCTTTGAAAGAGTTGCTAGCCTCGCAATTAAACCTTACAAATCTGCCCCCACAACACCAGAGACAAATTTACACAAACCCAATGATTTGGTTGAGTGCTTCAAGTTCAAAAAGGGTTGAGATTCTCCTGAAGAGACACGTGTTGGTTGGTCGTCGCTGTTTTGGTGGCTTCCAGGATTGGCTTCTTAGAAGAAGTTGCATTTGCCCTTTTTATTCTCTTCAACTCAATTGTGTTTTTATCATCATCTTTTCAAATGATTAATTACATAAATTACCCTTATAGTTTGAGCTTAAATCTATCTCTGCTATGATTTTTTTTTTTTTAAAAAAAATGAAACTGCGGTAAATCATTGTAGTTTCGTTAAGCCCACGACTATAGTTACAGCACCTATAGCCAGGTGGCTAAGAAAATACACAGAGGATCAAATAAATTGCTATGTGGATGATCGATACTGTCATTTGATGATTCTGCATATGATTATTATGTCAACATTTCTGATGTACATATATGTACACAATTTTGATGAAAAATGGTCGAGCCTACGAGACTTCCTACCCGGTGGGTTTTGGGGAGAATTCAATATACCCAGTATTAATATGTATTGCAATTCACTCAACCATGCATATTAGATAATATTTATGCATAATTCATAAACAAATGATGAGACAACAATCATCATATATTTTATAAATATTAACTAGAGAGTTAGGAAAAAACTGGTCTTGGTATGAATGTAAATCAAATCAAGTCGAGTGTTCACTCTTTTTCTAATAATTTATTAGTCCCGCCTCGATGCACTACGAATCTTGTGGTTAACATTCTCTCAGAATTCTTGATTACTTCTTAGATCAAATGGGCACTCATTAAATCAAGATCTACAAACTGGAAAATAGTAGAAATTCTCTTTTACCTTGGTAATCCTTAGACTCTCTAACTATGTACAAGGACAAATGAAAAAAACTATTGAATACCAAATGAATAACCTAAGAGGTCTATTTATAGAGATGAAGGGTTGTCATTAAAGAGATACATTTAGATTTAAGGATGCAATCGTTTAAAGGATTATAACTCTTAATGCACCCTTCCAACTCTAAAGGTTATATATCATTTCATTCTGAGTTCTCTAATCCTTTAGACTTGTTTATACGAGATTGAGTTGGTAAAATTTAATGTAAAATACTAAAATCTAGTGATTCAATATGGCCCGCAGGCCACTTTAGTTGTAAGGGATGAATATGGTGACTACTACATGACTCTAATATATATATATATATATATATGACCATGTACAACAGAGAGGTCATTAATTTAACATCTGAACCTTTGAAGGAACACCTGACCTTCAATCTTGATCATAGAGACATTTCTTATGTACATGTAGCATATGATTTTGAATAATAATTTTTTACTTAAATTCTAAGTTTAGAACAACTCAAGTAGGAAGCATTTCTTTAATTTGTTTTGAAAATGATAACTGTACCTGCCCAGATATATCATATTTTTGCAGAAAACGCGGAAAGTGACTTTCAATCCAAAGAGAGCTTACATGGCTTGCAGTGTGTTGCTAATATCTGTTGAATAATTGTACCGATCACATTCTGAATTTTTAAATGGGATTTGGCTAATTTATTTATACATTTCCTTTTGTCAGACTCAGACAAAATCAACATTCAAAGATAGATTAACAAGTATCAAAGCCGTCAACTATCAGATGATGAAATCTGTTTATTTACTGATTTTTATGATGAAAGTGTTGATTGTGTTTTCAGGCACTATGTTATTTAAGGAATACGGCATGTGTAAAAAGAGTAATTCCCTTCTTGGATGATATCATTAATTCCGACCCGACCCATAAGAAGTCAGCAGCAAGGGCTCGAACGCTTTACAATAAAAGACCGACCACAACAGGAAGAGACCGAGCACTTCATAATCGATAACCGATCACTTGAGATCAGGATTACCGGTCACTTATCAGGTCGACAGCAGCACCCCCAGTACGAAAGACTATCATGACCGACCACATGAAGACCGACCTCGTGAAAACCGAGCATAAGGCAAAACATGTTCGGGAAGATAAGGCATTTTATCCATACAAGATAAGATAATAAGTTATCCTATTTTCATAAAGAGAACTGATGAGTCAGTATCCTAAAATGATAAAAGAAGTAAATGTAGTTTTAAAAGTAGGAATCCAGATAGGAAAAGGAAACCATCTCCAACTGGGAATTCTTGTACAAATAGGAATCTGATTTTTTTCCCATTATAAATAGGAGGGTAGAGTGAGTGTAAAAGGGACATCATGATCAGAATCACCAAGCTCTGACTTGTAAAACACAAAGAACGGTCTGAGAAGCGCATTTGAATATAAAAAAAGTTTCATCCTTTTGTGCCCGTGGACGTAGGTCGGACCAAGATCCGCCGAACCACGTTAAATCTCCTTGTCGATTGACGTATTATTTATCTTTTGCTATGCTTTTGGTCCCCTATAACCAAACAAATTCACTATTGAGTGAGGATTGTCTCGGGAGTAATATTCCCATATTGCCCTGAGACCAAAATCAGCCGTCAACAGTTGGCGCCGTCTGTGGGGAACTCAACAAAAGCGGTTCGCGGAATTAAGACATGGGCAGAAGGCGGAAATCATCAATCTTCAGGGAGTCCGGCAACAGACTGGATGAAAAAGATGGAAGAAAGCATGAAATCCATGATGAATCGGTTGGAGAGAATGGAGGGAACGAACAACGAGAGACCAGACATCGGAACCAGTCGAAGAAAAAGTGAAAGAGCAAAAGGGAAAAGGGTGATAGACACAAATGAAGACGATGGACCTAAGGAGGGGCCCCTACGGGATAAAATCCGTGGTTGTAGAAAAAGATTCACAAACAGATGACACATGGGAAGAGGAGGAAATAGGACGAAGAGAACAGTCACATAATCCTTCCTACGATAGCCTCCACGACTCCCGAAGAGAAGGCAGGGAATATAACGAGGATGTGCAAGAAATTTCAAACCATGAGAAACGCCGCACCCAGGGCATAGGACGCACAGAGAGGCACAGAAAACAACACGCCAGCACCACTAGCGAGATAAAATCTTGGTTAAAAAATGAGATGACCAAGTGGGGGTAGGCCTCAAGGCTGACGCAAGTGATGCCCGGGACGGTAAGGAGGAATCTCCCCTCGCGGAAAAAATAAGGTCGGTAAAATTCCCAAAACGATTCAGCATGCCGACCATGGCACCCTACAAAGGCCACTCTGACCCGAAATCACACATCGAAAGCTTTGTCTTGTTGATGGAAGTCCAGGGAGTAGTAGAGAGGAGATGCCATCTGCAAAGTGTTCCCCCTAACTTTAGGTGGACCCGCCATCCTATGGTACAGAAGTCTGGCTCCGGGAAGCATCGGAGGCTTCACACAACTTAAAAAGTCGTTCATTCGACACTTTAAAGGGGCATGCGTTCCCAAAAAGACAATTGGAGAATTAAGACTTATGAAGCAAGGAGATGACGAGCCCCTGAAAATTTTATTGAAAGATACCACAACATGGTACTGGACTGGAAGTCGGAGGATATGAGTCCCTAGAAGCCCTAGAAAGCTTAAAGGGAGCCCTAAAGGTCGGGAGGTTATGGACTCATCTAGAATCCAGGACACGCCGGATTATGCCACCGCCCTAGAGGTAGCCCGGAAGTTTGTCTTGGTAGAAAGCGAAGAAAAGATCTCCCGAATGGGGACGGCCATTCGGGAAAGAACAGCAAGAACAGAGGCTCCCCGACGACCGGACAGGGAATTCAAAAGATCCAATCCAAAACCCAAAGAATTCAAACCGATACCTCGAAAAGATCAGGAATGAGGGGTCGCGACCCAGGTGAATCATGTAGTCCGAGAAGAAACATACATTCCCTGAGCAAACCACCAGGGCGAATCATCATGGAATTACAGGAAAAAGGCCTCTTGATAGAACCCGACCTCAGGAGATTCCCCCCAAATAAAAGGAACCAGAAGTCTTACTGCATACATCATAACCTGAGGGGGCACACAACGGACGAATGCAAAGATGCGGGGAACAAATGGAGGACCTAGCCCGAAATGGGTATCTAAATAGTTATATCGACCATGAAACCATGGCGGCCAGACAAAGGGCACGAAACCGACAGGTGAAAATCATCGCAGGGGAAGTACACTGGCCGGGGACTCTAACCGGTCAAGAAAGAACTATAGCCGAGCTCAATGGGCATAGGTGCTAGAACAGAAAGACCCCGACACAACAAGGGGAAGGTCGGTGCCATAATGTTCACCGACGAGGATGCACGAGGGGTGAGTTTTCCCCATGATGATGCGCTGATAATCAAAGCTACAATCAGCGGCACAGAGGTGGATAGAATCCTGGTAGACCCCCGGAAGCGCAGTAGACATAATATCCAAAGAAGCTTTAGAAAGCCTGGAGTAGAATACGTAACCCTAACTAATGACGGCACCCCCTATATGGTTTTGGAGGCTCAACAATCATCCCGCTGGGAAGAATACAACTGGGAACAACCATCGGAACTCACCCCAAAACCCGGACAGTCATGGAAAATTTCACGTGGTGGGACTGCTTGAGCAGTTACCAAGTCATTATCGGCCGGCCTTTATGATGAAACAAAAGGCTGCGATGTCCTGTACTACTTGAAACTGAAATTTCCTACCCGGGAAGGGATCAGAATCATATGCGGAAGTCAGAAGATAGCCCGTAGTTGCTTCGCCACTCTCTCACGGGAAACCCTCTGCATCGAAGGAAGCACCAGGAAGAGGCAAAGGGGGGAAGACGAGGAAATCCAAGGAAGGACCCGGGTCCGCGCCCGGACAAAGTTGCCCGGCTAGAGGCAGCCTAAAAAATTAGAAGAAGTCAACCTGTTCAGACCGAATAAAAGCATAAAGATAGGGGGGAACTTAGACGAAATCCTAAAAAAGAACCTGATGGAATGCCTACGGAAGTACCCCGACATCTTCGCAGGGGGACACAATGACATGCCCGGGATTGATCCAAAATTCATCAGTCACCGCTTGGCAGTAAACCCGACACACAAACCAGTTAAACAGAAAAGAAGAATCTTTAACCAAGAATGGTGCAGAGCAGTGGCGTCCGAAGTGGAAAAACTGTTAAAAGCAGGCTTCATCAGAGAAGTCAAGTACCCAGAATGGGTTTCGAACGTGGTATTGGTAAAGAAAGCAAATGGGAGGTGGAGGATGTGCGTGGACTTCACCGACCTCAACAAGGCGTGCCCGAAGGACAGCTTCCCACTGCCAAACGTAGATCAGCTGGTAGATACGACAGCCTGCAAAGGACTGTTGTGCCTTCTCAGGATACAACCAAGTCAAGATGCACCCTACCGACGAGGAGAAAACAACTTTTGTCACCGATCAAGGGCTTTACTGCTATAAAGTAATGCCCTTCGGATTAAAAAACGCAGGAGCCACCTTTCAGAGACTGGTCACAAGATTTTCAAACCACTCATCGGCACAACAATGCTGGTGTATGTTGACGACATGATAACAATGTCTGAGGCGCCGGGGTGTCACATGACCGACCTGAAGAAAACCTTTGAGTTATTGAGGAAATACCATTTAAAACTCAACCCAGAAAAGTGTGCCTTCGGGGTGGCCTCCGGGAAGTTTCTAGGCTACATGGTGAGCTCCAGGGGCATAGAAGCAAACCCGCAAAAGATACGAGCCGTACTGGATTTGAAATCTCCCAGGACGGTGAAAGAAGTTCAAAGTCTAACCGGCAGGCTAGCCGCGCTTAACCGATTCATCTCCCGAGCAACCGACAAATGCCACCATTTCTTCAAAGCCATCAAGAAAACCCAAAAAGGGATCGACTGGACTCCAGAGTGCGAATAGGCCTTCCAACAACTGAAACAATATCTAGCACAGCCCCCGCTCCTAGCAAAACCTCTCTCAGGAGAGACATTATACTTATACTTGGCTGTTTCAAAACACGCAGTAAGTTCGGTGCTGGTGCAAGAGGCAGACCAAATCCAAAGACCGGTATACTATGTCAGCAAAGCCCTGTTGGACACAGAAACCCGGTATCCCGTACATGAACTAGTCGCCCTATCTTTGATCACCGCAGCTCGGAAATTACGGCCTTACTTCCAAGCCCACCCTATCAAAGTTTACATCGACCACCCCCTGCGACAGATCTTACAAAAACCGGAGGCCTCGGGAAGATTGATGAAGTGGTCGGTGGAGCTAAGCGAACACGACATCTCCTACCTTCCAAGGGTAGCAATGAAAGGACAGGCTTTGGCAAATTTTGTTGCAGAGTTCACCGAACCTCAGATCTTGACGGTAGAGGAAGACAAGTGGGAGATGACAGTACACGGGTCTGTCAGCTCACACGGCGGCGGAGCCGGGATCGTATTAAAAATAACAAGGGGGAAGAAGTATTATTTGCCTTAAGGTTCGCCTTTGAAACCACAAACAATGAAGCCGAATACGAAGCAATCTTGGCCGGATTAAGGCTGTGCACAGTATTGGGAGTCCACAACGTGGTAGTAAGGAGTGACTCACAGCTTGCTATTCAGCAACTAAAAGGCGAATTCCAGGCCAGGGAACCTAGCATGAGAGCCTACTTGACCGAGGTAAAAAAGTTAATAGGAAAAATGAGGAACGTTCACTTCGAACAAATCGGACGAGAAGACAACGGCGAAGCAGATTCTCTTGCACGGCTCGCATCTTCAATAAAAACAGAGAATCCCCAAAAATCCCCCTAATCTGCCTCCGAGAAAAGAGCGTAGGAGAACTCGAAGTAGGAACTCTGGATGAAGAAGACAAAACTTCATGGCTACAGCCGATCAGAAAATATTTGGAAACAGGAGAGATACCCGAGGACAGAAAGGAGGCCAAGAAACTAAAATTCAAAAGCACCAAGTTCTCCCTGATCGAATGGGTGCTCTACCGGAGGGGCTATACCGTGCCCCTCCTGAGATGTTTAACAGAGGAGGAAGCAGATTATGTGCTCAGGGAAATTCACACGGGCATCTGTGGAAGTCACGCCGGAGGAAGATCAATCGCCTTTAAAGCCTTAAGACAAGGATTTTACTGGCCGACCATGCATCAGGACGGCATGCGGATAGCCCAGAAATGCGAAGGTTGTCAGAAAAATGCCAACATCCACCATCAACCGGCAGAACAATTAACCACCATGTCCAGCCCCTGGCCATCGCACAGTGGGGGCTAGATATCATAGGGCCAATGCCAAAAGGACGAGGGCAGGCGAAATATGCAATCGTGGCCATAGACTATTTCACAAAGTGGGTGGAAGCCGAGCCGCTATCCACCATCACGGAGAAAAAGGCCACAACATTTGTAAAGAATAACATAATTTGCAGGTTCGGAATCCCCCGGGCAATCATCACCGACAACGGAAAACAATTCGACAACAAAGGATTCAGGAAGCTCTGCGAAGACCTCCAGATCGCTTTAAAATTCGCCTCGCCAGCTCATCCCAAGTCAAACGGACAGGTTGAGGCAACAAACAAAACCATCAAGGCAAACCTTAAAGCTCGGCTCGGATCATGCAAAGGCTTATGGGTCGAAGAACTACCAGAAGTGCTATGGGCACATCGAACGACCTACAAAGATTCCACAGGGGAAACACCATTTTCCCTGTCATACGGATGTGAGGCCGTCATTCCAGCAGAAATCGGGGTAGCAACTCACAGGGTCCGCCACTTTGGGAATGAGCAGAATGAAGAACTTATCAAAAACCACCTCGACCTGATCGAGGAAAAGAGGGAGAAATCAGCCATGAAAGCAGCAGTCTACCAACAAAGAATGACCCGTTTCTACAACAGAAGAGTTCGGACCCGCTCCTTCCTCCCGGGCGACTTAGTATTGAGAAGGGTCACCTTAAATACCCGACGACCAGAGGAGGGCTCGCTAGGTGCCAAGTGGGAAGGGCCATACAAAATCACAGAGGTGGTAAGGCCAGGAGGTTACTTTTTGGAACAGCTGGATGCACAAGATTAAAAAAGCCATGGAACGCCGAGATGTTGAGAAAATACTTTCAGTAAAATCTCAATTCCCCATCTTCTTTGGCAGCAACCCAATAAGGGACAGAAATTCAAACACAAAGCCTCTCTCAAAATGACCCGCAGAGAGTTGTAAGAAGGGCAGTATGTCCCCGAATATGAATAAAACTTTCTTTTTTCCCCCGCTCTTCTAAAAATAATTTTGCAAAACCATATTCAAAACCCCGGGGACATACTCAATACAACGGTCCAAGGTCAAAAGCACAAAAACCCGCAACTACCCGACCACGTCTACCACCATAAAGAAGCACAAGTCACACCAGAATCAGTCGACTCCATACAAACATCAAACAGCAGGGACGAAGGTGAATCAAAGTATAGATCCGGGAGAAGCATAGCACGGGGAGGATGATACCCCCGTGGCAATTGCTTGCTCCAAGTGTTACAAAACATAAGGAGGACTATGCCCTTAAAGCTTCAAACACCTCGGGGTTGGATCTTGTTCCGCCGAGGTCACTTGACTATTCGGCTCGGGGTCGGGTTACGTCCCACCGAGTCATGCTCATGGTCTGGGGACGAGACATTCCCCCATAACCAAGTATCTCTCTTGGCTCGGGGTCCTCAGGGACATACTCGATGCATAGGATCCGTGAGAAGCATAGCACATGGAGGGATGATACCCCCGTGGCGATTGCTTACTCCAGTGTTACCGAACATAAGGAGGAACATACCCTTAATGTGTCGAGCACTCTTTTGATCCTCACTTACCCGATGTAATGGATCCGTGGGAAAGCATAGCACGGGGGATGATGATGCCCCCGTGACGATTGCTAACTCCAGTGATGCCGGACCTAAGGAGGAATATACCCTTAGTATCCCGGACACTCTTTGATCCATTCATCATTTGGATCCAAGAGAGGCGCAGCACGGGGATGCGTTACGCCCCTGTAGCGTGTGCCTGCTCCAGCGCGGTAAGGAGGAGCCCCCACACAAATACACATGCTCCACAGTGACCTGACGTATAGAGGATGTGCCCTTACCATTCAAACGCTCTACTGATCCAAATCCTGGTTCGCCGGGACACTGAATTGAAAGATTCAGAATTATGTTTTGGAAACCTCGGACAGGACGCTGTTTTGAGGAATCCGTGCTGTTGTTTACGCTTGTGAAAAGTTTTTGGGACAAGTGCTAAGTCACCCCCACCTTTTGATTTTATTTTCGAAAGTTTTGTTTTTTTTTCGTCGGCCTGACATGGGGACGCCCAAGTCAGAGATTCGACAGGGTTTTAAAGATGGAGACATTTCCCATCTGGATAAATCCCAAGGATTAACCAGTGCTCGGGGCTGGGTTTCGTTCCGCCAAGACCCCTTGGTTAATCGGCTCGGGGATGGATTACGTTCCGCCGAGGCCATTCAGTTATTCGGCTCGGGGCTGGGTTTCGTTCCGCCGAGGACATTCAATTATTCGGCTCGGGGCTGGATTACGTTCCGCCGAGGCCATTCAGTTATTCGGCTCGGGGCTGAATTTCGTTCCGCCGAGGCCACTTGGATAATCAGCTCGGGGTCGGGGTACATCCCACCGAGTCAGCCCTTCAGACTGGGGACGTAACATTCCCCCAGGTCCAAGTGCCTTTCTCAGCTCGAGGTCGGACCACACCCCACCGAACCTATCTTTTTGACTGGGGATGAAATATTTCTCCAGGGCCAAGTGTTCCATACAGCTCGGGGTCGGGTTACGTCCCACCGAGTCGGTGTTCTTTAAACTGAGGACATAACATTCCCCCCCCGGGAGCCTAGTGCTTCCCTCAGATCGGGGTCGGGCTATGTCTCACCGATTCTACCGGAACCAAATGTTTCTTATTACTCGGGGTCGGATTATGTCCCCTCAGTTCATATTCCCCCCACAAAAGAGGTCTCAAACATTCGAAGGGAAACATAAAAAAAAACGAAATAAAAAAGAGAGAGAGAAAGAAAGCACATATATATATTCAAAAAAAAATATAATAAAAGTGTTATTACAAAAAAAAAAGACAAGTATACACAGGGCCCTGCCCGGGTTACCCCTTCTTTAATCAGCCCGCGCAGGGGCAGGAAGTTCTTCACGGACTGGCTCAGACGATGGAGGGATCAGCTCGGTCTCAAGAACGGGAACAGAAGCTTCAAACTCAGCGGCACGGGAGACCTCTACTTCAAGAATGGGAGGAGGAATCTCAGGGTAGTCCTCACCAGGAGCAGGAACCTCAGGTCGGCTTTCTTGGAAACCTGGGAGACCGGGGCAACTGAAATCGGGTCGGGATCCATCACCTCCTCAGAAAAAGGGGGAGCCACTTCTGGAACTCCTCCTCAGATATCTCCCCTTTGCAGAAGTGAATGACCGCATGGATAGGCCCCATATCCAGGTCGGGCAGTACCATCGGGATGATCTCAGCACAGTCCCCGACCCCTTCAAGTCGGATCGCGTCTCTTTCGGCCTCCAGCTCAGCTTCCTTCCTCTTCAACTCGTCCCGAGCCCGTACCAGCTCTTCATCCTTGGCCCTCAGCTTGGACTCAACGCTACACACTTCCACCTGCATGATCCTGTTGTCGGCCCGGGCAGCCTCCAAGTCCTTCTTGGCAGCATCAGCATTTTTTCTCTCCAAAGAAGCGGCGGCCCTGAGAGCTTTATTTGTGGTATGGGCCTCAACAGCAGCCAGCTCCAGATTCTTTATATTCTCTTCTTTTCGGGCCAGCTCGGCCTCCATTTCACTGAGCCGGTTCTGGAGCCTCTGTGTCTGGCCGCCTTCAGACAAAAGGCTTATGAACAGGTCATTATTTTTGGCCGCCAAGTAATTTACCTGCCGAAAAGAAAAAGAAGTCAATTACAAACTAAGTCTGAAAGACACCTCGGATAAATAAAAGAATAAAAGAAATAACCTGAGCCAACTGGGAGCACAACTTTGCGACCACCTCCTCGGGTGAAAGGTCCTCAAACCTCGGAATCTTCTCAGGAGGTACAGCCCCGACCAGCTCATTGAAGGCCGGTACCAAATGGGAGGTAGCCACCCTGATATTCTTCCCGAGGTCATCAACCCCGAGAACCACAGCACCCTTCAGTTTCTTAGAAGGACCCTCCTGCCGAACTGAAGTTTCTCTGCTCGGTGCCTCCTCCTCCTCCAATTCCCGCCTTAACTGAGGATCCACGGCTCCAAACCGACGCTTCCTTCTCCTAGAAGATCTCGGGGGGCTATCAGGATGGGTAACACCCATTGAAAGCACCCCGGAAGGAGAAGACCGACCTTGAGAGCCCGGACGCCCCATCTCTTCAACCACCTTCCCGGCCTCAGAAGTTTCAGGCCGTTTCCGAGAAGTACCAGCTCCGCCAGGGCTAGTTTTCTTCGAAACGTCGGACAACCGATCAAGGTACTTCGGTCTCTTCGACATACCTGCAAAGAGCAAAGGCAAAAGAAAGGTTCAGGATCTGAGCATACAAAAAAAAGGAAAGAAAGAAGACATCAAACATGATAAATAAACGAGGGAACTGGCTAAGAAGATCAACAGACATCTACATATCCGACCCGAGACCTTGGGAGGAGCGGCCCGTATAAGTCCTGATTCAAAGAATGCCGCATCATTTACCAACTCCCTCCAATGGGCGACGTACCGCCGAGCCCAGAATACCCGCTGTCGGACCTGATGGGAGACCTTGGGAACATCTCTCCAACAGGCTAGGAGGAATAGAAGAAAAAGGGGTAAGAATCCAAACAAAAAAAAAACTAAAGGAAAGAAAAACTAAAAGTTAGTATCCTAACCTCCCGCCCTAAAGATGTCCGGGACCAAGATCTCCCCTTCATCCGACCTCAGGGTCCGTCCCCAATCTCCAGTAGCCCAGAACCAGAAGATCTTTGAAATTCTTATTGGAGTCGGGGAGTTTTTGGACGACGTTCGACGAACTGTCGTAAGCAGAAAGATAATACCAGTCGTGGTGAGTCTTTGGGTTGGCCTTCAACCGATATAACCTCTTCACCTCTTCAAAAGAAGGTTCGCCAAGCCCCGCCCGATGCCAAACTACATACAGCCCGGCCAAAATCCTCCAACTGTTTAGACTTAGTTGACAGGGGGCGATCTCCATCTCGGCCAGCATCCAGGCAAAGTAGGGTTGAATTGGCAACCGGAGCCCGCACTCAAAGAAACCTGGAAGAAGGGCTACCGAACCTTCATCAGGTTGACTAGCACGATCCATTGGTTCGGGGACTTCAAGAGCGATATCTATCGGAATATCATATCGTTGTCGAAGCAGTGCGAGGTCATTCAGTTATCTTAGAAGGACGGTTCATATCCAGAGCCGAGGAGTCAAGATCACCGGGCTCTGGATCCTTCCGAGGAACCCTTTGATGGTAAGAATCTTGTTCGATCTCAGAAGGAGTGGGAGTTGTATCAAGGTCTTCTACGCTGGGTGCTCCCGAACCAGAGGAAAGCTCTTCAGCAATAGGGGCCAAGGGTTCAGCAGGGTTTTCGAGGGGAGAACTGTCGTTAGACATCCTAGACGTCCGGAAAACAAAAAGGAAGTGGAAGTCAGTCTATAGCTAAAACTCTAAAACTACTCAGGGATTCCGAGAATGCTAAGCGGGTGGGTTCTAAAATGCCCTAACAAAATCCGACAAGCCATAAGTCACTCCCTAGCAACATCAAAACTAACAAAGGATTCACAGCACACAAAAAAAGAAGAGGTCGTTCAGAAAACTTACTTGTTCCTTTCAGAAAAATTGAAGATTGCACAGCACGGTTTGCTCGTCCCCAAAATTTGCAGGTCACAATGGAGAGAGAAAAGAAAAACTCACGGCTGGAAGAAACTCTGGGAGTACTGAGTCAAGTGAGTCACGGTTGAAACGTTCACAAGAGAAATTTGCCAAAAAGACTACACAGTAAAAGCCTCGTCCTCTTATAGTCATAAGTGGGACGCTCATGGTCATTAGATAGAGAAAAGAAGTCCGGATGGACGCCAAATGTCAAAAGCGGAAGAGGCCTGCCAAGATCAAACGAATGGTTAAAGATCAAAACGCCTCTACACGGTCGATTCACTTTCCCTTTTTGGCGGGAATCCGACGGATGATCGACAAGTGTCAAAATTAGGAAAAACCCTAAAAAAAAATGATTTGATGGGCATTTAAATAGACGTGACTGTTGCGCGTCTCAAGAAATGTGCTTGAAGAGAGGCGACGAAAATTTCAATTCAAACTCCGGGTCGACCACCAGCAAGGCGATCAGCACACCATCTTTTATATAGTTCCTGGCACCAACTTGCATACTCGTTGGAACCGAGAACTAGGGGACATATGTTGATGGTGTTTTCAGGCACTATGTTATTTAAGGAATACGGCATGGGTAAAAAGGGTAATTCCCTTCTTGGATGATATCATTAATTCCGACCCGACCCATAAGAAGTCAGCAGCAAGGGCTCGAACACTTTACAATAAAAGACCGACCACAACAGGAAGAGACCGAGCACTTCATAATCGATAACCGATCACTTGAGATCAGGATTACCGGTCACTTATCAGGTCGACAGCATCACCCCCAGTACGAAAGACTATCATGACCGACCACATGAAGACCGACCTCGTGAAAACCGAGCATAGGGCAAAACATGTTCGGGAAGATAAGGCATTCTATCCATACAAGATAAGATAATAAGTTATCATATTTTCATAAAGAGAACTGATGAGTCAGTATCCTAAAAGGATAAAAGAAGTTAATGTAGTTTTAAAACTAGGAATCCAGATAGGAAAAGGAAACCATCTCCAACTGGGAATTCTTGTACAAATAGGAATCTGATTTCTTCACCATTATAAATAGGAGGGTAGAGTGAGTGTAAAAGGGACATCAGGATCAGAATCACCAAGCTCTGACTTGTAAAACACAAAGAACGGTCTGAGAAGCGCATTTGAATAATAAAAAGTATCATCCTTTTTGTGCCCGTGGACGTAGGTCGGACCAAGATCCGCCGAACCACGTTAAATCTCCTTGTCGATTGACGTATTATTTATCTTTTGCTAAGTTTGTTTTTGGTCCCCCATAACCAAACAAATTCACTATTGAGGGAGGATTGTCTCGGGAGTAATATTCCCATATTACCCTGAGACCAAAATCAGCCGTCAACAACAGAAAGAATCTAACAGTTTCATCTTGTCAACCTTATTATTATATGTAATATTTGTCTCATCATTCCCCAGATGATTGTTTAAGTTTATTTATGATAAATATAGCTTGACATGTTCTAATCTTTTGCACAAACCAATATGTTTATATAAATAATCAAAAAATTATAAAAGTATTACTACGGAATTCTAAAACCATATAAGGAGCAATTTTCCATTAGAAATTATTAAGAAGCTCTCTCTCTCTCTCTCAACTCTTATTTCCTTTTCAAATTCTACGTTTTCCATACACGTGAAGTCCTCAGTGCTCAACATTCTAAGGAAAAATTAAGGAATAGGGCAAAATCCAACTCAATGGAAAGAAAGCTCTTTGAGGAAGCTGAAACTGGAAATGTTCAAAACTTGGACAAACTTGTGGAAGAAAATCCCCTGATACTTCATATGTCTGCACTATCTTCTGCAGGAAATCCGCTACATGTAGCTTCCGCATATGGGCACATTGAATTCGTAAAGGAGATGACAAACCTGAGACCAGATTTGGTTCAGGAATTCAACCAAGATGGTTTTAGCCCTATGCACGTGGCCTCATTAATAGGGCACACGGAAGTTGTTAGGGAGTTACTAAAAGTTGACCAGAAACTTTGTCAGCTGCAAGGACCAGAGAAAAAGACTCCACTACACTATGCTGCTATCAAAGGGAAAGTTTATGTACTAAGTGAAATGCTCTCAGCTAGCTTGTCCAGAATGTATGGAATGGAAGATGTGACCATTCAGTTTGATACAGCTTTGCACCTTGCTATTAAGAACAACCAGTTTGGTGCAATTAAAATTTTGGTGGATTGGATCAGAGAGATGAACAAGGGAGATATCTTTAATATGAAGGATGAGCAAGGCAATACAGTGCTGCACCTAGCCACCTCGAAGAAACAACGCCAGGCAAGTCCAATCTAATTTTATTCCAATACTTCAATCAGGATTGTTCTTCGTTTCAATTGTTTTCAGATCATTATAAGCGAGTGTTTGAGTTTAGACCTTGAGGCCCCAGAAAGATCATGTCCCCAGTTGTTTAGAAAATTGATTAGCATGGATTCAACATGTTCATAAAGTTAAAAAGGAAAGATATGGTTCCTAAGAGCTCCCTAACTTTCCTATATAAGTTTAAATTTATCCCCCGGCAAGCATTAAACTCTTTTTTATCCTTCTAACCACTATTGAAGGTAAATATGATGCAGTCCATAGAAAGTGTGGACTAACAACTAGTCACTAAAAAACTTGCCTCATTGCATCCTCCAATCTTATTTTAGTTTCTGCATCTTTGTTAGGGGGAAACTACTACATCTATTGACTAGGCTCAGTGTTTTGTAATATAAGAGTTGATTAGAAATAGAATGATAGAATTGCTTCAGTAGAAACATAAATCCATGTCAAGTATCTTATGATTTATCTACCTACTTGCAGGTAATAGAACTGTTACTTGGCCATTCAGCAGCATATGTTTCAGGTGGTTTGGAAGTAAATGCCATAAACAAGAGCGGTCTCACAGCACTTGACCTGCTGCTGATTTACCCGAGTGAAGCTGGAGATACAGAAATTGAGGAGATCCTTAGGAGTGCTGGTGCTATGAGAATGAGAGATGCTACCATCTCTCCCATTCCTTCCCCTCAACCTTGCAACCAAACGTCAGCTAACAGTCCTGCATCAGCAGAGACAAATCCACAGCGAAGAAATGACTTGACGGAGTACTTCAAGTTTAAAAAGGGCAGAGATTCTCCTGGTGAAACCCGCAGTGCACTATTGGTTATAGCTGCTTTGGCGGCAACCACAACCTTCCAATTTGGTGTCAATCCTCCAGGAGGTGCATGGCAAGACAACAGCAAAGCACACGTTGCAGGGGAGTCTATCTTGGGTTCTACAAACCCAATTGCATTTCGCCTTTTCATGTTTTTCAACTCTCTGGGCTTAAAATTGTCTATTCACATGATCAACATCCTAACAACCAAGTTTCCCCTGCAGCTTGAGCTGCAATTGTGTTTCTTGGCATTGAATTTCACCTACGATACTGCAGTAATAAATATTTCACCTCAAGAGGTGAAGCTTTTTGTCATTCTAACTATAGCAATCTTGCCTGTGGCTATTGGACTTGCAGCTTATTGCTTAAAACGACACGGAAAGAAGCCTACAGAACGCACTGGGGAGCCATAGTCACTAAAAAGAAGTTAAGATTTCAATGTTCACTCCTGCAGTTATAGACATACTTCTTGTGTATATGTAATAATCTAGAATATACTTAATTCTATGTGGCAACTTAGTTAGAATCTGGAGGCTACTGCTTAAGTAAATCATTATTATGTAGTTACTAGATGCAGATCAAGTTTCCTTTTTTTTTTTTTTTTTTTTAAATTTTTAAACGTATATATGAGAATAAGAGGTGAAGCACTTGACTTCCGGATCTATGAAGGCAAGGCTTTTGCAGGGAAGTTTAAAATATTTTCCTCGCTTGTTTAGCTGCAAAACACCATTCTATGATCACTGAAACGTCGGCGGTTCCAGTTCCTCAAATCGGAATAAAATTATAAGTACGATTCCGGAACATAAAAAAATTATTAAAATTAAATTAGTTTTAATTAAATTAAAAAAATATTATTATATAGAAATATCAACATAATCAGGATCTTCAATTACTTTATTAATTTATTATTATATTTTATTTTATTTTTTAATTATTATTTTTACGGTTCCGGAACTAGAACCGAATCGGATATTCCGGTTCTAGTTTCGGAACCAGAACTATCGGTACCTCGAACCAAAGGTTCCCGGCGGCTCTGGTTGTTCAAAACCTAACAGCGGCCCGGGCCTTAGAAGTCAGCAAAAGCATACTGGGTTACTTTTTATTGGGCACAAAAGAAGGTGAGGGGGTGAATTCTATTAATGGAAACTTCCCTTCACAGACTTACCATTCATAGATTCTCCTCAAGAGATCCTTGCATGTGGGTCTACTTCATCAATAAGGCCCATCTGTATTGGCGGGCCATCATATCTTAAAATAATGGTTATGTTATATGCCGTGCTGACTCTTTTAGTGGTATTGGAAATTTGATTAGAAAATATTAGAAAAATAAATATTTCAAACAATTCCTATCATAAATAAACTCGAATACTCAAGAAATCAATTGGTTGGATTGGCGGATTCGCTTCGCATACAACCAACACAATCCTCTATTCTTTAGCAGAAGCAATTTGCTTTACTTTACAACTTTCACCATGTATCATTTCTAATAAATAATATGTGGGACAAGTTCCTGACACATTGAATATGAGATTGGATCTACCAATTTTTGCTTTGAACTTTTACGTGCAGAGCCTGCAGGCCTGAGGGATCTCTAATTACAGTATTCCGTAATTTAGACTCTAGCCCCCTGGCTATAACTTACAAATGTTGCCGTTCTATTTACGGGTTTCTTTTTTTAATGTGGACACTATAACAGTATTGCCAGTTAGCCATCCTACCGCATGTGTATCCAATATTTGGCTCATCAGCTAACACATAATTGTTTAATTAGAGATAATAACAATATTGCTTGACGCGTCTATTCCTTCACTTTTTATACAAATGGAGAGGGTTTTTTTTTAAAAAAAAAAAAAAAAAAAAAAAAACAGAGAAAGGAGAACGAAACAATTATTACCAAGGATATAATGGGAACAAGGAATAGTACCTTGTCCTTCACTAAAAATGAATTTTCTCTACCAACACCTATCATATTCCAAAATTTCCCCATACAACTCCCGTCTGTTTTCACATTCTAAAACAAACTTGACTCATTCAGCAAGAATGGATAGAAGGCTCTTCCAGATTGTAGATTTTTCCGATATTCAGACTGCACCCTTCGTGGTTCATTTTCGATTGCTATCTCAGTATATGATTAAAAAGAAAGGGCAAAACTTAAAAATTTAATGAACTCAAGTAATTCAATTTCACAAGGCCATATCAAAATGATGGGATCAAAAAGAAAACTTCATATGATTACAACCCTAGGTAAACAAAATAAAGTAAGATTTTTCATTAAAAAAAAAAAAAATTACACTGAGATTGGTCAATGTGTTTCTAATTTGCATTCTGTGCACCGTTGTCAATGCATAAACAAGTACCACCCTGAAGTACATAAAGGGTTGACTCTCAGCAACCTGTAGTACCGACAGAAATGGCAAGAGAAACTTGGAGTTGAAACAGAAAGAGAACCTGAAAGAAAGCTAACTTCTCTTACATCCTTAATTGTGCCACGGCATCACCATATGGTGTTAGTCGCCTTGTAGGCAGTAAAGCTGACGGATATTTCCTGTAGCTGTTATTACAAGAGAAAATCACAAAAAAGTAAATGATCGTATTACAATTGAATTGAAAACCATGTCAACAATATAAAAGGTAGTAAAGCACTTTTAAGCATAAAATTTTTTATACAATTGAATTGAAAACCATGTCAACAATATAAAAGGTAGTAAAGCACTTTTAAGCATAAAATTTTTTATTGTTTACATGTAATATTAATTTTTTTTTTTTTTTTTAAATGCAGAAAGAGGAATAGGGCACGTGAAAATAATGCCTATTTGGAACTTCAATAGGAATGCAATCAAACGCAGAATTAAAACCGATGAACCCTCTTTTTGACAGAAATGATGCATACAGTTCACCTATCAATTCTAGAGATGCATCTTCATACATATTCAACTTCTCAATATTTGTTTTAAGATGGAAATCTCCTTTTCATTGCTTTTCCCATGTTATTTTAGTATCAATTATCAAAGCGACAAAATGCCCGCAGAATACAGCAGCATCAACCAATCAAATGAGAAATGAATTGAGCAAACTGCATAGAACTATGAAAGATGTAAATTTTCTAATGTAAAATTACAGAAACTTCAAAGTGATGATTACCATATAACCAGTCTCTGAAGTATACATGAATTGCACTTGAAACCTCCCGTTTCCGGTTTTCATCTAGGGATGCTTCCTTTATATGCTTCTTTATCTCCACCAAGTTCTTTTGCTGTGGAATAGAGAATCATTTCAGAAAACCAAATATCAAGATGATTAATAGAAACTACCGAGCAATTTGCAGAGTATGACTTCTAACACGTAAAACATGCAAACTCAAGAATGAAAAGACATTAAATCATCTGCTTGTAGACAGCAGGGTTGGGTGTACATACTTTTCTCTGCTGAGCTGCCACATAAGCATCTGGTAATGGAAATGGATTGGCTTTTGTTGACCCAGGGGATTCACCTCCAAACCAGTTTGGGATCTGTGTCAAGAAGTAAATGAATATGATCATATATACGATTTAAAAACAGATAAACAGAAAGAATAACAATAAAACAACCCAAGTTAGCATACCAAAAAATCTATGAATTGATCAGGATCTACTTTAGTTGCTGACTCAGCTTGAACATCAGAAACACCTGCCGGATGAGATAATGAATCATGTGGATCAACTGCTCCCAGTTCATAGGGTTCATCCCATCTGTTGATAGTTGCCTCAATATCAACATCCGCCATGTGCTCCTCCAACCAAGAGTAAAATGTATTGTATGGTGCCACCTGTCAAAAATCCAGAGAAGAAAAAGAAAATGTGAGCCTTCTTAGCACATCGTTCATTAAAATCAGAATCTATGAAAACCATCAGTAAAGTGCTCCATTAGATTTTAGGGTTCAAAGCAAGCGTGCAGATCCACTTTTTAAATTCAAAATTTTCAGTGCATCTAAGTTGAACTCCAGAGATTACTCATTGTGATATCTTCAGTAGAGGCCCACTATTTTCAAGAAAATCTATAATATAACCAGAGCCTGGGCTTAGCCAATTAGCCAGAGTCGTTTCCCAATTTATAACTTTTTCAACACAATTGAAAATAGATTCGAAAGGTATATATAGAATTGGTACAAAGAGATTGGTTCTCAAAGTTTGCAACAAAAGTGTCAATTGAAAGAGAATGAAGTGACCAGCAAAAATTCTAAAATTTCTTTATGCACCTGCCTGCTGCCTAACTTAAAATTAATGATAAAACCCCAAAGAAATCTATTGCTAATGCGAAAAAACAACTCTCTTCAAAGTAAAAACTACATAATTAATAGATAGCTGTAACATAAGTATTACAGGAAAAATAGTCGGCTTATCACAAGATTATGTGAAATACTTCCATAGTTCCATTATAGGCAGCTATGGCCAGGCAGTACAGCTGCCTTGCCGGTGCTTTATGCCAAGCACATGAGCACACAAAGATGGCATTATAGCAAATTGTTGTCACCAAAACAACTCACTGTAGAACTATGCATCTCCATCACTAAGGCCTAAGCTAAGCTAATTTTCTATAAAATAATATCATGTATCATTTCCAAAAGACGATTGACCATTTGAATAAGAAGCACATTCATAAGCACAAAGAAAACTGACTCATGTACCTGTAGCTTATGGTTATCACCCACAATGAGTGGTCTCTGGTTTACTCCCAGAAAGAACAGACACTCACGACAATTGGCAATGCAGACTCGTTTTGCTGCTGTAATCACATGAACTCGCTCACAGTGTTCAACCCTTACGGCCTGTGGAAAGAGTCAAATCATACATCATAGTATCATACGAGAGCCAACATAATTCATAAAAGTCAGACTCAGCTGTTAGCTACTGAAACATTTCACAACTATGTAGTTGATTACTAGACATGACAGAGAAGAAAGACAGTAAACTAAAATACGCAAACAAACAGCAAGTAAAAAGAAAATGAGACTTGACACTCCCATGGTGACAGTTTACATAAACATTAAGGTCACTGGTATTATCTCTGTTAAAAAAAGATTGAACATACAATATACAATCTTTTGAATATAAAACAAGCTAAGAGGAGCCGCCAAAAGATTATAAATGATTCAGATGTCCTGCAATCACTTGTCAATCTGTGGTAACATGAAATAGTAAGGTGTTTCCAAATTATATATGTGCATCCGCCACGTATACATAGAGATCAACTGAAAACTGCATTCACGTCCTTTGCAGGAAAAAATTGTTTGTCAAACGGTATACCGTATACATGGGAAGTTGGTAGAAACTCTCTAGCAGCTTTTGCAGGAATGACCATAGTATACCTTGGGTAATGAGTGGAAAAACCTAGCTAATCTGTTCATATCAATGAGGCCAAAGAATGTAGTTAAGATGAAGACTGTTGAAACATTCTACTATGTGTTACCATGCATGAACGAGCATTGAAAACAAAGCACAATAATGTGCATCTATGAGTGCAGAATATTGATTCCTTTTTAGCCACCTTCACTGCACATTCTTGTCGCCAGCTACTTCTCTTTCCAAGCAATATTTGAGATGACAAGTTATTATATGAGTGATGGACATAGAATGCAGAAATGAGAAAGACATACAGAGAACCGGCACCCTAACCACATCCATGTGAAGTAATCATTAGTACAATATTATAGCCAATCTGTCAGTGTCACTGTCAGTTAACCATTATGAATTACACGGATAAAATCTGCTAATCAACCAACATAAATAAGGAAGTCAATGCAACATTTAATATTTGAATGGACAAAACTATTATCGGATTACTACCTTGCCAACAGCTCCAAGAATTATAGTGGCATCCGAGCACCCATATATTGTGGCATATCTTAAGGGCGCTAAAATGTAAATGGAAGAATCATGGCAATTAATAACCTGCAATTATCAACATAATGTCAAAAGTATTGAAAATGAAAGAAAAATTATTACAGCAAGGCAATGCCTAATGCATGTAAGAAAACATGTTGACTCGACTCCATAACAGAAATGACAGTGGATGATATTGTTTTTGAGATTGATAAATTGTAACAAGATAAGAACTGCCAACTTGGTAGGTCATTTGTATGATGTCTGAAGGAGATTACAGGCCTCACTTAGCCTTTACTTCAGCAACACAAACATGAAGATTGACAACATAATTTTGAAAGTTAGGGCAGCCCAAATCTCAATTCCCAATATATTAAACCCACTTACTTAATGATAACACCGACATCTAATAATTTAGAAAAGTTTCTTTAAACTTCAATCAACAAACAATAATTGGGTCAAATGCTGCAAATTTGGTATAGATTCCACCTTTTAACAACCCTAATCACCCTAATTGTCACATTTCTTTTCCGCTTTTTATCACAAAAATAACTGTAAATGCAACAAGCTAGCAATAAGTGCAAAGAGTAAGTAACTTTAGAATAGTCAGTGAAAATGATCATAAATTTAAGAGGCAAATGACACCTGTAGTCATCAGGATTTCAGTCAAACATAGCAAATTTACATTTCAAACCTAACCTTCACAGAAGAACCTTTAAGCTCAGAAGCTTGCTTTACATATGAAGATTTAGAGATCCCTTCAATAAAACTCGGACCCCTGGCACTTGTTGATGACTTGGTTGAACTTGAGCAGGCATCAGCCATCGTAACATCCTGATCAGAGATATTGGCTGGCCCATTTTCTCTTGAAGAAACTCTTTCAGTAAGATGTTCCAAAGCAGAAGCAATATTCTGCAGAAGCCAATCATGCACTTGTGCAGCAGGAACAGGAACAGCAGGCATGTCGGGATCTGAATTCGCGAAAAATGGAGCTGCTTGGCTTAAAGGAAATCCTTCAGTTCCCTTCTCACCAAATTGAATCAGAAATGCAAGGTGCTCAAACCCTTCCATGCTCAAGACCTGAAACAGCAGGGTAAACTAGCAAATTGATAAGAAGCTACTTTGTACAAAAGAAGCACAAATATGAAACTATATTCTGATGTCAAATCTAATTTCACATATTCACCAAGGCTAAAATCATATTAATGCCAAAAACGACTGTCTATATGTGAGTGTATCAGGCAGGGAAATTTATCCTAGTCAAATCATGATTCAAGCACCTCAGTTCACCACCAAAATCAATATCATCCAGATTCCAGATATTGTCACGACAATACAGCCAAAAATAATCCCACTAAAAAAAAAGTTAGATGAAACACCCAACAGCCAACTTAATATCATGGCCTTCCATGCCTTCCAAAGAAGAAAAGGCAAGTCAGGGCATTCTAAACCTACACAGCATGTAGGCTGAAAAGTATTGAGCCTTGCGCATTTCATAATTTATATCTAAATAAAAATTAATAATATAAATCATATAACCCTCTGGTGTACAGAACACATGTAGGAGACAGTATTCACGGGGATAAAAGCAATTGAAGCATCAAAGTAAAGACATATCAAGTTTTGGTAAGCAATTATTTTAAAAAACGCTCGAATTAATCTGTTCTTTCCTGGAAAAAAAAAAAATAGGGTTAAAAGGAATAAATGGATATAGAAAACTTTTGGAGCTAAATAAGAGTCGATATATCAAAATCGAACTACCATTGTATATCGATTTTGCATTCAACATAATAATGCATATGATTGCACTTTGTTTTCATGATAATATTAAGAAAAAGGAAAGTGAACTGTCTCAGATCTCAACAATCTGTGCAACAACTCAATTTTGGAAGCAAATTATGGCCAGTTAGGTCCAACAGAAAAAGAAAAGTGAACTGTCTCAAAAGATCTTGACTAATAAGAAAATGTTACTGTATTCATTAGTTATAAAAGACAAAAAGAACATTAAACGAGAAATCAGGGATAAAAACGAAGTATTTACACTTTATACACACACAAACAGTGAGGAATAACTTGTGAATGATTTACGAATCCAATTTAAATATGTACCATTCAGAACTCTCAACAAGGATAATCGCCAGACATTTAGTTGAAAAGATTTAAATAGGGATTTTATTTAGGAAATATCTTAAATCACAGATATTAAAATTCATTACTTTTCTTTCTAGAAACACTTCTACTCAATTAAGTCAGTATCGTATATCTGTTCTTTATGATATTCTCAAAATTCAAAAAGTTTAGCTAGACTTTTGAAGACCAAAGAGTTCATGATTTTCTTCATATTAAAGTTCAGATATATTTGCATCACCAATACCAACCCTAACAAATGAAATGCCTAGCGCCCAAGAACTTATAGCGTGCGAGAGAGAGAGAGAGAGAGCGCGCGCGAGAGAGAGAGAGAGAGAGAGAAGTGAAAAAGAAAGAGGGTCTACCATCAGTTAAATTAAATTGCATTTCACATTTCCATTTTGATTGCCAATACATACATGGAAAATACTGAAATTCTCCATTACCCTACCATCGTTTAAGACTACATCCAAGCTTGAAAACGAAGTATGGAGATTGGAAAGAACTGCATGCCATTATGACTTTCTATTTACAACAGATTAAAGGACTAATTTCTATGACTAAATAAATATGCATAACAAGACAACACAAAATAAGAGCAGTGACAACCATTCCATAAAAGGTAAACAAAAAAGACTATGACTAAATAAATATGCATAACAAGCATTCCATATTTCTCTGAGTCTGACTAAATAAATATGCATAACAAGCATTCCATAAAAGGTAAACAAAAAAGACCATGACAAAATAAGAGCAGTGAGCAACATAGATAACACAAGGAGGGTTGATGTTGCTTCAACCATATAAGAACCAGCCCAATATGAGAAACCTTTGGTATAATAGCTACTTACAATTCAATAGTCCACTTTTAACATGCAAATAAAAAGAAGGTATAACCTCCACCAAGATCAAGGGACTAAAAGGTAAATGGAATACCAAAGTTTCCTCGCCTTCGCCCTCTGTAGGCTCTGCCAAAAGTTGGAGAATGTTAGCCATATGCTTTTGCAGATAGGATAACTGATGAGCCTCTTCATCAGTTTGTGATGGCATGAACCGACGGCTGTTACTTCGCACAAGCTGCAATATCAACACCAGGCTTAAAAACAAAAAGAATTCCAAATCAAAGCTCACAACAACAACATATGAAATAATATAATATTTTACTTGTAAGAAAACATATATAGGTGTATAAATTAAAAAAATAAATGATTTATGAGAGAATAAACAAGGAAAACAGTATGCAAAATTTTCATCAAGAATTAAAATATCCTAAAAAATATTTGGAAGTACAAACAAATAAATAAATAAGAAAGAAAAGAATACCCCACGCAAATCTCTAAATAACAAGAAGGGTTACAGAAAAATCTGTATTTCAAGTCACTGCTTCATACAAATCCCGGTCCTTGGATTCTGAGGACACAAAAGCTCAAGGAGCCTAAAATTTGACTTTGACCCACAATTAAAACCTCCTCCAGTTTTCTTTTGATAAGAAAAAATCTTAAAGATCCTAAAATGTTGATAGATAATCAAATTTACACTCCTTGGAAGTTCAG
This sequence comes from Zanthoxylum bungeanum, assembly GCA_019454045.1. Classification (NCBI taxonomy): domain Eukaryota; kingdom Viridiplantae; phylum Streptophyta; class Magnoliopsida; order Sapindales; family Rutaceae; genus Zanthoxylum; species Zanthoxylum bungeanum. Next base: position 100,864 of record SKCR01018437.1, on the reverse strand, counting down.
TTACAGTAAACCAAGAAACATATGTGTAAAGAGAACAAAATTCAATTGTGTAAGCTATTATCCCGTCCAATTCATCCTTAAACAGCTGCTAGTAAAGACCACAAATGATAATTCCTACTATGCCATAACAAAAAGATAAAATTCTATAGAAACTTAAAAACTCTACATATACAGTTAAAACATAAACAACATTAGAGCTCACATTGAAAGAAGTAAAACAAGAACGCACAACTTGCATTACTACTTCAAACAATGCGATAAGCAGTCTGAACCAATGAGGTTCTTTGCAAAAGGGTACGCAAATTTTAACCACCATAAAGAACAGCTAACAACTGAATTAGAAACTTCTCGAATCAGAACCATCCCAAAGAAACAAGCCCATCAACATCCCAAATTATTTATCCAATGTAAATACAGAATCAAATTCTTATATCTAAACCAGCAAAGAAAACGAGAAAGCACAAGAGAATCAACCCAAGAACAGCTAAGATTCGATCAAGCACAATTCAATTCCCTAATTAATTCTTTTACAAGTACAATCCCATATGAGAATCTAAGAAATCGGTAGCAATTCAATAAAAATGACCCACTTATTCCAAGAAACATTATACATTGCACAATTAAACACGGAAAGAAAAGACCCTAACCTGAAGCGGCGACAACGCCGACAAGTACCCATCAAAGGCAGAAGTGGACGGCCACACATCAGCAACGGCAGCGGAGTCCTTGTGCGTCCTCGGCAACAACCTCTTATACGACTGTATATACAAGAACAATATCAGATCCCTCAAATCGGCACCGACCGAGTAAATCTCAGCGGGATTAGCCTTGACGATCGGGTCGGATTCAGCCTGGAGCACTGACGCAAGTGTATCGAGAACAAGCCGCGCATGGTCAATGGAGATCTGGAGCGACTCGGCGAGGGTTTCCGAGTTGACTCGGCCGGTCGAGGCGAGCTTCTGCTTGAGTGGGATTAGGGTTTGGATCGGGTCGCTGAGGATGAGCTCGGGGATTGGAAGAAGGCCGTGCTCGAAAGGCTCCCGCCGCGTGTGAATTGCGGAATTCGGGTTCGGAGGCGGAGTCGGGTCTGGATCTTCCCTTGAAGAAGTGGACGGTTCGACTGAGTCGCTCATTTTGGGAAAAAAAATTAATTAAGAGAAATTGAGTGTGTGAGAGCGAGTGAGATTTTGAGACGAGAAATGGGAGTGTGTTTGCAGATCTTTCTTCAGAGATGAAATGAAAAGGAAATGTTGTTCGGTGTGAGTTACGTAGAATTGAGTTCACGAGGATTGATGATGTGGCGACGTTTGGTTGGCGGAGAGGGTAATGAAGAGCTAATGAAACTAGGCCGTGTGGCGGGTAGTTATAGTATCACGTGGATGCTGCACCTTGTGATCTTTGCCTGTTTTGTGACTGATTTCCAAAACCGTAGCTTAATTGGAGCTCGAGCAGATTATTTGGATTATGGATGGAGTCCTGCATATTTTTAGCGGGAATTATTGGACGATAAATTAAAATATGTTAATTTTGTTACTAAATTTATGAATTAACTAAATAAATTTTAATTAGCATAAAAATACAAATTAAATAATAAATCTGGTACAAAACCTTTACGAATAATACTTAAATGATGAAAATAAACAAATTTTTTTACACTACATGGTTTGACTACCTAAATCATTTGATATTAGTGTGCTTTGTCTATAACCAGTCGGGAGCCCACACAATGTGCGGATTTGAGTAAATTTGATGTACTACTTAAAGAAATTTTACATTTTGGTACCACATGAATTGAGCAATTTGATAGATTTTTCACGTGGCTTGTCAAATTCTCAAAGTTTAAGATCTCGCCTTTGAACTTGGATTGTGCTTTGCATACAATAGGATTGTCCTGTTACTATTTTCTTCGATTTGAAGTTGCCGGCAGCGACCAAAATGACCACAACTTTTTATTCGTTTTCCAAAAAACTATATAAATTCCTCCAACAACGATCTCATTCTAGATCTCGTCCATTCAATTGCCTTTGTCCAAAAATTAAATTTTACTTTCAACAAAAAAGAATCTCAATATGAGTAAAATGATTTGAATTTAACATACGAAAAAGAAAAAAAATCATGCATACATATTGTATATGTATTTGCAAATTTCTTTATAATTTTTTCAATATTATGCATCCAATTTTAATGCATGATATAAGAAGCTGATAGTTAATCATGTCTTATATTTTGTATTTTATATACATAAACTTATGGCGTTTATTCATCTTCAAAATAAAAACTTTAATAACTATTGAGCTTCAAAAATCAATACCAATAATTAAAAATAATCTAATAATTATATCATAAATGGTCATTTAAAATCAATAACTTTTAATCAAAATAAGAAGAACATGTCATTTCTTCCCGAATGAATAAGTGAGCTGCATTTTATTATGAATTTAAGTAGATATAGATAAGACAAAAATGATAGGTTGTCCCAAGAGGTATGACTTGGTAGCAAAATATTTAGGACTTGATTGTTAGGTCCTGGGTTTGAGTATAAGGGGTGCATTTTGTTGGAGTTTGTGCTTGGAGCGCCAATCTGAATAATGCATTGTACATTATATTTTATATTATACTAATAACATAACTACATTTTCATTTCAACCTTATTAATTGTAATGTCATTATGCATATTAGATTAATATATAAATATGATCAGAATGATATCGACCTTAGAATAGTCATGTAGTAATATTGGACACTGTGTGGTCCGACATTGAGATAGTATTATTATAAACTATTCTTAAAGTAAATATTTATAGTCGTTGGTTTTGGAATATGGTCGAATTTATATCACCTAGTAGACTAACACATGTCGTATATTGGAATTGGAGTTCCAATGGTTTAACCCAATGTACCATTAGTAAAGGAAGCTCGTATAGACATGTGGGTATTTGTTGGAGCGAATACTGAATGACTCACATGTGATTCCTAATAGTTGAAAGTACACACTGTTGGAACGAATGTGGAACCCTTAGGGTCGGATCGGTGCTCCACACAGCGGAAGTGGATATTGAGCATGGGTGTATTTTAAAATATTTTATGTAAAATTACATTTCGTTTCGAGTCCGTAGGAAAAAACGAGGACCCAAACGGAGTTCGAAAACTCTGGAATGGAGAAAATAAAGTTTCAATGTTCTTCAGTTGTGCGCGTCGCAACGCGGAAGCTTGGGCGTCGAGACCTTCCAAAGTGCGAGAGCAACTACGAGAGCTGAACGTCTCGGAGTCGTGACGCGGAAGCGTGAGAGTCGCGATGCACCTAGGTCTGATGCTCGGTGTCGCGACGCTGGAGAGGTAGAGTCGTGATGCTGCCCTAGGTAGTGAGCAATTTCAACTTCAAACCAATATTAAACACTTCCAATTTTCTCCTAATACTTCAAATACACCTAAAATCTAATTTTAGCATCATAACCACCTTAACACATGTTATACAATTAACATACATGTATTCTAAAAATATTTGTACATTTGTTTGAATTAAAACACATGTCTATACGCATTCAGTATTAAAAAACATATACGCATTCCAACTATTAGGAATCACATGTGAGTCATTTAGTATTCACTCCAATGAATATCCACATTTCTATACGAGCCTCTCATGCTCATGGTACATCGGGTTAAACCATTGGAACTCCAATTCCAATATACGACATGTGTTTGTCTTCTCGGTTATAGAAATTTGACCGTATTCCAAAACTAACGATTATGAATATTTACTTTAAGAATAATTTATAATAGTAATACTAATATTATCCCAATGTCGAACCACCCAGTGTCCAGTATTACTAAATGACTATTTTAAGGTCGATGTCATTCTCAGCATATATATCCATCTAATATGCATAATGACATTACCGTTAATAAGTTTTGAAATGAAAATGTAGTTATTTTATTAATAAATAATAAAATATAATGTACTTTACATTATTCAGATTGACGCTCCAAGTACCAACTCCAACATACACCACTGTCGATAAGTTTCTCCTTGAGTCGAGTAGTATATGTGATCCTTTGACTATACGATAACATTGATTTTGTGTGCAATCCTGACCGGCGTAAACACACACGTATAACGCAAGCGCACGTATCGTTCAAGTAGTATAAAAATATCGATCCCACGATGACTTAATTCCTACTGTTGTTATTAATTGTTGAATCTATTTATTTACAAATATCTAATTAAATGGAGAAGAGAATGATTGTTTGATTGGTTGAATGTGGTTTTACAAAATAAATAAATAAAAGACAAAAGAAAATACTAAGGAAAATAACAAAAGACACAAAGATCTATGGTCGTGAATCATTCTAATATCATTTAAAAGATGAAGTGGTTATTTTATGTTTGTGTAATAAATCAGTTTACTAACCTGGAACACTAAATTATGCAAAAACCTCTGTCGATGGTCAGACGTAAATACCCAGTTTAACCCAATTGAACCATATGTCTATGTCAACCAAATTATCTGGATTCATTAAGTTTAAGTTCCAATTATGGCTACCCCTGCCCGACAGGCATATTCCTATCCTGTAAGGAAATCTATTAAAGGGTTATCTATCCTCAAGGAAGATCGTGGGCTATTAAGTCTAAGGCTGAAACCTAAAATCCCTATGTCTAGTTCATTTTAGATTTACCACATCAATCTTATTGGTGATCAGACAACAAGAAGCATTAAGCTTAAGACTTAATAAGTAAACCTTTAAATTACCCAAACTATAAAATAACCCCTTATAAACCGGTGATATTAGAATTCATCACAACCCCAGATAACTAACACATAACTATGGCTAGTAACAACTTAAAAGTAAAAGACATAAAGTAAAAATACTGAAAAGTAAAATAAAATAAAATGCTAAGGTAAAAGGAATTACTTTTACTACTACTAATTTAGATATCTCCCATAAAATAATATATAAACTTGTGATTCTTTCTCCAACCAACCATATAGGCGGTAACCTGATTAAGTCAAATTAAGTCCAACCAGCCATAAAGGCGGAACCAAAATTAAATTATCAACCGACCAATCTGGCGGTATCCTTTATTAGTCAGGTTTAAACCAGATTAAAATGAATTACCAACCGACCAATCTGGCGGTATCCTTTTTAAGTCAATATTTTAAATAGTGAATATATTATTTTTAAGGGAGATTAATCTAAATAGTAACATTAAAAGAATTACCTTTCACCCTAGCTGGGGGAGTTACCTCCTCATGGTAAATAGTAAAAACTGTAAAAAGTAAAAAGTAAAAATTAAATTACTATTATTACAAAACGTAATTAAAATTATTTACAAAACTAAAAACTAAAAATAAAAAAAACTAAAAACTAAAGAATCTAGAGAGAGAAACTCTCTCTTTAGAAAGAATTTAAGAGAGAGGAAGGTGCACAGAATTCTGAAATCTCGAGCTCAATTTATAGGCCTCGGTAGGATCCAGCGTCGCGACGCCAGGTCCCCAGCGTCGCTACGCCAGATTTGTCGACGTGGCACGCTCTGGTTCGTTGGTTTGAAGATTCTGGATAAGCTGATAAGGTGACAAGTGGCAGAGTGGTTGGGCTTCAATTATTGTGACACGTGGCGGCTTCTGATTGGTCGCTGAGATTCTTATCCGCCACGTGTCAGATAAGGATAGGATATCCAATAATTGATGCTGACGTGGCTATGACGTGGCGATGACGTGGCGACACGTGGGAAAGAGACTGTCGGCACCATAAAATTGCAACACGTGTCACTTCCTGATTGGCTGATGATGGTGACACGTGGCACGGCGCATTTTAGCAAAGTCAAACTTTTCTCAGATTCTGATTTGTGGACCCGGCGCACGTTAGCACTGTTCGGCGCATTTTAGACGTCGCGACGCTGAACGCTTGGCGTCGCGACGCGCTTAAGACCAAAATATCCCTGTTGACGCATTTTTGTTCGTTTTTGCCCCAAATTGCCTCCAATGCTTTCCAAACTTTATTTATCTACAAAATAACACAAAACATATCAAAACGTTCACAAAACTCAAGAAACTATACAAAATATTAGGTCAAATGAGTGGGAATAAGTGATATAAATACCACTCATCGCACCCCCAAACCTAACATTTTGCTAGTCCTCGAGCAAAACATAAAATAAAATAACATGAAAATAAAGTTAACTAAGCCACTTTCGTAGGGATCACGGTTGCATTTAGCATATGCAACAAGCCTTTAAACCCCTAGGTGTCCCTAGTGGACGAGTTGTAGTCTCGTGAGGGTTTACAGCAATGATACCCACAAACATTTTACAAAAGTAAAAAGTTAGTTAAAACTAATGCACACAAAAGCAAAAAGACAAGCGAAAAGAGAATAAAGATGTTAGTGACTAATCAGGTGAAACTTCTACTCCAAGTTACTAGTTGTTTTGTTTTATTCTAAATTACCGAATAAGTAAATTTTCCGATTATATTTACCATTCTCCATATACACAGCCAACAAAATATTAATCAACTCATTTTTGCCCACAACAGTCATAAGTGCAGTTGATAAGAGAGTAATATTTTTGTCCTAAAGTTCTATCAGATTTCACACCTTTTTTATAGCAATGGAATATTTTTTCTCATTTTTCTGATTTTTTTTTATTTATATACAATATCTTCCATCTATGTAGCGAGTGTTGGGTCGGTGGCTCCCAAACCAGTTGACTTTAGGGCACCAGGTGTTAAGACACCCCTACGGACTTAATTACTCAGACTTCAGATATATATATTTTTACAGCATCTTCGATCCATGTAACGAGCTTTGGGTCAGTGACTCCCAAACCAGTTGGTTTTAGGGCACTAGGTGTTAAAACACCCTACAGACTTAATAACTCGAATCTCAGACATTTTTTTTTTTTTTACTCCATTGCTTTTTGAGATGCTTCCTCCAATTAAACTAGAGCACTGAATATTACAAACTTTTCAATTTTAGCTTATGTCCGTATGTTACTATATATGTTGATAATATCTATCAATTGAGCATATGAAGATTCCTTTTAGTCAGTTTTAAGGAGAATTCACAAATTAAATAATTTAAAATGAAATAAACAAAAATTAACTTGTTTCGAAATAGGCTTGAGATACGTCTCAGGAGTGGAAACTCCTTACTCAGCTATCTCTTACCAATTTCACTTTTTTAGTCAAATTAAAAAACACAAATATTTTTGTAATTTTTGAAAATTTTTCAATTTTTTTTTTTTTTGTATTTTTCGAAAAATTTTGGACTAAAAATAAAAACAACATACAAACTAAAAACAAGGTACTAATCAACTAATTTCCTCCCCCAAACCTAAATGAGACATTGTCCTCAATGTCTTAAACAGTAAAAAGAGAGTTAAGAAGGTCGTACCTGGTTAGCTGAAATCTACAGGAAATTAAAGGTTAAGATCCAGATTAATCCGACGCCTCTTACCACGATCGTCCTCGGACCATTTATCTTTGAAAGGATAGGGTCAACTTGTGGTTCATAGGCTATGAGTTGGTCTATTAGATCAGGAGCAGTTCTGGCAGTAAAGAGGAGTTCTTTCATAGGTTTTGACACGAACCCATTTCTCCGAGCATCATCAAGAAACACACAAAGAAAATCATAAAATCCATTAACATTAAACAGTCCAAGCGATTTCTGGTGTATGTTCAGGTTCGCCCAAGATAGAACTATAAAAATTTCCTCCAATGTACCCAAGCCACTTGGCAAAGCGATAAAAGCATCAGCACGGTTAATCATTTCTACCAGTCGTTCAGACATACCTGGCACGATCAGTTCCTCTCCGTTTGAGGATCCAATAAGATTTGCCTCTGCCAAGGGTTTTGGGATGATTCCCAAAACATGACTGCCTCCTTCCTGTACAGCCTTTGAAACGATCCCCATAAGTCCATGATTGCCTCCGCCATATATTAAGTGCATATTCCTTGCTGCTAAGACTCGACCCAATTCCTGTGCTGCCTCTACGTATTGTGGCTTAGTACCAATACTAGTATCGCAAAACACACAGATGTTTTCTACTCGTCTTCTTGAAGTGGCTTCCATTTTTTATTTATTTCCTTTTCAAATCAGGATGCCTTCAAAAGTGTAATGACGGCTGGATTTATAGTACCTGAAAAAGGGTGAGTAATAATAGCACTAATATCTTCCAAAGGACGATTGTTAGCTAAACAACAAAAGAAATCGTGAAAGGTCAAAAAGTCTGGATCCTGTCTACGAAAATAAAGATAATTACAACAGAAAAGCGAATCAAAGCAATAATTAAGACAACGGAATTGTGTACGCAATACGCTACTCGTTTGGTATATAAATCCATTAGGATGCGTTTCAATAATCCATTCATTATTCAGCCATCGCTAATGAATTAGCTTTCATTTTGCCAAACATCATTCCTTCTGTCTAAAAATGCTCCTTTGTGCTTTTCCCTACAAAATAACACACAAAATTAAAAAAAAAAAATTCTACACAATGTATACACAAAATATAAAACAGAAATTACAACAAATTGCATGGGTTGCCTCCCTGCTAGCGCTAAATTTTACGTCTTCAGCCAGACGTGACTGAAATTCATCTGTTAAGGAGGTTTCAATGTCGTTTTAGATGTCCGATCAAAAACAATCCCGTGAGCGTTGCTTTTGAATGGTCTCTTCCAACGGTAAGGTGGCAAAAAAAACTTTGTCCCATTCAGTGCTCGTGCCACCTTTTTGCTCCTTGTTGTTCCAGTGGTTCCTGCAAAGAAAGAAAGAAAATCATGAGGTCTTATATGGTGCTTGACTTGGAATGGAAGTTCCATTCTATCAAGCTTCTGGGTGATATCTTTGATTTGTAATCCCCAAAACAGCGATGTTTCTCCTGAATGCTCTGGATCTTTATTAAGGTCAGACATTTGCTCCTCCATTTGCTTTGCTTCTTGCTCTACCTTTTCTTCACAGATGTATTTTAAAATTTTTGTATTCAGCTCTTCATCCGTCATCTGTGAAATGCATGCTCCATAAGTATCTGCCTGAGGATGTAAAGATGTTTCTGACATTAGGTTTGCATCCTCTGATACGTCTGGAATGGATGGTTCAGATAGATCTTCTTCAAACATCAAGGTAAAGCATGCTCCAAGATCTTCATTTTGAGGATTGAAAGTTTGATCCTCCGTTGTTGGTGCAGTTGGTACAAATAGATTAGCTTCATCCTCGTCAGAATCTGAATAATAAAAGTCAAATTGAGACTTTGCAGGTTCGGGCTCCTGAACTGATACCTCTGGTTGTTGATACTGCTCAGTCTCCTCCTCTGTTGAAGTGTCTTTGTGAAACTCTGGGTACTCGAAGGCTTCATCAGTGTCATCTGAAACTGGTTCTTGAGGTATAATGTTCTGGTTTTCTGTTAATTGTCTCATTTGATCTGTCATTCTCTGAATGAATTCTGATTGTCTCTGAATACTTTCCAATTGATTCTGGCTTGTTTCAAGCATTGCATCCAACTCGAACATATCTTTGAGCATGTTTAACAACTGATCTTCCTCTGATGGTTCTATTTGTTGATGAAAATCGCATATGGATGGTGGATAAGATGGAAAATGTGATGGTTTTTCATACTTTGAATGATTCTGAAAATTCTGCCACTCTGAAAGGTATATACATTGATCGCTCGGGTGGTTACCATCACATATTACACATCTCCCCATTTCGTTTTGTTGAGCAAATGTGGAATTGTTTGGTTCTGGCATCCAGTGATAATCATTGGGCAGGACAACAGGCCTCAGAAAACCGGACTGTTGCTCCCAGATGTGAGGTGTATCTTCTTGTAAAGCTCGTAATCTTTCAATCTCTCAGTAGTGTTCCATTTTTCAATCACCTGAAAATACAATAAAAAAATAAAAATTACAGATAAAGATAAAGAAAATTAGATACAAGTAAATTAGATAGCTTCAAAATTAACAACTCAAGAAATATAAGTCCCCGGCAACGGCGCCAAAAACTTGACCGGCGTAAACACACACGTATAATGCAAGCGCACGTATCGTTCAAGTAGTATAAAAATATCGATCCCACGAGGACTTAATTCCTACTGTTGTTATTAATTGTTGAATCTATTTATTTACAAATATCTAAATAAATGGAGAAGAGAATGATTGTTTGATTGGTTGAATGTGGTTTTACAAAATAAATAAATAAAAAGACAAAAGAAAATACTAAGGAAAATAACAAAAGACACAAAGATCTATGGTCGTGAATCATTCTAATATCATTTAAAAGATGAAGTGGTTATTTTAATTTTGTGTAATAAATCAGTTTACTAACCTGGAACACTAAATTATACAAAAGCCTCTGTCGATGGTCAGACGCAAATACCCAGTTTAACCCAATTGAACCATATGTCTATGTCAACCAAATTATCTGGATTCATTAAGTTTAAGTTCCAATTATGGCTACCCCTGCCCGACAGGCATATTCTTATCCTGTAAGGAAATCTATTAAAGGGTTATCTATCCTCAAGGAAGATCGAGGGCTATTAAGTCTAAGGCTGAAACCTAAAATCCCTATGTCTAGTTCATTTTAGATTTACCACATCAATCTTATTGGTGATCAGACAACAAGAAGCATTAAGCTTAAGACTTAATAAGTAAACCTTTAAATTACCCAAACTATAAAATAACCCCTTATAAACCGGTGATATTAGAATTCATCACAACCCCATATAACTAACACATAACTAGGGGTAGTAACAACTTAAAAGTAAAAGACATAAAGTAAAAATACTGAAAAGTAAAATAAAATAAAATGCTAAGGTAAAAGGAATTACTTTTACTACTACTAATTTAGATATCTCCCATAAAATAATATATAAACTTGTGATTCTTTCTCCAACCAGCCATTTAGGCGGTAACCTGATTAAGTCAAATTAAGTCCAACCAGCCATAAAGGCGGAACCAAAATTAAATTACCAACCGACCAATCTGGCGGTATCCTTTATTAGTCAGGTTTAAACCAGATTAAAATGAATTACCAACCGACCAATCTGGCGGTATCCTTTTTAAGTCAATATTTTAAATAGTGAATATATTATTTTTAAGGGAGATTAATCTAAATAGTAACATTAAAAGAATTACCTTTCACCCTAGCTGGGGGAGTTACCTCCTCATGGTAAATAGTAAAAAATTGTAAAAAGTAAAAAGTAAAAATTAAATTACTATTATTACAAAACGTAATTAAAATTATTTACAAAACTAAAAACTAAAAATAAAAAAAAAAACTAAAAACTAAAAATAAAAAAAAAAACTAAAAACTAAAGAATCTAGAGAGAGAAACTCTCTCTTTAGAAAGAATTTAAGAGAGAGGAAGGTGCACTGAATTCTGAAATCTCGAGCTCAATTTATAGGTCTCGGTAGGATCCAGCGTCGCGACGCCAGGTCCTCAGCGTCGCTATGCCAGATTTGTCGACGTGGCACGCTCTGGTTCGCTGGTTTGAAGATTCTGGATAAGCTGATAAGGTGACACGTGGCAGAGTGGTTGGGCTTCAATTATTGTGACACGTGGCGGCTTCTGATTGGTCGCTGAGATTCGTATCCGCCACGTGTCAGATAAAGATAGGATATCCAATAATTGATGCTGACGTGGCGATGACGTGGCGGTGACGTGGCGACGACGTGGCGACACGTGGGAAAGAGACTGTCGGCACCGTAGAATTGCGACACGTGTCACTTCCTGATTGGCTGATGATGGTGACACGTGGCACGGCGCATTTTAGCAAAGTCAAACTTTTCTCAGATTCTGATTTTTGGACCCGGCGCACGTTAGCACTGTTCGGCGCATTTTAGACGTCACGACGCTGAACGCTTGGCGTCGCGACGCGCTTAAGACCAAAATATCCCTGTTGACGCATTTTTGTCCGTTTTTGCCCCAAATTGCCTCCAATGCTTTCCAAACTTTATTTATCTACAAAATAACACAAAACATATCAAAACGTTCACAAAACTCAAGAAACTATACAAAATATTAGGTCAAATGAGTGGGAATAAGTGATATAAATACCACTCATCAGATCCTCCACACTTTGATGCCATATATGTCAAAGACATTCATGGTTTGACCGCTAAATATTCGTTAGGTGTGAACCGATGCACTCATTAATCAAGTGCATATCAAGATATGATCTGTTGGCCAGTATGTGTATCATAAGGGGTTTGGGTATCTGTATGAGTTAGTCACGATTCTTAAGACTTTGGCTAAAGCAGATCACCTAGGGTGGATCACATGTATCAGAAATAGTATTATGATTAGTTGTAAAGAATCATGGATATGTCGACAATATGAGATGTGTGCCTCGGAAACTTGACGGTGTAATCTATATTTCCTAAGCACAACTCGGATAGACTACGATGGAGGGATTGTTAAACATATGTGATGACATCGACTTGTATAGTTCATAAAGGTCGTTCATGTTCTTCGTGAATTCGGAGGTGACCGAATTGCGTACATATAAGCTAGGCTTATAGGACAAACGTGTCTGGACTTAAAGAGTCTCACAATATGAAGTGTACTCGTTGAGCACTTGGATAGCCGATAATGTTTGATAATAAATAATAATTGATATTATAATTATCAATTAAAATAATTAAGTGTTATTGAATAACATTAATTATTTACTTTGACCCAATTGGATTAATCCAAAATCACACAAGGGCTTTGTTGTAATTTCATAAATATCTCTACCATTGGAGGATATTTTGGTAATTACAAAATAAGAAATAATAGGTTATTTGGTTTGATTTAATTGGATTAAATCAAAGTGGTAGACAATGAACTAATCAATTAGTTAAACGTTGTCTATATTTAATTGGATTAAATCAAAGTGGTAGACAAATGTGATTAATCACACCTAATTATTCATATTTGGAAAAATTAGATTAAGCCCACTTAAAAATTGATTAAAATTTTTATTAATTAAAAATTACACAAGCTTCACTATAAAAGGTGAGCTTGAGCAAGTTTTTAAGCAAGCAAATATTAAGGAAAAACATATGAAAAAATAACCTAAAGAATTGTTTAAAGAAGTTATGGAAGTTCTCTACATTTTTCAATAAGGATGAGAAGATTATATCTTTGGTTCAAGCTTACTAGGTAAGTTTTATATTATCTAATAAGCTATGTTATTGTATTTGACACATAATAATATAGCTGAAGTTGAAATTATAGGAAACGATTTTCCTTAGCGCGGCGTAAGTTGCTTATGGTGGCACCGGGTCCGGTATGGATCATTAAAATTTTCTTTGCCTTCTCCTTTTATTGTAGTAGCCAAGATCAATCCTTTGTTGTCCAACACTTGGATCAACCACTCGATCTTCCGAACTATGACTCGAAACCAACAAACCGAAGTGTGGGCTTCACTCACAAAGATTAAACTCTAAACGATTTAGAGAATCAAGATGGCACAATTGGTGTTTGGCTTTAGGAATTTCAAACACTCTCACAACACTTGTGAATGTTTGAACTCTCTCTATTTTCTCTCAAATTTTTCTCACAACAATTGTGTAAAAATGTTTGCAAAAATGTTAACCTTAGAAGTGAGAGAAATGGTAGAGTTTATATTCTCTTACACAAGCCAACTAACATTGTCATTAAGCATTTAATGCTTTCTTGCAATGGCCAACACAAAAATGTGAATGCCATACCAAAGCATAAAAAATATTAAGCTAAAGACAAAGACTTTGTCATTAAGCATTTAAAGACAAGGACTTTGTCAACACAGAAATACTTTCTTTCAATGAAAAACATATAAATGTGGAGGCCATACCAAAGCATAAAATGCATAAGCTAATGAAAAATATATTAGGTGTATACAAGCCACCTAATAGACATAATTGCTTGGATGACATGGTAAGCCATATGGCTTTGTCTCCAATGGTAAATAAAAATCAATATCTTAATAATGATTTATTTACCTTCAATTATGTTGAAGTAATTATCTCATAATTATTACTAACTTGATTATCTCATAATCAAGACTTGATTATCTCATAATCAAATAATTCTAGAAAACATGAAGTTAAACTAATTTAATATAGTTTTCATTTGTGACAATAAATATTATTAATCTCATTAATAATATATAAATATAATGTGAGCATATAATTAGACAATCTAATTATATTAGGTTTGCTCCAGTTAATCGAGCTAGCACGAGGACCAAATGGACCTACGGTTCCGAGCTCCAATAATTCCGAAATATTAATTAAACTCTTTAATCAAATATTATGAATTATTGACTCTTCGTTATTCCACTAAAAACTCGAAGTTGAACTCTCATTACCGTAGATGGATAAAATAAACCGAACAACTTCGGTGTCCATCGATATAGTCATTACATATGGATATAGCCCTTCACTAATATCTCATAAATAGAGCGGGGTCAAAAGTCCGTTAAACCCCTCTAAATATTTTATCTCTTAAGCACCTTTGATTCTATAATGAACAATTAATTCATAACAATTATGAATATAAAACTTTCTATTCGCAATAGAAAAGTTGATCGCTCAAATTGTTCAAGTCTCGAATCAACTCTTAAAAAAGATATTCTTCTGCTTCTCGTAAGAATGAGTAATTCCATATCTATGTAAATGTTCCCAGCTACACACCAAACCATATCCCCAAAATACGTAGTTATTGGCCGGGAATGCAACACCAACCTCACCATAGTAAATCAAAGGACATAGCATGTCATGCATGAGTTCGTAATACACTCAGGATTAAGATCGAATCCATATATGACTATCTATTAGATAAAATGAATTTCTTCGGTTAACAAATATTAAAAGAAATTCGTATTTATCTAAGTCCAGCCCTATATGATCTCATCATACAAGGTTCATCCATTCCCATGTCACTACATGAACGATCCCGGATCAAAGTCGTCATACAAGTATAGAATGGACCGCAGCTATAAATAAACCACAAACAAAACACCCTCTTGTTTGCTCTCTACGGACTATTTAGATTACTAACTTCAGACATAAACCCTCTTGTGCATCAAACATACACTAAGTCTGAAGGTACAATAGTAATCAAGACAATTGGACAATATGCGATATAAATCAAACAACTTTGATAAAATGAATAATGTATTTATTATTATTACAATAATCAATTCCATTTTACAATACATAAAGCTTTAGGACATAAATCTCAACAATCTCCCACTTAGACTAGAGCAAATGGGACATGTCATGTAATCATAAACCCTTTAGGTGACCTTCAAACACTTTAACCGATAAGGTCTTTGTAAATGGATCAACCAGGTTGTCTGCGGATGGAATCTGCGTGACAACAACATCACCTCTCTGCACTATCTCCCTGATGCGGTGATATTTCCTCTCAATATGTTTACCCCGTGACACGCTCGAAAAATGGTATTTTACTCTCAAGTATAAGAGTGTCGAAGTAATAAAATAACCCGATGAGTCCGGGGTCGATCCAACGAGAAGATATTTAGCAAAATAGAATAATGAACAATGCGGGAATGAAAAGTTTGCTTTGTTGAAGTAGTTGGAGGATTTTAGGTTGGAATACAATAATAGAAGGAAATGCTGGAGTTAGGGGGTCCACTTTTAGTCTTTTAAACATTTAGAAATCTCGCTTTATCATAATTTATAAATTACCATTTTTACCCGCTTAATTAGTCCTATCAAGGTACTAAGCATGCCAAAAACATAAAACCAGCCATAAAGGCAGTGATAACGTTTGTCTATAACAAGTCCTACCAAGATACTTAATTATGCCAAAATCGTATAAAATCAGCCATATAGGTGGTGGAAAGATAAAATCATCCATAAAGGCGGTAGAAAGATAAAATCGGCCATAAAGGCGGTAGAAAGATAAAACCAGCCATAAAGGCGGTAGAAAGATTGTCAATAATTAATCTAGATTTAAATCAAGTTTTAATCATTAGATTTCAATTTATTTATTACAATAAAAGCGAGTTTAATCTATGTTCTCATTATAAAAGCTTCACCCTTACCCCAGCATAAAAGAAATTAGCTACTCATTTTGTAATAAAACATACTTGTACCTTTATTGCCGAAAGGAAAAGACATTACAAAAAGAAAAACTTTAAATAAACAAAGAAGTCACCCTCTCTTCAAGATTTACAGAGGAATCAGGAAAGAAAAGTATGAAAATTTATGATGTTGGACGCTCCTTTATATAGGCAATTTTACCACGCGTCGCGACGCGCACTTTCTTCTTGCGTCGTGACGCACTTGCATGCTGGGACATGTGTCAAGGAAGGCTGAATCCACATTGGGGACACGTGTTGGTGAAGGCGCGATACTTTTGTTTCATTAGGCGTGTCGCGACGTGCCGCAAGATCCACGCGTCGTGACGCGAGTAGTGACATGATGGGACACGTGTTGAGGAAGGCGCGGTGCGACGCGATGTAAATGATGTGTCGAGACGCAGAAGTTGATTTCTGTTTTTTGCCATTTTTCAGTCTAGTTTGTCCCATCGAGCTTCCGAGCAGTATTTTACCTGAGAAATAACATAAAATAACACAGTAGAAATACTCAAAGCACGACAAAAATAACATTTCACAAATGTGCCAATTTAGAGAGATTAATGAAACTATAAGTGTAAAATGATTAACTTATCGTATAATAAATATGCACTTTTTAGTGTTTATCACACCCCCCAACCAGCTTATTACTAGTCCATAGTAATTCAAGAGGAATTTAAAAAGAAAAATTCTTATCTAAGTCAACAATTGTTTTCTTTCTTTCTAAATGATCAAATAAATGGCTTCTCATGTACTTTTTACCATTCTTCCATGTACTCATAAAACAAGGTATTAATCAATATATTGTGCCCACAATATCACAAGTATTTGTTGAAAATAGAGTAATATTTCTGTCCTAAAATTATATTAGAGTTTACATATTTTGGCAGTGAAAGTTTATTTATAAACATATCTTCAATCCATGTATCGAACTTTGGGCCAATGACTCCCAAACCAGTTGGTTTTAGGGCACTAGGTGTTAAGACACCCATATTGACTTAATTGCTCGGATCTCAGATAGAAAGTGTCCAAAACATATCTTCAATCCATGTATCGAACTTTGGGCCAGTGACTCCCAAACTAGTTGGTTTTAGGGCACTAAGTGTTAAAACACCTCTACGGACTTAATTGCTCGGATCTCAGATAAAAAGTGTTTGATTCCCTTAAGATTTCTTTTTAACCCCTGTAAAGAGCTTTGGACCAGTAATTCCCAGACCAGTTGGCCTTAGGGTACCAAGTGTTAAGACACTCCTATGGACTTAATTGCTCGAGTTAAAAAGGCTACGGAAATGAACTTAATTCATCTTTTTTTTTTAATAATTTTTTGACATTATAAAAATTCCACTGCCTATAGGTGTTACCTCCAACAAACTAGAGAACTGAATATTACAGAATTTTCACTTACCACCCATGATCATATGTTACCATATTGTTGATAATATCTGTCAGACGAGCATATAAAGATCAAATTTAATCAATGTTATGGAGAATTCATAAATTTGAATGATTCAAAAAGAAAGGAACGATAAATTACTTGTTACGAATTAAATTGAGATGCGTCTCATGAGTGAAAACGCCTTACACAGCCACATCTAGACAATAATTCCATTTGGTTTAGAAAACAAACTTGTTGTTATTTTGTGTGTATATATATGGATATATATTCTTACACACAAAATAACAACAAAAAGAAAATTTTTGAAAAAAAGTCATCAATTAAACATGAAAATTACATGAAAATTATCTAGTAAACTATCTTCTCCCCCCAACCAAAATGAGACATTGTCCCCAATGTTTAAAGAAAGAAAAGAAAAGTTTTAGAAGATATCACCTGATTATTGTGGAATTGACAGTTACAACTGAAGATTATGGATTAAAATCCAAGTTTACTTTGCGCTTTTTTCCACGATCGTTACCAGACCAGTTCAACTTGGAAAGAATATGGTCGATTCTTGGTTCATAAGCTAAGAGTTGGTCAATTAAATCATCAACTGTTCTTGCAGTTAGAAAGATATCTCTTACCTGTTTTGAAATTAACCTATTTCTTTTGGCATCTTCAAGAAATACAAAAAGAAAATCAAAAAATCCATTAACATTAAACAGCCCAATAGGTTTTTGGTGAATATCCAAGTTTGCCCATGACGCAACAGTGAATATTTCTTCCAAAGTTCCGAGCCCACCTGGTAAAGCAATGAAAGCATCAACATGATTGATCATTTCAGTAAGTCTTTCAGGCATACCTGGGACAATACATTATTCTCCATTCGATTTTATGATGATGTGGCTTTCTGTTAAAGGTTTTGGAATGATTCCCAAAACTTGACTTCCACCTTCTTGTACAGCTTTTGAAATACACCCCATCAATCCAAGATTGACACCGCCATATAATAAGTGCATGTTTCCATTTGCTATAGCTCTACACAATTTTCTTTCACCCTCAACAAATTCCGGTTTAGTTCTAGAGCTAGTTCCACAAAACACACAGATATTAGTGAATCATCGTTTTGAAGTTGTCTCCATCTGTGTTATCTCTCTTAGCCAAACGTGTTGAAGAAAGGGAAATGATGAGCTGAATTTATACATCCTGAAAAGGGTGAGTGAGAAATGCACTAATATCTGCAAAATGCCAATTATCGGAAAAAATAGATCGTGAACAAAAATGTTAGATACTGTCGGTAAAAAGTAAATCAAAACAGTAATTTAAAGTAAAGGAAATCAATGCAATAATATATATTGGTAGTTGTGATTGTGGCTCACATCTTTCCCTGGTTTTACGTCCAGTAACGACTTGAACGCCCTCTATGGGTCGGGGATAGGCTTCCCATCCAATTTTCTTATAAATTGGCAAACATAGTCTTTTAAAGTCAGATTCCCGAGACTGTATGGTTGTCTTTCTTTATGAAATTGTGTGTGTAATTTGAGAATTTCACGATGAACATATCCATCAGGATGCGTCTCAAGAGTTAATGATATATTATCAAAAGGCTCCTTACTCAGTCCATCCCTAATGAATTATATTTTATCCTCGCGATTATCAGACACCATTCCTAAAGAACGACAACGAGTGTTGCACGTTCAACGTGCACATTTATAACAAACACCATTTGTTTAGCTCTTCTTTTTTTAGAATAGGTGTTTTTCCCTGAACCAGGTATGTAAAGAATGAAGGAGTCAGGTGACCCACCTGACAAACAAACCTTTGCTTCAATTACCCAACGAATATCACTAGGAATACTATGAATCATAAGAATTCTCAATATTTTAGTGCAGGCTTTGTAAATTTTTGTCAGAGCATTTTGGGGAAGTGCATGAAAATATTTGTTAAGGTTTGCGAGAGTTTCTTCCATGCCTTAGTTTGTAGGGTATCAGTATTTTTAGGAAACTGAAATAACCAACTATGAGTCACGGAGTATCGTTATCCGCTGCTTTACCGGGGTGTGAGATAAAAATAAAAGAACAAGAATGCTGCAAAACTAAGAAAAATGGAAATTACAGAAATATTAAACAGAACATGAAAGAAACTAAATCAATCAAGGTATACTGGGTCTGACAGGAAAAAAGTTTCTTGAAATTTTGAGTACTCCAAAAAGGGTTTCAGACGCTGTCCATTTACTTTAAATACATCACTGTCCCTAGGATTCTCAATGTCAATAGCCCCATATGGGTAAACATGTTTCACAATAAATGGGCCACTCCATTTGGATTTTAACTTTCCAGGAAATAAATGAAGACGGGAATTATAATGTAAAACTTTTTTACCAACTTCAAATATTTTATGTGAAATTCGATTATCATGAAAGACTTTTGTTTTAGCTTTAAGAATTTTCGTATTCTCATATGAATCATTCCTTAACTTTTCAAGTTCATTTAGTTGCAATTTACATTCATGACCAGCATTTTCAAGGTTTGAATTAAATGTTTTATTAGCCCGAAATGCTTTATGCTCAAGTTCTACAGGCAAATGACAAGGTTTTCCATAAACTAGACGATATGGAGACATACCCAAAGATGTTTTGAAGGCTGTTCGATATGCCAAGAGTGCATCAGTTAGTCGAAGAGACCAATCTTTGCGATTTGGGTTAACCGTTTTTTCTAGAATTTACTTAATTTCCCCATTAGCTAATTCTACTTATCCGTTTGTTTGAGGGTGATAAGAGGTGGAAACTTTGTGTGTGACTCCATACTTTTTCATTAAGGATTCAAATGGTCTATTACAAAAATGTTTACCTCCATCACTTATGATGGCCCGAGGAATTCCAAATCGACTCAACAAGGTTTCTTTTAAAAATTTGATCACAGTTGTGTGATCATTGTTCCGACAAGGAATTGCCTCGACCCATTTTGAAACATAGTCGACTGCAACTAAAATATATAAAAATCCAAAGGATTTTGGAAATGGGCCCATGAAATCTATCCCCCAATAATCAAAGATTTCGATGACAAGGATGAGATTTAAAGGCATCATGTTTCTTTTTGAAATAGATCCCAACTTTTGACAATTTTCGCAAGTTTTTGCAGAAAGTGTATGTATCTTTAAAAATGGTAGGCCAATAAAATCCACACTGCAAGATTTTTGCAGCGGTTTTCTTAGATGAGAAATGACCTCTACATGCTTCTGAATGATAGAACTTAATAACACCACTTATCCCATGCATCTTCTGAAAATCTGATCAGGGCAACATTTAAACATATAAGGATCATCCCAGTAGAATATTTTGACTTCGATCAAAAATTTCCTCTTATCTTGTTGGCTCCAGTCTGGGGGTATCTTTCCTGTTGCAAGAAAATTGACAATATTAGCATACCAATGCATTATGTTTACCGAAAATAAAAATTCATCGGGAAAAGAATCATTGATGGGAGTGGTATCGATTAGTGACTCGTTTGTAAGTCTCGATAAGTGATCTGCAACCACGTTTTCTGCCCCTTTCTTGTCTTTGATTGTAAGATTGAATTCTTGAAGCAAAAAAATCCACCGTATTAATCTTGGATTGGCATCCTGTTTAGACATCAAATATCTAACAGCAGCATGATTAGAGTAAACAACAGTTGAAGAACCGATTAAATATGATCGAAATTTATCCAATGTAAATATTACAGCAAGTAGTTCTGTGGTAGTGTAATTCATTTGTGCATTGTTTAAAGTTCTACTTGCGTAATATATTACATGTGGCTTACCTTCATTTCTCTGTCCTAGAACTGCACCAACTGCATAATCACTAGCATCACACATTAGCTCAAAGGGCAAAGACCAATCAGAGGATTGCATAATAGGAGCAGAAGTTAAAAGACTGATAATTTTTTTGGAATGATTTTTGGCATTCTTCTGTCCATTCAAATGTTGCATCTTTTAATATGAGGTTACATAAGGGTCTGGATATAGTACTAAAGTCTTTAATGAATCTCCTATAAAATCCTGCATGTCCTAAAAAAGAACGAATGTCTCTGACTGTTTTTGGTGATGGTAATTTAGAAATGACCTCTATTTTTGCCTTGTCAACCTCAATACCTTTAGACGACACAACGTGTCCTAAAACAATTCCTGAACTAGTCATGAAATGGCATTTTTTCCAATTTAACATAAGTCTTTTTCTTCATATCTTTTCAAAATATTTTCCAGATTAGTCAAGCAATTATCAAATGAATTTCCAAAGATAGTTATATCATCCATAAAGACCTCTAAACAGTGTTCAACCATGTCACTAAATATGTTCAACATGCATCGTTGGAATGTTGTAGGTGCATTACAAAGTCCAAATGGCATTTTCCTAAATGCAAATGTTCCAAAGGGGCATGTGAATGTGGTCTTTTCCTGGTCTTCTAAAGCAATGAGAATCTGATAATAACCCGAGTAACCATCAAGAAAACAATAGTATAGGTGTCCAGCTACTCTTTCCAGAATTTGGTCAAGAAATGGCAAATGGAAATGATCTTTTCTAGTTGCGTCATTTAATTTTCTATAATCAATGCACATACGCCAACTAGATGAAATACGAGTTGGGATTAATTCCCCTTTATCATTTTTTACAACAGTGATTCCATATTTTTTTGGTACAACCTGTATAGGACTTACCCAGTTACTATCATAAATATGATAGATAATGCATGCATCAAGAAGTTTAATGACCTCATTTTTTACTACTTCTTTCATGTGAGGGTTTAATCTTCTTTGGGGTTGATGATATGTCCTAGCATTATCTTCTAGATGTATTCGGTGTGTGCAGATTAATGGATTAATACCTTTTGTCTGTTAGAGTCCATCCAATTGCCAGTTTATGTTCTTTCAACACATTTAAAAGTTTACCTTCTTGATCGCTTGTGAGAGAAGAAGAAATTACCACAGGGTAAGTTTGATTATCTTCTAGAAATGCATATTTCATTCCTTCTGGCAAAGCTTTTAACTCCAAATTGGGTGATTCTTCATGTTTTTCTTCTTCCAATGTTTCTAGTCCCTCCAAGTTTTTAATCTTTCCCTCTGTAGGCATTGCATTTTTGCATATCAGCCCAAATGATGAGCCTCGAATGGAGGCACTACTTTTTAGTTGCGGAAGTTGCGGAAAGCGGTCGTCGGAAGGGAAAGGTCAAGAGTCGACATTTTTATTGGATTTGGTTCGCTTGTTCAAGTTTCAGGTTCGCTCGTTCGGTCTCAGTTTTGAAATCATCATTGGCCCAAAACCCTCGCAAGCAACATTTCCTTGGCCCAAACACCAAGCCCACCTAAACCAAAGCCCACGCCCATTTTAACCAAAACAATAACCAGGTGCCAATTTCCTTCCCACCCACGTGAACACCAACTCCACCAAGCATAAATTGACAAAATAAATTAAACCAATTCAGCATTAGCCACCCATCCTCCACTAACCTTCTTCCTTGCACGCCCATTACATAAACCCATGCACCCATAACCACCCATCACTCTACTGACCAACTTGCAACTACCCATACCAAGCCAAAACACTAAGCAACAAAAACCATGCAACAACCCATTCAAACACCCCTAACCTTCATCATTTACGCCCATACACTGCTCCCTGCCTCAACCACTAACCGCCCATGCCTCTGGCAGATGATCAACCTTCATGACACCCCTCTCTCTGCCAAGATCCCTCCAGCCTGCTTGCTCCTTCAATTGACGCCATTCAAGCACAGCCCACTGGAACCCTCAAACTCACGCACAGCTCAACTACGTTACACCCGTAGCAAGCAAGAAACCCCTTAACCTCACGCATTTGGACCTCTCATCTCGGCTCCTTTCATGTCCCTCACGGCCACCTGATCATCAAGAAACCATCCACTCTTCTCGACCATGGATCACCTGGACCACTCTTCTCGACCTGGATCTTCTTCTCAGCATCCACAACTCTCGATGATCATCACAAGACCATAAACAATTCAGCCCTCATCATCCATCTCCTTCATCAACCTTCAAAAGAACCGAGACCTTCATCAATCTTCTGGAACTGCTCTCGGCAAGGGGGGACACCTACAGCTCGGCTTCATCATCTCCACAGCCCTCACGCCATTAACATCCACGGCACACCACTCTCATTACCTCCATTCACGACCTTGATCCATCTTCTTCTCGGCCAATGATCACAGCCCTTCACTCTGGAACCTTAACACTCTTCTCGGCAGAACACAACTCTCCTTCAGGTCACCACTAACGAAGGAACCCTTCATCCTCATCGACAGCAACTGATCATTACACTCAGCCACTTCAAACTCTCGGCCTCTGCCCTTCACTGGCCATCAACACACTCCACGACTTGAACCCACTGACCTTCACGAACCTAGCCACTCGGCCACAAGAGCAACGCACCTCACCATGATCTCTGTTCACCTTCAGCTCTCGGCACAAAGGGACATCCCTTATTCTGGGTAAAATCATCACCTCTAAGACAAACAGATCGGTATCCACCTTCACGCACGTTCACCGCTTCACTACACCTAAGCCGAGCACTCACAGCCCTGGCCTTACCTGGATCCCCTCACTCACCCAGACACGTCAAACTCCATGCAACATGACAAAAAACCCTAGAAACCTAGACACATCACATGACCCACGTGAAGACCACACACCTGGACGTGAACAAAGCGACTAAACCCTACGTGCATATAGCACCCAACCGACACAGCTCTCAGGCACAAATAGTGAATAAATGAGCCACGAGAAAACTCCCCAAACTCAGGTGAAAACCGTCCCTCAACCGTATCATTCTTCACGCCCTCTACCACTCCAAAACGAGCCAAGAATAATCCAAGAGAGAACATGAGAATTTGAGTTGAAACAGAGAGAACAGCGAGTGAAAATAGAAGAAAAATGCAGAAAAATCATGAGTGAAAATAACGAGTGAAACGGCAGAAACGGCGAGTTGAAACTGTGAGAATACGGATAAAATAGTAAACTGTAACCGCGGGTGAAAACGGCGAACCCGGACAAAACAGCGGAAACAACGGATCAGTGAGAACAGTGGGATGATAACCCTTCCGGCACCGTGGAACGCACTCCCGGATAGCGACTAAAAGGTAAGACCTGAGGGCACCTATTTTATTTATCATCATTTATTTTCGTAGTTAATTTGTTATTTTTATTCGCATGAATTAATGAATTAGAAAGCATGTAATTTGTTTTATTTGTATGGATTAGTGAATTAAGAGGCATGTAATTTATTTTATTCGTATGAAATAATGACTTAGGGAATGTGTTTAGCTTGAGTAGTTAGTTTAGCATGTTGTTTGGAAATGGTTCGCATGAAATAATGACTTAGTATGTGATGTGATTTCAGGTGAATGGAGTATGTAATCTTGCTTGCGGTATATCGGATGGAAACCCGGACGTAAATTCCGTAGCCGATTCTGAATGGACGGTAGTGCGGTCTGCACTCGGGATACAATGCCACGTACCACTTAAGATACACATATCTCGTCTCATCCGAATTTGTATTTGAGCATGTTATAGCCTTTAGGTTATTCGTTTATTATTTAAAGCATGATTTAGTTTAGTTTATTATTTATTTGTTAAAGCATATTTAGGTTGTCCTTTATGCACGTTATTAGTTTATGATGCGTTTGGGTAATGATTTATACATGTTAATGTAATGATTCAATGTGCTCGTTGTGTTATATTGCGTGGAATTATTTGGATGAAAGCATGTTAGATCTAAGTACCCTTGAGCATGCATGCTAAGTAGACTTGGTTAATATTACACAAATCACAAACATTACAAGTGACATAAAGTAAGAGACCATTCCGAACCCAACGGTTTGAGGTATTCTCCTACGAGGAGTGAGTGCGGCCTTAAATCTTTATCCCGGTTCACACCGGGTGGCGACTCCATGTTATTTCATACTTCTCAGCTAGGCCGCGAGCCTAGGACAGCGTCGCCCAGCTCATGTTGTCTACAGTCTGGCGACTCCACTGGGGATATAGAGAATTGGCTCCGAAATGATATCTTATAATGTTTGTGATTTGTTTTTTAATTAATCATGACTACTGTGTTTATGCCTGTGTTTTAGACTGTTGTCATTTGTGTTTATGTTTGTGTTTTGGACTGTTGTCATTTGGATTTATTTGGACTATTTGTTAAAAGATATGAACTCGTTTTCGTTTAAATCGGGACAAGTTCATGTCCTTTTGACAATTAGGTCAAAATTTCTGAAATGTCGATGGGCCAGTTTGTTTTATGTTTGTGTTTTGGACTGTTGTCATTTGGATTTATTTGGACTCTTTGTTAAAAGATATGAACTCGTTTTCGTTTAAATCGGGACAAGTTCATGTCCTTTTGACAATTAGGTCAAAATTTCTGAAATGCCGATGGGCCAGTTTGTTTTATGTTTGTGTTTTGGACCGTTGTCATTTGGATTTAGTTGGACTATTTGTTAAAAAGATGTGAACTCGTTGTCGTTTAAACCGGGACAAGTTCATGTCCTTTTGACAATTAGGCCGAAATTTCTGAAATGCCGATGGGCCAGTTTGTGTTTGGGCCTTTTATCATTTGAAGTTATTTAGCCGTGTTATCGCAAAAGTGTAAACTTGTTGGGCCTTTTCAACTGGGACAAGTTTGCATTGCGCAATAGTGTGATTGAATACTTTAAAATGATAACGAGCCAATTAGTGTAAATTATTTTTGAATATGTTTACATCATACATCATGTCACGCATACACGCATCATGTTAACCCTTTTTGTCTTAAAAGCCATAGTAGACTCCCGTTGGATTAGGAAAGAAGAAAGACCCGTCAAAAGAATCGTCAACCAGAATAAGTGAGGCAGTCAACGAAGAATCCCGCCTGGATCAATTGGAAGCCAAGGTAGCCGAGATTTTTGAGCAGTTGCAAGTCCTGAACAATGATGTGACCAGTTTGACCGTGCCATATACAGCTAGTAACAGAGACTTGTGCAACCAGAATGAAAAGATCATTGGGAAACCTTCAAAGACCGAGTCTACTTCCTCAAAGACTTCTCCTATCAGAAACAGACAACTCTCCAGTTTGAGTAAACCGTTGTCAAAAGATGTTTGAAAAACTGAAGATGCAATGAGAATAAGAGTTAAAGGGATAATTGTTGTTCTACCTCAGAAGTCTGGCACATAAAATCTCTGACTTTAGATTTCAGCACTTGTCGGAAAAAATCAGATGACTGACACATTGGTGACACTAGCTACGGCTTGAGAAAATCCAGAGAAATTGGTGATGGGACCACTTATGCTGACAACTGCAAGCAAGCCGGTGTATGAGACATGAGAGATATCGGATGTGGAAGCCGATGACAGAAGGCCTTGGTATTATGATGTTCAGAGGTATCTGAAACATGGAGAATTCTCAGAAGAAATAAGCAGAAAAGACAGAAGATTGGGAAACAAGGCAATGAGACTACCGGATTTGGGAAATGAGGAATTCACCAAGTCGGTCGACGTAAGCAGATTGAAACTGCACTTTGCTGAAAAAAAAAAGGAATTGAGCGGTCACCGAGGGAACAGGCGGAAGACCTAACCCAACAGGATAGGAAATACATACATGCATACACGTAACTTGCATTCTTGTTTTGTGTTTTGTTTTTACAGATTTCAAACAGATGGGAACCATCAAGGGGCGACCGGGGACATATGGCGCCGAGGAACACAATGAGGATCCAACCCATCATGAAAAGGGAGTATCTCTACACTTGCATACTTACATGCACACGTATTTATTCAGTTGTTTTGTATTTGCAGGTTTAAAGAAAAAAAAAGAAAGAGAGAAAGAAAAGAAAGCAGCAAAAATCAAAAAAAAAAAAAACGGCGAGCACAAAAAGACGACGTTGAAGCCACGATGACAGAAGAATTTCGGTCATGTCTGGCTGAAGACGATGAACAAAGGCGGAGCAAGGAAAGCAGCGAAGATCAAAAGCGGCAAGCACTAAAGACGACGGTGATGCCACACTGACAGAAGAACTTCGATCATGTCTGGCTGAAGACAATGAAGTTAATGCTGAAAGGGAGGCAACCTATGCAAGTTGCTGTGATTCCTGTTTCATGTTCTTGTAAAATCTCTAATTTTGTGTTATTTTTGCAGGTGAAAGCAAAGGCGGAGCAAGTTAGGACATAGGGATTGGTGCTTGGCAATCACAAGAATGGGAGATAATTCATTAATGGTGGCAGAAATCTATAACTGTTTGGACCATTCACGACATGTTGAAGTGGAAGAGATCCACAGCTTTTTGACATTTTAGAGCTTCCTTTGGTATTTTCTGTTATTTTCGTTGAAAGAATCCACAACTTTTTGACGTATCACGATCTCCTTTGTTATTTTCTGTTATTTTCCTGGAACGAATCCACAACTTTTTGACATCTCACGATTTCTCTCGTTGTTTTTGCAGACATGATCCGATGGCCTTTCTTGACTTCTGATGACTTCTTTTGTGATCTAGCTAACCGTCATTCATTGGAATATGTTATTGCAATTATTATTCACCTCTTTTGCAGGTCCTATAAATTCAGCGGCATTGCTCTCCTCAACACATTCAAATATACATCCAACTGCTAAGGAATTGGGGCGAGTCATGGCTGCGAAAAACATGCACTTGGTATATGGCGGTGGCAATCTGGGAATGATGGGAGCTGTTTCAAAAGCCGTTCAAGATGGTGGCGGTAATGTTTTGGGAATCATCCCGAGACCTTTGGCAGATGAACAGTTAATCGGGCCAACAAATGGAGACGAGCGCATTGTATCAGGTATGTCTGAACGACTCCATGAAATGATTAATACTGCAGATGCGTTCATTGCATTACCAGGTGGACTTGGCACATTCGAAGAAATATTTACAGTGGCGTCATGGGCACACCTAAACGTTCACCGGAAACCCATCGGGTTGCTTAATATTGAGCACTTCTTCGATTTCCTGTTTGTGTTTCTTGCGGAAGCCAAGAGACATGAATTTGTCACCAAATCTGTGGAAGACATTTTCCTGACGGCAACAAAGGCCGAAGAGTTGATTGACCAGATCCAGGCTTTTGAGCCGAAGCTTGACCCTATCATCTCCAAATTGGACTGGACTGATAGTGATCGTGGCAAGAAGCGCAAATTGGACATTGATCTGAATCGGTAATGTGCCCTGCTGACCAGGTATCCCAAGGCCTATTTGAAAGTTTGTGTTTTATTTGAAAAGTTTGTATTTCATTTTAATTATGAAAAAAAATGAATGAAAAAAGTAAAAAAAAAAGTGAAAAAAAAAGAGTGAAAAAAAAAAAAAAAAAAAAAAATTGAAAAAAAAGAAGAAGAAAAAAAATGAGTGAGAGAAGTCTTTGATAATTAGACATATGTCCTGTGATGACATTGCATGCTGTAGGGAGAAACCCTAGAAACAAAAAGTGCGAGACGCGCTTTCATCCAGTATTTTGAATGGATTGATCTCAGTTAGACTCACGAGCACTTGATTATGGGATCCTAGCAGTAGAAGCCTGAGTGGTTAGCTAGGTGACTAGTTGAAGAGATGATGTATTGGTGAATGACCGTTTGCCAGAATGTCCACACTTGTTTGCTGATGCTATGATATATGATATGGTTGGAAATAAAAATAAAAGTCTCTGAAAAGAAAATATGAAAGAAAAAAATAGACCGCCTATAACCGATAAGCGTGAAGCTACCCATGGGCGAGTATTAGGACCACCATGAGGAGAAATGCTACCTTAAAGGGTAGGTGTGTCAGAAAAAGAGAAGAGAAAAGAAAAAAGAGAAAGAAAGAAAAAAAAGAAAAAAAAAAGAAAAAAAAGAATAATGAAAAGAAAGAGACAAAAGAGAAAAAATGAAAACCATATCATGTTGAGTATGCTGAAGTAATCACAGAATGTGATTAAGACATCCAGGTTGGTTAGACCCACTGGTTCGATTCTCTGAAACGAAATCATCAAGTTGGCTTACTTAAGGACTATGCTGCGAAAGAGCCCTGGCACACACACACGAGGAGTCTAACTCAGATCACCCATTCAGATGATTGGATTTGAGTATATTGAGTACTTTGAAGGTTCTCTGGTTTCGACACGAAGCATTCGTTGAGGACGAAAATATGTTTAGCTATTAAGATTGTCTCGAGGAGAGCAATATAGTATGTTGAAATAAATCATTTGCATCACTATCAGTCTTTGTTGAGTATGGCACTCTGGGGGCGAGGCCCACATCATTATCAGTTTTTCTGAGTGCGACATTTCGAGTACGGAGACACAGTATCAGTTTTACCGGGTACAACACTCCAAGTATACAGTATCAATTTTGACGGGTATGGTAATCCGAGAATGGAGCAGAGTCCGAGAATGAACAAACCGAGAATCGAATGCGGTTCGGGAATGGACCATCCCATACAGTACAGTTCAGGAATGAACCATTACATCAGTATCAGTTTCGGGGATGAGTCCCAGGGTCGTGGCCCACATCAATATCAGTATCAGTTTTTGGGGATGCGTCTCATGGTTGAGACCCACATCATCATCTTCAGCAGTTTGGGGATGCGTCCCAGGGCCGAGGCCAACGTCAATATCAGTATCAGTTTCAGGGATGAGTCCTAGGGTTGAGGCCTACATCAGCATCAGAATCAGTTTTAGGGATGAGTTCCAGGGTTGAGGCCCACATCATTTTCAGATTTGAGGATGCGTCCTAGGGGCGACGCCCACATCGCTATCAGCAGATTGGGGATGAGTCCCACGGTCGAGGCCCACATCTACATCAGTAACAGTTTTGGGGATGCGTCCCAGGGTCGAGGCCCACATTATATCAGTAGTTTTGGGGATGCGTCCCAGGGTTGTAACCCACTTTATCAGTATCAGTTTGGGCGAGGCCCATATTAGTATCAGTTTGGGCGAGGACCATATCAGTATCAGTTTGGGCGAGGCCCATATCAGTATCAGTTTGGGGCGAGGCCCACATCAGTATTAGTTTGAGGCGAGACCCACATCAGTATCAGTTTTGGCGAGGCCCATATTAGTATCAGTTGGGGCGAGGCCTATATCAGTATCAGTCTGGGGGCGAGGACCGCATCAGTATCACTCTGGGGCGAGGCCCACATCGGTATCAGTTTGGGGCGAGGCCCATATCAGTATCAGTTGGGGGGAGGCCCACGTTAGCATCAGTTTGGGGCGAGGCCCATATCAGTATCAGTTTCGGCGAGGCCCATATCAGTATCAGTTTCGGCGAGGCCCATATCAGTATCAGTTTGGGCGAGGCCAATATCAGTATCAGTTTGGGGCGAGGCCCACATCAGTATTAGTCTGGGGCCGAGGCCCATATCAGTATCAGTCTGGGGGCGAGGCCCATATCAGTATCAGTTTGAGGCGAGACCCACATCAGTTTCAGTTTGGGGCGAGGCCCATTTCAGTTTGGGGGCGAGGCCCACATTAGTATCCGTTTGGGGCGAGGCCCATATCAGTTTGGGGCGAGGCCCATATCAGTTTGGGGCGAGGCCCATATCAGTTTGGGGGCGAGGCCCACATCAGTTTTAGTCTGGGGGCGAGGCCCATATCAGTATCAGCTTGGGCGAGGCCCATATCAATGTCAATTTGGGGGCGAGGCCCACATCAGTGTCAATCCGAGGGCGAGGCCCACATCAGTATCAGTTTGGGTCGAGGTGCCCCCGTTATCGGTTGTAGTTCCGGGTTGAGGTGCCCAGGGTCGAGGTGCCCACTACATCATCAGTTCGAGGGCGAGGTCCCTATTGTCAGCGGTGTTGGGTCGAGGTTCCCAGGGTCGAGGTGCCCCCATTGTCGGTTGTAGTTCCGGGTCGAGGTGCCTACTACATCATCAGTTCGAGGGCGAGGTCCCTATTGCTAGCGGTGTTGGGTCGAGGTGCCCCCGTTGTCGGTTGTAGTTCCGGGTCGAGGTGCCCAGGGTCGAGGTGCCCACTACATCATCAGTTCGAGGGCGAGGTCCCTATTGTCAGCGGTGTTGGGTCGAGGTGCCCAGGGTCGAGGTGCCCCCGTTGTCGGTTGTAGTTCCGGGTCGAGGTGCCCAGGGTCGAGGTGCCCACTACATCATCAGTTCGAGGGCGAGGTCCCTATTGTCAGCGGTGTTGGGTCGAGGTGCCCCCGTTGTCGGTTGTAGTTCCGGGTCGAGGTGCCCAGGGTCGAGGTGCCCACTACATCATCAGTTCGAGGGCGAGGTCCCTATTGTCAGCGGTGTTGGGTCGAGGTGCCCAGGGTCAAGGTGCCCCCGTTGTCGGTTGTAGTTCCGGGTCGAGGTGCCCAGGGTCGAGGTGCCCACTACATCATCAGTTCGAGGGCGAGGTCCCTATTGTCAGCGGTGTTGGGTCGAGGTGCCCAGGGTCGAGGTGCCCCCGTTGTCGGTTGTAGTTCCGGGTCGAGGTGCCCAGGGTCGAGGTGCCCACTACATCATCATTTCGAGGGCGAGGTCCCTATTGTCAGCGGTGTTGGGTCGAGGTGCCTAGGGTCGAGGTGCCCCCGTTGTCGGTTGTAGTTCCGGGTCGAGGTGCCCAGGGTCGAGGTGCCCACTACATCATCAGTTCAAGGGCGAGGTCCCTATTGTCAGCGGTGTTGGGTCGAGGTGCCCAGGGTCGAGGTGCCCCCGTTGTCGGTTGTAGTTCCGGGTCGAAGAGCCCAGGGTCGAGGTGCCCACTACATCATCATTTCGATGGCGAGGTCCCTATTGTCAGCGGTGTTGGGTCGAGGTGCCCCCGTTGTCTGTTGCAGTTCCGGGATGCGTCCCAGGGTCGAGGGCCCACTGCATCATCATCACAGTTCACATTCGGTGGTTCGGGAACAAAGCCCAGAGGTCGAGGCACCTCGCCATCATATCAATTCAGTTCGAAGCAGCAGGCAAGTCAGGTGGCAGCTGGCGAGCCAAGTAAGTAAAAATGCATTGCACGAACTTTGATAGGACTGTCATTATCACACACTGCACAGATCCCATCAAAGTGAGGGCGACTGTAGGCATTGCATTTTTGCATATCAGCCCAATGATGAGCCTCGAATGGAGGCACTACTTTTTAGTTGCGGAAGTTGCGGAAAGCGGTCGTCGGAAGGGAAAGGTCAAGAGTCGACATTTTTATTGGATTTTGTTCGCTTGTTCAAGTTTCAGGTTCGCTCGTTCGGTCTCAGTTTTGAAATCATCCTTGGCCCAAAACCCTCGCAAGCAACATTTCCTTGGCCCAAACACCAAGCCCACCTAAACCAAAGCCCACGCCCATTTTAACCAAAACAATAACCAGGTGCCAATTTCCTTCCCACCCACGTGAACACCAACTCCACCAAGCATAAATTGACAAAATAAATTAAACCAATTCAGCATTAGCCACCCATCCTCCACTAACCTTCTTCCCTGCACGCCCATTACATAAACCCATGCACCCATAACCACCCATCACTCTACTGACCAACATGCAACTACCCATACCAAGCCAAAACACTAAGCAACAAAAACCATGCAACAGCCCATTCAAACACCCCTAACCTTCATCATTTACGCCCATACACTGCTCCCTGCCTCAACCACTAACCGCCCATGCCTCTGGCAGATGATCAACCTTCATGACACCCCTCTCTCTGCCAAGATCCCTCCAGCCTGCTTGCTCCTTCAATTGACGCCATTCAAGCACAGCCCACAAGAACCCTCAAACTCACGCACAGCTCAACTACGTTACACCCGTAGCAAGCAAGAAACCCCTTAACCTCACGCATTTGGACCTCTCATCTCGGCTCCCTTCATGTCCCTCACGGCCACCTGATCATCAAGAACCCATCCACTCTTCTCGACCATGGATCACCTGGACCACTCTTCTCGACCTGGATCTTCTTCTCAGCATCCACAACTCTCGATGATCATCACAAGACCATAAACAATTCAGCCCTCATCATCCATCTCCTTCATCAACCTTCAAAAGAACCGAGACCTTCATCAATCTTCTGGAACTGCTCTCGGCAAGGGGGGACACCTACAGCTCGGCTTCATCATCTCCACAGCCCTCACGCCATTAACATCCACGGCACACCACTCTCATTACCTCCATTCACGACCTTGATCCATCTTCTTCTCGGCCAAGGATCAAAGCCCTTCACTCTGGAACCTTAACACTCTTCTCGGCAGAACACAACTCTCCTTCAGGTCACCACTAACGAAGGAACCCTTCATCCTCATCGACAGCAACTGATCATTACACTCAGCCACTTCAAACTCTCGGCCTCTGCCCTTCACTGGCCATCAACACACTCCACGACTTGAACCCACTGACCTTCACGAACCTAGCCACTCGGCCACAAGAGCAACGCACCTCACCATGATCTCTGTTCACCTTCAGCTCTCGGCACAAAGGGACAACCCTTATTCTGGGTAAAATCATCACCTCTAAGACAAACAGATCGGTATCCACCTTCACGCACGTTCACCGCTTCACTACACCCAAGCCGAGCACTCACAGCCCTGGCCTTACCTGGATCCCCTCACTCACCCAGACACGTCAAACTCCATGCAACATGACAAAAAACCCTAGAAACCTAGACACATCACATGACCCACGTGAAGACCACACACCTGGACGTGAACAAAGCGACTAAACCCTACGTGCATATAGCACCCAATCGACACAGCTCTCAGGCACAAACAGTGAATAAATGAGCCACGAGAAAACTCCCCAAACTCAGGTGAAAACCGTCCCTCAACCGTATCATTCTTCACGCCCTCTACCACTCCAAAACGAGCCAAGAATAATCCAAGAGAGAACATGAGAATTTGAGTTGAAACAGAGAGAACAGCGAGTGAAAATAGAAGAAAAATGCAGAAAAATCATGAGTGAAAATAACGAGTGAAACGGCATAAACGGCGAGTTGAAACTGTGAGAATACGGATAAAATAGTAAACTGTAACCGCGGGTGAAAATGGCGAACCCGGACAAAACAGCGGAAATAACGGATCAGTGAGAACAGTGGGATGATAACCCTTCCGGCACCGTGGAACGCACTCCCGGATAGCGACTAAAAGGTAAGACCTGAGGGCACCTATTTTATTTATCATCATTTATTTTCGTAGTTAATTTGTTATTTTTATTCGCATGAATTAATGAATTAGAAAGCATGTAATTTGTTTTATTTGTATGGATTAGTGAATTAAGAGGCATGTAATTTATTTTATTCGTATGAAATAATGACTTAGGGAATGTGTTTAGCTTGAGTAGTTAGTTTAGCATGTTGTTTGGAAATTGTTCGCATGAAATAATGACTTAGTATGTGATGTGATTTCAGGTGAATGGAGTATGTAATCTTGCTTGCGGTATATCGGATGGAAACCCGGACGTAAATTCCGTAGCCGATTCTGAATGGACGGTAGTGCGGTCTGCACTCGGGATACAATGCCACGTACCACTTAAGATACACATATCTCGTCTCATCCGAATTTGTATTTGAGCATGTTATAGCCTTTAGGTTATTCGTTTATTATTTAAAGCATGATTTAGTTTAGTTTATTATTTATTTGTTAAAGCATATTTAGGTTGTCCTTTATGCACGTTATTAGTTTATGATGCGTTTGGGTAATGATTTATACATGTTAATGTAATGATTCAATGTGCTCGTTGTGTTATATTGCGTGGAATTATTTGGATGAAAGCATGTTAGATCTAAGTACCCTTGAGCATGCATGCTAAGTAGACTTGGTTAATATTACACAAATCACAAACATTACAAGTGACATAAAGTAAGAGACCATTCCGAACCCAACGGTTTGAGGTCTTCTCCTGCGAGGAGTGAGTGCGGCCTTAAATCTTTATCCCGGTTCACACCGGGTGGCGACTCCATGTTATTTCATACTTCTCAGCTAGGCCGCGAGCCTAGGACAGCGTCGCCCAGCTCCTGTTGTCTACACCCTCGTCTTCCAATACCTGTGTAGAGTCAAGTAGAAAATCATTAGTAATATCCGAATTTATTTGCGCACTTGACTCAGCAAAATTAACAGTAAAAAATTCCATAGGATCAGATAAACTCCCCTGAATATGCTCCTCCACAATAGGTTCAATTGATTATACGCTTTCATTTTCATTATCTTCATCATATGGCTGTTTGCACATGTTAAAAATATTTAGCTCTAATGTCATGTTGCCAAAAGATAGATTCATGATTCCATTCCTGCAATTAATTAAAGCGTTAACTGTCGCTAAAAATGGGCGACCAAGTATTACATGGATTGGCTTATAACTGTCTGCCACAGGTTGTGTTTCTAAAACAATAAAATCCACAGGATACACGAATTTATCGATTTGCAATAACACATCTTCCACAATTCCTTTTGGTACCTTAATTGATCTATCGGCAAGTAAAAGAGTAGTCGAGTTGGTTTCATTTCACCGATATTTAGTTGTTGGTAAACCGAAAATGAAAGTAAATTTACACTAGCTCCAAGATCAAGTAAAGCATGTTTAATGTTTTGATTTCTAATAATACAAGAAATAGTTGGACAACCAGGGTCTTTGTATTTTAATGCATTATTGGTTGAGAGAATGGAACTCACATGTTCAGTTAGAAAAGCTTTCTTTCTTGCCTGAGGTTTCTTTTGACAGTGCATGGATCTTTTAGAAATTTGGCATAAGATGGTATCTATTGGATGACATCTAACAAAGGGATATTAACCTTTACATGTTTGAATATTTCATAAATTTCTGGGGAATGGTTCAATTTCTTTGTTCTTAATGCCTGAGGAAATTAAGGTGCATGAGAAAAATTGTTATTATCGACGATGGGTAATGGCTCATCAACCCCTTCCTTACCCTCTGATTCTGATTTATTCTCAGTTTCGCGAGGTTCAAGAATAGGTCTATGGATGTTCTTACCACTGCGAAGAGTAATAACAGATTTGACTTGGTTTGAATTCCAGAACTACCCTCATGAGGGTTTTGATGACTTTTGGGATTTGACTGAGGTTGTGCGGGAAACTTACCTTTCTCTTTAATGGCCCAAGCAGATATGATTTTATCAAAAGTTTCTTTCAAATCATTCATCATTTGTGAATTTTGGTTATTGATGGTTTCTTGTTTTTCCATGAATGCACTCAAGTTATCTTCAATGGTTTTCTTAGGTGGTGGGACATATGGTGCATAATTATGGGAATTTCGGAAATTCTGGTATACTTGGGAGGTTGGTGTGAAAGTTGTGTTTGGTTATCATTCCTCCAATTGAAGTTTGGATGGTTTCTCTAACCATAATTATAGGTCTGTGAGTATGGGTTTGGATTTGGTCTATTAAATGTGTTTATGGAACTGACTTGGTCATGGATACATTCTTTCAAGGCTGGTAAGGATGGGCAAACTTCTATGACATGTTCATTTGAACTACAGATTTGACATACGACTTCCTGAACTGACTTGACATGATCACTTTTCCTTGTTTCTAAAGCCTCAATTTTTTTAGACAGAAATGCATACTTGGCAGCAAGGTCATGGTCTTCCCTAAGGTTAAACATACCTCTACCAGATGGTTGTGGTTTAACATATGGCTCATATGTACCAATTATATCCCATTGTTGTGTATTCTCTCCTATGTGCTCTAGGTAATCTAGAGCATCTTCAGGATCTTTATCCCTGAACTCACTATTACACATCATCTCCACTACTTGTCTACCTTGGGGTGTTAAACCCTCGTAGAAATGGGCAACTAACCTCCATGTTTCAAACCCGTGATGTGGACAAATATTTAACATCTCTTTATACCTCTCCCAACTTTGGTAAAGTGTTTTCCCAGACTCTTGTGTGAATGTTGTGATTCTTCTCTTAAAGGAATTTGTCCTGTGAGGGGGAAAAAACTTTTTAAGAAACTGCTATTGTAAATCATCTCATGTTCTAATAGAGTCCGACCTAAGGTTTTGTAGCCAAATTTTAGCTTTATCCTTTAAAGAAAAGGGAAAAACTTTAACCGAATTATATTCATGCTACAATTTTGGTCTGTGCAAGTGTTACATAATTCTTCGAACTCTCTTAGGTGCTGATAAAGGGTTTTCTGATTCTAGACCGTGGAATGTGAGTAAAAGATTGATGACACTTGATTTAAATTTGAAACGTGCTGCTTCTGGAGGAAAAACAATGCAAGACGGTGATCCTGACCTAGTGGGATTAATGAATTGTCTGAGTGTCCTAGGGTGATTAGGATCTTCATGCTGAGATTCGTTTTCTTCCTGATTAATTGGGTTTTCAACTTAGGAAGGTGGATTCTCAATTTGGTTTTCAGCCATTATAACTAACAATGAAGGTGATGAGGACTCTCTTTTTTAATCTGCCACTAGATGTCCGAGACCAGTTGTGGGAACACAGAAACTGGGCGATGCATGCTGTTCCAGGCTCGCGGCCTAGTTGGGAGTACGGAGTAGCCCGCAGGGGACTAAACCGGAGAATGATGGAGTCGCCACCCGGTGTGAACCGGGACAAAGATTTAAGGCCGCACTCACCCCTCGCAAGGGAAGACCTCAAACCGTTGGGTTCGAAATGGTCCCTTACTTATGCCACTTGTAATGAAATGATTTGTGCTATAATTTAACCAAGCCTAAGCAACAATTATTTACAAGGATAATTTACTCCTAAGTTCGCATGCATAAGTACAAGACTCATATCTAAGCTTGCATATAACCTATGTCCGAATTTGCATACAACATATTTGCGTATAATCTATGTCCAAATTTGCATGCATAGAGATAAATACGACTAGCATACAATGTCATAAGCACATTACATTCGATCATAGGCATGCCAGTAGATAATAATTATACAATCAAGCATGAAAGCAAATTAGAATAACAGCGAACATGCAATAGCACACGGCAATCTCATGAACATACTTCAATCATATAATGCGGAAAACAAAGAACAACCTAAACATAATGCAAATTCCAAATGCAAAATAAATGACTAATCATGCTTGAAAATGAACAACTAAATAAGCTGAATCATGCTTAAGAACGGCCTAATCATGCTTGGAAA
This sequence comes from Zanthoxylum bungeanum, assembly GCA_019454045.1. Classification (NCBI taxonomy): domain Eukaryota; kingdom Viridiplantae; phylum Streptophyta; class Magnoliopsida; order Sapindales; family Rutaceae; genus Zanthoxylum; species Zanthoxylum bungeanum. Next base: position 62,371 of record SKCR01018437.1, on the reverse strand, counting down.
TGAACAACTAAATAAGCTAAATCATGCTTAAGAACGGCCTAATCATGCTTGAATACCATCTCATGAAACACATCAAATAGATAAATGCAGGGATACAAATAGTATGATTGGTTACATGATACAAGAGAAATCACCTAAGAAACAATTATGCATGGCATGTGATAAAATGGACTCAGTACAGTGTATGCGCATTCGTGTAGCATTTGAAAATATGTTCGAATGGTAAATAGTAGGTTCGCGTTCGTATATCGTTTGAGAACGCATTCGAACGGGGCAAGACCTGATGAAACAAAAGACATTCGCGTTCGAGTAGCGTTCGTAAACGCGTTCGAACGGTAAACAGAAGGTTCGCGTTCGTATAGCGTTTGAGAACGCGTTTGAACGGGACCATACCTAATGCATGAATAAAACAAAGGAAATACGTGCGCGTTCGCGTAACGTTAGTAAACGCATTCGAACAGTAAACAGAAGGTTCACGTTCGTATAGCGTTCATAAACGCGTTCGAACGAACTAAGACAGAAAACATGCGTTCATGCGGCGTTCTGAAACGCGTTCGAACGGAGTTACAGCAGTGACCTCAAAAAGGCAGTGAACAACATGACGCATACGTGAACGGATGAATAAATGACACCTAATAAATAATAACGAGCTACAAGGCGCGGTGAAGCATCGTGGTAAAGGATTTTAACCCCTCGAAATGAAGGACCTTTAATCCAACTTACTAAGCCAATGCGCTAATAACATAATGCACATAAAAACAAAGACAACAATATCAGACTTTGTATGCCCGATTGAACACATCTTACATTCAACCGAACATACGTCATCCGGAGCGGCGAAGCATCATGGTAAATGATTTTAAGCCCTCGAAACAGAGGACCTTTAATCCAACTTACTAAGCCCATGCGCTAATAATATAATGCATATAAAAATAAAGACAACGATATCGGACTTTGTATACCCAATTGAACACATCTTACATTCAACCGAATATACGTCATCCGGCGCGGCGAAGCATCGTGGTAAAGGATTTTAACCCCTCGAAATGGAGGACCTTTAATCCAACTTACTAAGCCCATACGCTTTATCTCATCATTACACAAACAAATAACATGCAGAATTTAAATAACGGATAATAAACGAATCAAACAACATAAAACAAAATATGTGTCGTTTGCTCAAGTGGTACGTGGAGTTGTATCCCAAGTACAGACCGCACTACCGTCCATTCGGATTCGGCTATGGAATTTATGTCTGGGTTTCCATCCTATATACCACAAGAGGCGACATATTTTCCATTTTATTCAAAGCCACAACATGCATCCATGAACGACTCTCATACGAAATAAATAACTAAAACGATTAAAAGATGAATATAAATAAATACGAAGGGTGCCCTCAGGTCTAACCTTTTATGTCAACTCTCGGAAGTACCATACGCGGTCGTCGAAAGGGTGGATGCTCCGCATTCCTCCGGTTCACTGGTTCAACGTTTCCCTTCGCTGCTTCGCTGTTCGGGCTGCTGTTTTCCCTCCGTTTCACTGCTGTTCTGCTGCTGTTTTGCTGCTGTATTTAGGTCACTGTTTGTTGCATTTTTTTCTGCTGTTTGCTGCATTTTTTGGCTGCTGCTTTCTTACTGTTTTAGGTGATATTAGAGTGTAGTTTTTAGTTACTGTTTTGTGGATTTAGGGGCTGTGATTTTCGTAGTTTAGGGCTGTATGGGGCTATGATTTTCGGTAGTGTAGGGGGATTATATGGGGCTGTGATTTGGTCTCGGCAATGGGCTGTTTAGGGGTGATGTTTCTCGGTGATGGAGGGATGAGGAGGAGAGAAAATTCTTTGTTGCTTTCTTGAGTGTATTAGGCGGGAATGCTAAGGTTTTTTTTTGGTATGTGCGTGAATGAGAGAGGGCGGAGTGTCCTAGTTTTGGGTCTCTTTTATAGACAAATGGGATGGGTGAATCCTTGCTTGACAAGGAAGGGATTTGTGCATTAAATGGGGATTTGATTTAGTGTTGAACAAGGAAAATCAAAGATTGATTGGAGACAAGATTTGGTTAATTAGGAAGTTAATATTTTTAATTTGTTTAGTTTAGGCATACAATTTGTTTAGTTAGGAATATAATACATTTGATTGATTTTAATTAGGCATGATTTTATTTGATATTTATTTTAATTTTTCCATGTGTTAAATATGTATTTTATTAATTAGATATGTTTTATGGGCTTTGGTGGGCTAATTGGGCTTGGGTGTGAGGCTAGCAGCAAAACCAGAAATACCGACACCGTTCGAACGCCGATTCGAACGCTACACGAACGCATGCACTCTGTTTGATGTTCGAACGTGGTCACGAACGCAGCACGAAAGAAAACAGTGAACTTATGAAATGAATCTGATGACATACTTATTCTGAATTTCCCGTTCCAACGTCTGTTTCCCGCGACTTCCGTGACATAAAAGGTAGTGCCTCTAAATGAGACTCATCATAGGGACTTATATGCAAAAATGCAGTGCCTACAGTCACCCCCACTTTGATGGGACTTGTGTAATGTGTAACAGTGACAAACCTATCAAAGTTATGCAATGCATTTTTACTTACCTGGCTCGCCAGCTGCCACTTGACTTGCCATGTTTTGAGTTGATTTGGTGGTGAGGTGCTGCGACCCCTAGTTCATTCCCGAACCGTGCTCCATTTTTGGAGCGCCATTTTCGACATCTGATGTGTGTGCTCCATTTTAGAGCGCCATTTTCGGCATCTGTTGTGTGTGCTCCATTTTGGAGCGCCAATTTCGGCATCTGTTGTGTGCGCTCCATTTTGGAGCGCCATTTTCGGCATCCGTTGTGTGTGCTCCATTTTGGAGCGCCATTTTCGGCATCTGTTGTGTGTGCTCCATTTTGGAGCGCCATTTTCGGCATCCGTTGTGTGTGCTCTATTTTTGAGCGCCATTTTCGGCATCTGTTGTGTGTGTGCTCCATTTTGGAGCGCCATTTCCGGCATCTGTTGCTTGATGAGAGGTGGCTCATTTTTGAATCGCTATTTGATGAGATGGTCATTACCGCTACAATCCTGTGAATAAAATAAAAATTGTATGTATGTGATATGTATGCATATATGCATGGATGCATGATGCTGATGTGGGCCTCGCCCCCAAACCGATACTGATGTGGGCCTCGCCCCTGAAATGACACTGACGTGGGCCTCGCCCCCCAAACTGATACTGCTATGGGCCTCGACCTTCGAGACTCATCCCCAAACTGATACTGATGTGGGCCTCGGCCTTGGGACTCATCCCCAAACTGATGCTGATGCGGGCCTGACCCCCAAACAGATATTGATATGGGCCTCACCCCAAACTGATACAGATGTGGGCCTCGGCCCTGAGTCTCATCCCTAAACTGCTGCTGATGCAGGCCTCGACCCCCAAACAGATATTGATATGGGCCTCGCCCCCAGATTGATACTGATATAGGCCTCGCCCCCAAACTGATAATGATATGGGCCTCCCCCAGAATGATACTGATATGGGCTTCGCCCCAAACTGATACTGATATGGGCCTCGCTGTTGGATAGTTATGACCCATAGCGTCACTATTTGTACAGATCATGGTGTTGTTGTACAAATTAACTATGTGACAAAGGAGATTGCACTCTTATCATTTGTGATTAGATCACCTTAGATATATATAAATGATAGGAGGTCCCTATGATTAGTTCCTGGATTGAGAATGATATGAGACAGTATCAGTCCACGAAGGATTAATCATTGAATATCCCTAGTCATAGTATTATCGAGATTGGACATCGATAATGCGTAAAAGACTAGTATTACACTTGTGCGCGTTTGTGAGGACACAACGACATAGTTCTCATATATTTGGGTATAGGATACTCATGCAAGTGTAATAGGAGGTTGTGTTTTACCGATGGTACGGGAAACAGCTTCGCTCTGGAAAGACCCCCTCGGAATTCCATTGGTAGTATGACTATGTGTCTATGGAAGTCTGAAATCAGGGTAGGTGTATTTGGTCTTAACTTGAGACTTGCACTGCTGATACTTGCGACAATCGATATACTCTAGTTACGGTCATCCAGGGCTTTAACCGGTTCTGTGTACGCCAATGCTGGGTATATTGAGAATCGTAGAATATTGGGTGTGATGTCAAGACGGAAGTATCACTGCAGTCATAGTGGAGATGATGTCACGCAGGATACGGTATTAGTACTCTTAAGTGCTGCAGCCATCGGGATATTATGACTAGGTCATGTATATCCGATTATAGAGACTAGTTACCAGACATCCGACATGTGCTTCGTACGGGGCAGACACAGCTCCAGCCTCAGGCCTAGCACGTGACAGTCTGATACTGGATCGACATACACTATACTATGTATACTACGCCTGATATAGATCCTTTATTCCCGTAAGGATATTTCCGGAGAATTGGGTAGGCATGGCGCTTTGCTAGAAGCCAACCTTGTCTTGTAAATCAGTAAAACGTAGTACTTGGTACTTACGTGTTCGGATAGTCCGACGACTGTATTTACTGCCAACATATCCGGGGATCTCATGGGTCGTTTCCCAAAGATTCACCGATGACGTATGACTCGCACTTTAATTAATCTGGGATTAATTCGTTGAAAGAGAAAATTAATATGGGATTAATTACGAAGATATTTTATCTGGGATAAAATATCGTTTAAAGAGAGAAAACGATTAATTTGGAATTAATCGGTAAAGTTAATATATTCGATATATTAAATGAAATTGGATTTCGACGCGGAATTGAAATTGGATTTTAATTCGGGCGAACGAGTTAATTTGGAATTAATTCGTTAGCGACGTGAATATTGGTTTCGCTATGCGTAATCATTTAATTACGACGCAACGGAAAATTCGTTAATTCGGAATTAGCGAAGCCGAGCCCGAGAATGATTGCGAGCGCATTCCCATTTCGAATTCAAGTGCGGCACGCAAGTCACATCAAGCGTCAAATCATTAGTCACATCAAACGTCAAATCACATGTCACTTTGAGTGATGTGACAATTTGATTGAGTGATATGACTTGATGTGAGTTAGTGGAGTGGTTGGAATGTTTGGTATATACTTGATTTTTGAAATCAATTATATATTATTTACCATTTGACTTTTGACAAAAAAAATTTCGTAAATCATTAATATATTTTTGGAAAATATAAAAATGATATTTGATATACTTTTACCAACCAACACTCACTTTTCTCCTCTCTCTCCATGCTTCTCCTTTCACGCCCATTGAAGCCATTTTGAGCTTCTGGTTCAGCTCCAAAAACGTGAGCAGAGGGTGCATTTTAAGCTTGATTTTGTTGCAAAATCAAGAGTGCTAGCACACTTAGAAGACATACGAAGGTGATAGGGAAACCCACCCGTAAGCCGGGAGTCGTTTGACGCCACCATGGAGCTCATTTCTTGAAGCAAAATCTGAAAAATCAGAGCAGTGGACTGCACTGCAGTGGCGCCATTTGGAGGGCAGAATTTCAGTTTTGTTTGTTGCCGAATCGTCTCAACCGATCGATGTGAGTATTCCGCTACCTCCGTTGATGTATTCACAATTATTTTTCATGCTTATAATGATGTTGAGACCTAATTAGAAACCAACAATGGCATCAAGAGCCTAGTTTTGAGCATGAAAATATTTAGGGCTTAAAATTAGGTAAACTTGTTTTGAGCATGATTTAAATAAAATGGATGTTTGAGTATGCTTATAACACGTTTAATTGAAAATTGATTAGATCAATTTCAAGAAAATGATTTGGAACAATTTTTCCCCAATATACTTACCTTGGCCGAATGTTAGGGTTCATGTGGAATCATGGAATTTTTTTATTTTGATTCATTGGATGAGTTTGAATCATGATGGATAATGTTAATTTGAAATTAATTGGATTGAATTTTGAATTGAACAAAAATCCCCAAATTCCTTACTTGGCCGAATTGGATATGCCCTATTAAGTCTTGGATTTTTTTTATTTTTGGACATTGGATGTGTTGGAAGTCATTCGGGATGTGGATTTAATATCGATTGTGAAATTAATTGGATTGAATTCGAATCGGATAAAAATCACTCCCTTGGCCGAGACCTAAAGCATGTATAAATGGGTTTGATTTTTGATAAAATGTGTTGGACACTAATTAATGTAGATGGCATGATTAATTAACCTAATTTGTGTTTTGGAAATAAATGATTTGGGTGATTAATTATGTTAATGCACTTTGGTTAATTAAAGTATGAAATTTGGAATTTTTGTATTTAATTAAATTGGGCTTAAAATTGGATTTGGGCCTTTAGTGTTGTTATTGGGCTTAATGGGCTTTGTTGTACAAAGTTGGGTTAAGGCAAATTGGATTGGATCCAATTGGGCCCAAAACCGCCACCGTAAAGCCCAAATGCGACTTAATGGACTTTAAAGTTTAATTGGGCCTAATGGGCCAAAATTGATTTATGGGCTTATGGGGTAACTCCCGGATTGGACTTTCGTTTTCGGTTTGACCCGAGTAGACCAAAAGTCCACGCCTTAAGAAATCAATTAAAAGCCCATTGGACTTTAATTAAATTGACGTTGGATGTTAATCGGGTTTTGAAACCCGTTGCGATTAAATTTGGAATTTAAGTCGTAAAAGTTCATTAATAAAGTGTAGCATTTAATTTGGAATTAAATAACAAATTAGAATTGAATGCATATTAAATTGGATTTAATGATGTAGTTTAATTTAATTCGAGAATTCGTACTTTGAGTACTTATTCGCAAAGACGAGTTTAACTCGCACAAAATCAAATCGTTATTTGAACATTGGATGATCACTAATTATCAGATTAATTAATTTGATTAGATTGATTGATAACGTGCTTGTGTGAATACATGGTTGTGATGAATGAATAATGTATATCGGATGGATATTAGTCGGGTGGGACAATTTTAGAAATTGTTGTAATAAATTCGATTTATTAAATTGGACCTGCGTGTCCAGCCTTATCACCTCTATACTCTTTGTATTCTCTTCTCACCTATTCCCCTTAATGTAAATGAGGTTTCTTTAGAAGTGTAGTGTAACAGGTAGAAGTAATACTTGTGCTAGCGGGAGAGAGAAAGAGAGAGATTTGATCTAGGATTGATGTGTAAAGTATACATCCGCATATCATTATTATTTTACATACGCGCTTTATTATGTGTTTAGAATGCATGTTTAAGGGTGTATGATGATGAGACCTTAACAAAGATAATAAATTGGTTGCCAATTTGCACTCGAAAAACCCCCGCAATATATTAACCGTCATTCCTTCCATTGAGTGATTCTCACTCAAGATCCGAGATGGCATTGGTTTGTTGGCCAAAGTCAAGGCATTTGTCTGTCGAAGATGTGTTTGAATCACGAAGGCTTTGTTACATGTCAGTGTCATGTCCAAGTCGTGGTTTGTTGGCCAAAGTCAAGACCACTTCTTGTCCATCGACATTGATTACGAAGCTTTCCATGGTCAATGGGTCGCGCTTGACTGGGATCACTAAGTTTGTTGTGCCAAAGCCAAGGCTTAGTTGATTCAGAGGAAATAGGTTAGGTAATACATTGGATGTATTGGCATATATAAGATATATGTTTCAGACTTGGATGTCCCCTACCGGATCTAGGAATTGGATCGGATCCAATCGATCTTAGAGATCTACCTAGTTAATTATCATACAATTTGTTGGCCAAAGTCAAGATTGTGTGATATTTAATGGGATCCTAGCCCACTAGGAAACGCGGTTTCCCGAGTACTCGACAGAGGGTTAGAGGCTCGCCGAAAAATAGTGGGAGGCAAGAATTGAATTTGCAATATTCGTTCAATTACTCGCCATACACGCTCAAACAAATATCACTCGTCAAATAAATTAAAAGTATTAGTTGAACTAATATTTAAATTGTTGTTTTTAATAAATAGTCGGACTATATATTCAAACTATTCATTTATAGTTGATTTTATAATTGGATTATAGTAATCAATATAATTGAATTTAATCTATTAAAGTATAGTTGATTATATAGTTGGACTATAGTAATCATTATATTAAATAGTACCTAAATCGATGATTAAATAGTTGGACTATTAAAATCAAGATAAAATTGAAAGATTGTCATTTAAAACATAATCCTGGGGAAATTGTATTTAAATGGTTTAATTTTCAAATTGTGAATAAATTTCAGGATGCTCCTGGAAATTTAATAAGTTATTTTATTTGATAAAATAATATATTAAGCCTAAGCCCGGAGTTAAGCAAACAGTATAGCATAATCTTGGGAAGATTATGTGATGATAACCTTAGTGCTTAATCCATTATACTTACCGCAGTAGACTCCTTAATTTCTGAATCAGAACTAAGGATTAGATCCTTAAAGTAAGATGACGAAATTGAAGGATCTTCATAAATCTTTTATTAGATCTTAGAAGTACTTAATTGCAATTATAACTCTTGGAGAGTTAATGACTATTCTCAAGGAGACAAAGTCAAAACTTTGCAATAAGGCAAGTAGCGCAAGGCGCACCTAACTTCGATATTCTAGAAGGCCAAGGCTTGGCCAAAGGCTTATGGAGTGTTGAAACCGGCAAATGCAAAATCATTATAATCTTCTGGGAAGATTAAGGACATATCCCAAAATGTCTACTAAATGTGGCAAACGGGATCGCGGAAGCGTGACTGCCGTTTGGACAAAGCAGACATGAAGGAATTGAAGACCAGCAAGGCTCTGACTTCAAATATGTTTGTCAAAATTATGTTCACTACTAGTATTAAAATTGGATTTTAGATACTTAGTGTGGTACATAAATATATATTGAAGTTCAGAATATGATGTGAGCAGGATATTGACTTCAGTTGAGATTTAATCTGCGAATTGTAAACGGGACGACAGTCGTTGTTTTAACCGTGGATACCTAAGTTTAGGAACTACCTTCGGGTGTGTACCTAAATTTGGAAACTGTTATAATGTAACTAGTTTTACTAGGAACATTATCTCTATATCAGTGTTTGACCCGCTGCGGGTGAACCTTTATATTTTAGAACACTAAAGTGTTTTATTATATAAAGATGATATTGAGATAAACACATTAGATATGAATAACATCATTTATATTTTGAATATAAATAATATCTCAAATATATAACATGACAAATAAATAGCTCAACTGATTTGATCAGAAGAAACTTAATTGTGGCATTGATGTCTGGGACACAATTAAACAAGAATCGTATATCCACACTTTCAGAGAGTGGGTACTAGGACTGATTTGATTCTATTCAAATAAAGTCTACGAATCTAGTTTATTGGGCAAAGTGCCTAAAACACTATTTACTTGGTAAAAGTGTAAATGCCACCTATCGGTTAACCCTAGTTCATAGTGAAGCAAGTGGGCCCATATCTAGCTAGGCTAGAAGTAGATATAAATATTTCGTGACCTTACGGATGTGGCATCGCGTTATGGTTATGTGGTTCTTTTGAAGAACACAAATCAGAAACTTTTAAGTTTCGACACGAAATAGACAAACAGATCGGCTATAGTATTAAACCGTTACGGTAAGACCGTAATGGAAAATACTTAAGCAATAAGTTTCTTACATACTTGAAAGAGTAAAGTATTCTTTCAATGAGGACTCCTCCCGGAACACGTCAGTTTGACGGTGTGTCCGAACTGAGTAACCGAATCTTGTTGGACATGATAAGGTTAATCATGAGTCGCTATGAGCTACCATTTCCTTCAATGGATGAGCTTTAAACAGTGCAAGAACTTATTTAGAATAAGGTTCCATTATAATCTGTTAGACAGATTTCATATTAAATATGAACATGAAAGAAACCGGGTTTCTCATTCCTGATAATTTGGGTATGCTTGGCATATGTTTGGATGATACCAAACTAAAACCCAAATTGGATAAGTGCCAATTGTAAGTTATCTTAGGGATACGATAAGTATAATACTTATACAACTCACAAGAGAACAATTAGATTGTTGCTCACCATGCGGTTTTCCTGAGAGGAATACCGATATGCAGTGGTAAGTGGGAGGATAGTAAAACTCGATGAAAATCAGAGTAATACTGTTCATGGAACCAAGTCTTTAATGGAACACATATAGTTCATCAAGGATGAAACTATTACCAATAATCTTCGAATACACAAGAACCGCGTAAGTCGGAGAGAGTCAGAAAACAACCTGGGGTATGGGTTTCTGATCTCACCTCATAAAGATGTCTATCTTATAGAGGTATACCAACTGACTACGTATGAGGAAGTGATACAAGGTATCGACTCCCTAATATGACAAAGTGTCATGAGTCCGAAATAGATTCCATGTATATCAACAAGTTTGGATACTAGTTGATGTACCGCAAGTCATTGTGCCTATTGGTACTTATAAGTCTTCAAAGAAAACATACATGGATGGCAACATACCAACGTACTAAGCTAGGCTTGTAGCGGAAAGGTATCGTTATCAACATTCTGTTGATAACGATTCAACCTTTTACATGTTGCCACGGTATATCCATTTGGATAATGCTTGCTAATGCTGCATGTTTCAGAAATGAAATATGTCAGCTTAACGGGAAAATCGCTTTCCTGAAAAGGAAACCTTTTGGAGGATGTTTATAACGTCCTGACGGTTTTGTCGTACCAAAACTAGCAAACAAGGTTTGCAGGTTATTCGATCCATGTTTGGATTGAAGCAAGCATAAGTTCTTGGAATTGTCGTTTTGATGTAATCATAATGGTCTATGATTTAATTCGAAACGCAAAGATTCTTGTGTATATAAGAGGGTTAGTGGGAGCGCACTGACAGTGGCTGTCCTATAAAATAATGATAATATATGTCATTTCTTGGAAATGATATTCCCAAAATAATAATCGGTGAAAGCTTGGCTTTCGATAAAATTCTCTGAAGAATTCTTGGGAGAAACAACCTTTATTCTAGGAATAAAGATCTTCTAGGAAATATTTAAAGTTTTTGAAACTCTCCGAGAAATCGTACATTGAAAAATGTACGTGACCTGATGTCTCATACGCTTTGAGCATATGGATTCACAAACAGGCCAATCCGAGTAATATTCACTGGATTGATGTTAAGAACATCCGTTAGTATCTGAGAGATCTAAGGATGCTGTCTTAATCTATGGATATAGAGAACTTGAAGTGACTAGGATCACTACTGCAAGTTTCCTAAACCGATAAAATGACTATAAGTCGCAAACGGTACTATACAGTTTGAATAACAGAACAGTGAGCTGGAAATCTTCCAAGCAAGATACTATTGCCGAATAAACAAAAGATGTGGGTAATTGCTGTAGCTGAGGCGGCAATAGAAGCCTTCTGGGTCGATAAACAAATCTAATTAGATTAGATATAATTATGTTAGCAGCTGAGCTAGGCGTCAGCAAAGGCTAAAGAATTAATGGTCTCATCAACGATCCAGATATAAACTTCGACTATTCATCTGATTCGTTCGGATCATGCATCGTGGCAATGTGATGATCGTATAAATCGCATCAGATGATAATCATGCAAATCCGCTGGCGAAAAGCTTTTCTCAGTAGTTTGAGCCAACCGTACATAGTTCGGGTGTTAGGCACTCGAGTGACTGGCTATAGGCCAAGTGGGAGTTTGTTGGACAGTTATGACTCATAGCGTCACTATTTGTACAGATCATGGTGTTGTTGTACAAATTAACTATGTGACAAAGGAGATTGCACTCTTATCATTTGTGATTAGATCACCTTAGATATATATAAATGATAGAAGGTCCCTATGATTAGTTCCTGGATTGAGAATGATATAAGACAGTATCATTCCACGAAGGATTAATCATTGAATATCCATAGTCATAGTATTATCGAGATTGGACATCGATAATGCGTAAAAGACTAGTATTACAATTGTGCGCGTTTGTGAGGACACAACGACATAGTTCTCATATATTTGGGTATAGGATACTCAAGCAAGTGTAATAGGAGGTTGTGTTTTACCGATGGTACGGGAAACAGCTTCGCTCTGGAAAGACCCCCCCGGAATTCCATTGGTAGTATGACTATGTGTCTATGGAAGTACGAAATCAGGGTAGGTGTATTTGGTCTTAACCTGAGACTTGCACTGCTAATACTTGCGACAATCGATATACTCTAGTTGCGGTCGTCCAGGGCTTTAACCGGTTCTGTGTACGCCAATGCTGGGTATATTGAGAATCATAGAGTATTGGGTGTGATGTCAAGACGGAAGTATCACTGCAGTCATAGTGGAGATGATGTCAAGACGGAAGTATCACTGCAGTCATAGTGGGTGTGATGTCACGCTAGAAGCCAACCTTGTCTTGTAAATCGGTAAAACATAGTACTTGGTACTTACGTGTTCGGATAGTCCGACGACCGTATTTACTGCCAACATATCCGGGGATCTCATGGGTCGCTTCCCAAAGATTCACCGATGATGTATGACTCGCACTTTAATTAATCTGGGATTAATTCGTTGAAAGAGAAAATTAATCTGGGATTAATTATGGAGATATTTTATCTGGGATAAAATATCGTTTAAAGAGAGAAAACGATTAATTTGGAATTAATCGGTAAAGTTAATATATTCGAAATATTAAATGAAATTGGATTTCGACGCGGAATTGAAATTGGATTTTAATTCGGGCGAACAAGTTAATTTGGAATTAATTCGTTAGCGACGTGAATAGTGATTTCGCTAGGCGTAATCATTTAATTACGACGCAACGGAAAATTCGTTAATTCGGAATTAGCGAAGCCGAGCCCGAGAATGATTGCCAGCGCATTCGCATTTCGAATTCAAGTGCGGCACGCAAGTCACATCAAGCGTCAAATCATTAGTCACATCAAACGTCACCACTTTGAGTGATGTGACAATTTGATTGAGTGATATGACTTGATGTGAGTTAGTGGAGTGGTTGGAATGTTTGGTATATACTTGATTTTTGAAATCAATTATATATTATTTACCATTTGACTTTTGACAAAATTTTTGGTAAATCATTAATATATTTTTGGAAAATATAAAAATGATATTTGATATACTTTTACCAACCAACACTCAATTTTCTCCTCTCTCTCCATGATTCTCCTTTCACACCCATTGAAGCCATTTTGAGCTTCTGGTTCAGCTCCAAAAGCGTGAGCATAGGGTGCATTTTAAGCTTGATTTTATTGCAAAATCAAGAGTGCTAGCACACTTAGAAGACATACGAAGGTGATAGGGAAACCCACCCGTGAGCCGGGAGTCGTTTAACGCCACCATGGAGCTCATTTCTTGAAGCAAAATCTAAAAAATTGGAGCAGTGGACTGCACTGCAGTGGCGCCATTTGGAGGGCAGAATTTCAGTCTTGTTTGTTACCGAATCGTCTCAACCGATCGATGTGAGTATTCCAATACCTCCGTTGATGTATTCACAATTATTTTTCATGCTTATAATGATCTTGGGACCTAATTAGAAACCAACACTCGCCCCTAGACTGATACTAATATGGGCCTCGCCCCCAGACTGATACTGATATGGGCCTCGCCCCAAACTGATACTGATATGGGCCTCGCCCCCAGACTGATACTGATATGGGCCTCGCCCCCAGAATGATACTGATATGGGCCTTGCCCCCAGACTGATACTGATATGGGCCTCGCCCCAAACTGATACTGATATGGGCCTCGCCCCAAACTGATACTGATATGGGACTCACCCCCAGACTGATACTGATATGAGCCTCAACCCTGGGACTCGTCCCCAAACCGCTGATGTCATATTGATGCTTCTGATTGGCTTTCATTTGCCGATTCATCTCTTTCTTCTTTAAAACCTGTGAACACAAAACAAACACAAAACACAAAACACAAAAAGGAATGCAAAATATGTTACGTGTATGCATGCATGCGTGAATGAGTTTCCCATCCCGTTGGGTTAGGTCTTCCGCCAATTCCCTTGATGACCATTCTTCTATTCCTTAGGGAAAGTACTATTTTCAATCTATCCACATTGATCGGCTCAGTGAACTCATTTCCTTCCAAGTTTGACAGCCTCACTGCCCCATTTCCCATTACTGAACGGTTATTCTGTCTTTTCTGCTTGCTTCTTTTGGGAATCCCCCGTGTTCTAAGTGTCGCTGAATATCATGGTATCAAGGTTGAATGCTTTTGTCAAACATACTCATGTCATGCAGGTTGAAAGGAAAAGACTCAGACAAGTAGGCGAAATGGATGTCTTTATTATTATTCAGGAAAAGGTTCAAACAAGTAGACGAAGTCGATGTCTTTATTAAAAATGCTGAAAATAAACCAGAAAGAACAGTTTCATTGCCTTCTTCATCGGCCTATGGTTCTTCACTGCTGCCATCCTCTATCCTCATGGAAGAAACTGAGTGGTTGAGAGTTTGGAGGACAAAGCTTTCGGGCAGGCCAGAGTTGATCATGTAAGTGGGTGAGGGAACAGAGTGATAATTTCGTAGGGGGTTCCGATGTGTGTTGGGTTGTTCTTTCTCAGGATCAGGTATTTTATGGGCATCAATGAGGTTTTGGATTTCATGCCTAAGGCGGGTACATTTTTCAGTTTCGTGGCCTCTCCTCTGATGGAAGTGACAATACAGGCTTAGGTCAAGGTTGGGTGGTATAGGATCTGGAAGTGGTTTAGGCTCTAAGGGTTTTAAGAGTCCTTGTCCCTTCAACTTTTCAAATACCTTCGACAAAGGTCTACCAAGGTTGGAGAATTGCCTGTTTCTGATGGCAGCGACTTTGGCAGCAGCGTGCTTGGTCTCAGAATGCCCCCCAAAAGTCCTCCTATTCTGGCCATAGAACTTTCTGTTCTCAGCTTCTTCTTCTTCTATATCCATGACAGTTTCCCCCAACTGTCGAAAATCTGTAATCATGGAGGTCATTCTCCTCAACTTGCCATAAATGGAGGGCTTGGTGCCCTTGATGAACATTTTGATTTGGTCTTTCTCTGAGGGCCGAGTCTGCATCTTCAGAAGCTGGCTTCTCCAGCAGTCTACATACTCCTTGAAGCTTTCTTCCGGCTTCTGCTTAGTGTTCTCCAAATCGCGGAGTGACAAATCAATCTTCAAGTCTGTAACATACTGTTTCAGAAATGCATCCGCCAATTCCCTCCAATCTTCCTTAACCTTTTTCTCAAGGTTGTGATACCAAACTACCGGCGCCCCCTCAAGTGACATCCCAAATATTTTCTGCACATGGAACTGTGACAAGCCCACTGAACTCATAATTGAAACATATTGTCGAAGATGGACCCTCGGGTCCCCATTCCCATTGAACTTGGCCATATCCGACATCTTGAACTGAGCTGGCAACTGTTCTTCGAAGGTCATTGCCTCATAATCCAACAAATCTTCATGTTTACCCCTCATTTTGCGGGTAACCGTTTCTACCTGATCCCGAAGCTTCTGAAATTCTGCCTGAGACCCAATCATTCTTTCTGTCGCATATTCTGACATGTCATCATCAAAAGTGGGGATATCATCCCCCAACCCATTCGGAGGCTCCTCACGCCTCACATTCTCAGAATTTCCCCCAGCACGGGGTACATTCATACCAGCCACATCGGTAGTCAAGGCTTGCAACTGTTCAGTAATTTTGGCGAAACCGTTTTCCAACTGATCTATCCGGGATAATTCGTTATCGGATGTACTCATATCTGTTACCGTTCTTTTAGTGAGTCTTCCCTCTTTCCTAACCCAACAGGAATCTATGATGTCTTTTATGGACATAGAGGGTGTTAATAGGATATATGTATGCATGAGATGAATGAGATGCATGCGATACAAGGAATATATCAACTCATTAAAATCTTCACACAAATCGGCCCATCATCATTTTAGAAGCTTTTGGGCTAACTATCATATGAGTGAACTCGTCCCAGTTTAAATGGCCCAACAAGTTCACATCTTATGGCAAGAAGTCCAACCGCATCCAAATGATAATGTTCCCAAACACAAACATATAATGGCCCATCGACGTTTTAGAAGCTTTTGGCCCAATCATCATAAGATACGTTCTTGTCCCAACAAGCCCATACCTCATGACAAAAGGTTTGAATGGATCCAAACGATAATGTTCCCAAACACAAGCATACATAAATAATTTCTACAGAGTGGCCCATCAATATTTCAGAAGCTTTTGGCCTAATTGTCATAGGATACGAACTCGTCCCAGTTTAAATGGCCCAACAAGTTCGCATTTCTGACAAGAAGCCCAACTGCATCCAAATGAGGATGGTCCACAAGCACAAGGAAATAGTTGCTATAGGCCATATAACCCCGGTCTACGTGTGGGTTTACGGGAGTGTAGACAAAGACTCTCGCTGGCGAAGGATTACCCACAACTAGGTCTCCCCATTCAAGGGTTCGAATGACCAAGTGAGCACACCCTTTTTATACCTTATAGTACGTGCCAACAAGTTATGGTGTGTGACTGACTGTCATATGGATTTCCCGTTGTAGATTCCCCAGAGGGAGGGTGGAGCGAGGCTCTCTTAAGTACCCAAGCCTCTTAGGCTCTTATCGCTTGGTGACAAGAATAAACAACGAGTCCTCCAAATTAGTCCATCACAATAGGCTACAAGCAAATGATTATCTAGGTGCCTTCACAGTTTTTCCTTATAGAAAGGTAGTGAATTAAGGAAGACACCAAACCATTACTCAGACTTAAAAGTGCCTTTGATTAAACCCCTTTTAACCCACATTAGACACGGTTAATTAAAGCACAAATCTAATATTACAAAACATTATTTCGGGGCTGATTCTCTATCCCCAGTGGAGTCGCCAGACTGTGGGAAAACAGAAACTGGGCGACACATGCTGTTCCAGGCTCGTGGCCTAGTTGGGAGTACAGAGTAGCCCGTAGGGGACTAAACCGGAGAATGATGGAGTCGCCACCCGATGTGAACCGGGACAAAGATTTAAGGGCGTACTCACCCCTCGCAAGGGAATACCTCAAACCGTTGGGTTCGGAATGGTCCCTTACTTATGCCACTTGTAATGAAATGATTTGTACAATAATTTAACCAAGCCTAAGCAACAATTATTTCCAAGGATAATTTACTCCTAAGTTCGCATGCATAAGTACAAGACTCATATCTAAGCTTGCATATAACCTATGTCCGAATTTGCATACAACATATTTGCGTATAATCTATGTCCAAATTTGCATGCATAGAGATAAATACGACGACCATACAATGTCATAAGCACATTACATTCGATCATAGGCATGCCAGTAGATAATAATTGTACAATCAAGCATGAAAGCAAATTGGAATAACGGTGAACATGCAATAGCACACGACAATCTCATGAACATACTTCAATCATATAATGCGGAAAACAAAGAACAACCTAAACATAATGCAAATTCCAAACGCAAAATAAATGACTAATCATGTTTGAAAATGAACAACTAAATAAGCTAAATCATGCTTAAGAACGGCCTAATCATGCTTGGAAATGAACAACAAAATAAGCTAAATCATGCTTAAGAACGGCCTAATCATGCTTGAATACCATATCATGAAACACATCAAATAGATAAATACAGGGATACAAATAGTATGATTGGTTACATGATACAAGAGAAATACCTAAGAAACAATTATGCATGGCATGTGATGAAATAGACTCAGTACAGTGTATGTGCGTTCGTGTAGCATTTGAAAATGCGTTCGAACGGTAAACAGTAGGTTCGCGTTCGTATAGCATTTGAGAACGCGTTCGAACGGGGCAAGACCTGATGAAACAAAACACATTCGCGTTCGAGTAGCGTTCGTAAACGCATTCGAACGGTAAACAGAAGGTTCGCGTTCGTATAGCGTTCGTAAACGCATTCGAATGAACTGAGACAGAAAACATGCGTTCGTGCGGCGTTCTAAAACGCGTTCGAACGGAGTTACAATAGTGACCTCAAAAAGGCAGTGAACAACGTGACGCATACGTGAACGGATGAATATATGACACCTAATAAATAATAACGAGCTACAATGCGCGGTAAAGCATCATGGTAAAGGATTTTAACCCCTCGACATAGAGGACCTTTAATCCAACTTAGTAAGCCAATGCGCTAATAACATAATGCACATAAAAACAAAGACAACAATATCGGACTTTGTATGCCCGATTGAACACATCTTACATTCAACCGAATATACGTCATCCGGCGCGGCGAAGCATCGTGGTAAAGGATTTTAACCCCTCGAAACGGAGGACCTTTAATCCAACTTACTAAGCCCATGCGCTAATGACATAATGCATATAAAAATAAAGACAACGATATCGGACTTTGTATACCCGATTGAACACATCTTACATTCAACCGAACATACGTCATCCAGCGCGGCGAAGCATCATGGTAAAGGATTTTAACCCCTCGAAACGGAGGACCTTTAATCCAACTTACTAAGCCCATGCGCTAATGATATAATGCATATAAAAATAAAGACAACGATATCAGACTTTGTATACCCGATTGAACACATCTTACATTCAACCGAATATACGTCATCTGGCGCGGCAAAGCATCGTGGTAAAGGATTTTAACCCCTCGAAATGGAGGACCTTTAATCCAACTTACTAAGCACATACGCTTTATCTCATCATTACACAAACAAATAACATGCAGAATTTAAATAACGGATAATAAACGAATCAAACAACATAAAATAAAATATGTGCTGTTTGCTCAAGTGGTATGTGGAGTTGTATCCCAAGTACAGACCGCACTATCGTCCATTCGGATTCGGCTATGGAATTTATGTCTGGGTTTCCATTTTATATACCACAAGAGGCGACACATTTTCTATTTTATTCAAAGCCACAACATGCATCCATGAACGACTCTCATACGAAATAAATAACTAAAACGATTAAAAGATGAATAAAAATAAATACGAAAGGTTCCCTCAGGTCTAACCTTTTATGTCGACTCTCGGAAGTACCGTACGCGGTCGTCGGAAGGGTGGATGCTCCGGAACTCCTCCGGTTCACTGGTTCAACATTTCCCTTCGCTGCTTCGCTGTTCGGGCTGCTGTTTTCCCTCCATTTCGCTGTTGTTTTGCTGCTGTTTTGCTACTGTATTTTGGTAATTGTTTGTTACGTTTTTGGCTGCTGTTTGCTGCATTTTTTGGCAACTGATTTCTTACTGTTTTAGGTGATATTAGAGTGCAGTTTTTAGTTACTGTTTTGGGGATTTAGGGGCTGTGATTTTCAGTAGTTTAGGTCTGTATAGGGCTATGATTTTCGGTAGTGTGGGGATTATATGGGGCTGTGATTTGGTCTCGGCAATGGGCTGTTTAGGGGTGATGTTTCTCGGTGATGGAGGGAGGAGGAGGAGGGAAAATTCTTTGTTGCTTTCTTGAGTGTATTAGGCGGGAATGCTAAGGTTTTTTTTTTGTATGTGCGTGAATGAGAGAGGGCGGAGTGTCTTGGTTTTGGGTCTCTTTTATAGACAAAGGGGATGGGTGAATCCTTGCTTGATAAGGAAGGGATTTGTGCATTAAAGGGGGATTTGATTTAGTGTTAAACAAGGAAAATCAAAGATTGATTGGAGACAAGATTTGGTTAATTAGGAAGTTTATATATTTAATTTGTTTAGTTAGGAATATAATACATTTGATTGATTTTAATTATGCATGATTTTATTTGATATTTATTTTAATTTTGCCATGTGTTAAATATGTATTTTATTAATTGGATATGTTTTATGGGCTTTGGTGGGCTAAATGGGATTGGGTGTGAGGCTAGCAGCAAAACCAGAAATACCGACACCGTTCGAACGTCGATTCGAACGCTACACGAACGCTCACACTCTGCTTGACGTTCGAACGTGGTCACGAACGCAGCACGAACAAAAACAGTGAACTTGTGAAATGAATCTGATGACATACTTATTCTGAATTTCCCCTTCCGACGTCCGTTTCCCGCGAATTCCGTGACATAAAAGGTAGTGCCTCTAAATGAGACTCATCATAGGGACTTATATGCAAAAATGCAGTGCCTACACCAGTGTTTCATGCAACTAAAAAAAACTATATGTAAAAATATGAAATTGCAAATACAAAACTTAAAAACGAAATTAAACTAAAAAATGAAAAGAACAAATTAAGGAAATACAGATGCAATGATTTAGATCTAAAAACGTCCTCAAACCCTCGTCAATTCCGATCTCAACTGAATTTATCGTTCATTTTTCTCAATGTCTTGAATTATGTTTTCGTGAAGCTTTATGAGAGCATCTTTACGTGGGGATGGTTCAAAAAATTCTTTTTTGAACAGCAAACACCTTTTAAGTTGATTTTTCTGTTTCTTGTAACCAAGAAAAATTAAGAACAAGGTCTCTCTATATGTGGGATTTCTGGGTTCACGGTTCATCAACGATTAATCAAAACAGTTGGGTCTACACAAAAACAAGAAAAATAAGATGCATAAATTAAATAAAAACAAGATAAAAGAAAAACAGAGGAAAATTAAATAATTACAATGACTATTCTATCTACTAAATAATACTTCCCCAGCAACGACGCCAAAATCTTGACACGCTCGAAAAGTGTTCTTTTACTCCCAAGTATAAGAGTGTCGAAGTAATAAAATAACCCGGTGAGTCCGGGGTCGATCCACAGAGAAGAGATTTAGCAAAATAGAATAATGAACAGTGCGGGAATGAAAAGTTTGCTTTGTTGAAGTAGTTGGAGGATTTTAGGTTGGAATACAATAATAGAAGGAAATGTTAGAGTTAGGGGGTCCACTTTTAGTTTTTTAAACATTTAGAAATCTCGCTTTATCATAATTTATAAATTATCATTTTTACCCACTTAATTTTTTACAGGAATTAATTATGCCAATAAAAAGAATCAGCCATAAAAGCGGTAGTCATTTCTGTCAATAATTAGTCCTACCAAGGTACTAAGCATGCCAAAAACATAAAACCAGCCATAAAGGCGGTGACACCGTTTGTCTATAATAAGTCCTACCAAGGTACTTAATTATGCCAAAATCGTATAAAACCAGTCATATATGTGGTTGAAAGATAAAACTAGCCATAAAGGCGGTAGAAAGATAAAACCGGCCATAAAGGCGGTAGAAAGATAAAACCAGCCATAAATACGGTAGAAAGATAAAACCAGCCATAAAGGTGGTAGAAAGATTGTCAATAATTAATCTAGATTTAAATCAAGTTTTAATCATTAGATTTCAATTTATTTATTATAATAAAAGCGAGTTTAATCTATGTTCTCATTATAAAAGCTTCACCCTTACCCACAGCATAAAAGAAATTAGCTACTCATTTTGTAATAAAACATACTCGTACCTTTATTGCCGAAAGGAAAAGACATTACAAAAAGAAAAACTTTAAATAAACAAAGAAGTCACTCTTTCTCCAAGATTTACAGAGGAATCAGGAAAGAAAAGTATGAAAATTTATGATGATGGACGCTTCTTTATATAGGCAATTTTGCCACGCGTCACGACGCGCACTTTCTTCTTGCGTTGCGACGCACTTGCATGCTGGGACACGTGTCAAGGAAGGCTGAATCCACGTTGGGGACACGTGTTTGTGAAAACACGGTGCTTTTGTTTCATTAGGCACGTCACGACGTGCCGTAAGATCCACACGTCGTGACGCGAGTAGTGACATGATAGGACACGTGCTGAGGAAGGTGCGGCGCGACGCGGTGTAAAGGCTGTGTCGCAACGTGAAAGCTGATTTCTGATTTTTGCCATTTTTCATTCTGGTTTGTCCTGTCGAGCTTCCTAGCAGTATTTTACCTGACAAATAACATAAAATAACACAGTAAAAATACTTCAAGCATGACAAAAATAATATTTCACAAATGTGCCAATTTAGAGAGATTAGTGAAACTATAAGTGTAAAATGATTAACTTATCGTATAATAAATATGCACTTTTTAGTGTTCATCACCTCTTTTGTGGCTTCTTGGTTCTTTGGAGTTCGCCACTGCACCAATATTATCACAATAAAGTGTGAACGGTTTATCTATATCTGGAACAACTTCCAGATCTGCCAAGAACTTACGGAGCCAGACCGCTTCCTTAGCTGCTTCACAAGCTGCTACATATTCAGCCTCCATGGTGGAGTCAGTAATACAAGATTGATTTATGCTACTCCATACTATAGCCCCACCACCTAGGGTGAACACTGATCCAGATGTTGATTTCCTAGAATCGACATCCATCTGAAAATCAGAGTATGTATATCCTCTCATAATCATATCTTAACTTGTATATACAAGTATATAATTTCTCGTTCTCTGAAGATACTTGAGAATATGTTTCACCGATACCCAATGATCTAATCCTGGGTTGGATTGAAACCTATCAACTACTCCCACTGTAAAACAGATGACCGGTCTCGTGCATATCATAACATACATAAGACTTCCAACTGCTGAAGCATTTGGTATATGTCTCATCTCTTCAACTCCTTGAGGTGTCATATGAGACTATTCCTTAGACAAATGAATTCCATGCCTGAAAGGTAAATTACCTTTCTTGGAATTCTGCATACCAAATCGTACAAAAATCTTGTCGATATAAAATGTTTGAGACATTGCTAACAGTCGTTTCTTGCGATCCCGAATGATCTGGATCCCAAGTACATAACTTGCCTCTCCCAAATCTTTCATTTGGAATTGGTTAGCTAGCCAGATTTTTACGTCCGATAATATCTTTACATCATTCCCAATGAGTAAAATATCATCAACGTATAACACAAGGAAAACCACATTCCCATCAATGATGCGCTTGTAGACACAAGGCTCATCGATGTTCTGCTCAAAGTTATAATACTTGATCGTAGTATCAAACCTTATGTTCCAAGATCTAGATGCTTATTTAAGTCCATAAATGGACCTTTGCAACTTGCAAACTTTTTGCTCTTGACCTTGGGTAATGAACCCCTCTGGTTGTACCATATAGATACTATCATCAAGATTGTCATTCAAGAATACAGTCTTGACGTCCATTTGCTAAATCTCATAGTCATAATATGCGGCAATGGAAAGAAGAATCCTGATGGATTTAAGCATGGCTACTAGCGAGAAATTTTGTTCATAGTCAACTCATTCTTTCTGGGTATAACCCTTTGCCACTAGCCTAGCCTTGAAAATATGTATTTTCCCATCTATTCCTTTTTTTTCTCTTATAGATCCACTTGCAACCTATGGGTTTTACTCCATTAGGTTGGTCTACAAGTTCCCAGACTGAGTTAGAGAACATAGACTCCATCTCGAGGTTCATGGCTTTGAGTCATTCCTTTTTATCAGTATCTTCCATTGCACTACGATAGGTCAATGGATCATCTATACCATCACAAGATGCAACAACTTGCACCTCACCATTTCCTAGATAGCGTTCAGGTTATCTTACAACCCTCCCACTATGTCTAGGTGGTATGGTATCCTAATAAACTTGCATTTGACTTTCAAATGTAAAAGGTGTAATGTCTTTGTCAACATTTGACAATGGTGTACTGGTCGTACCAGCAAGTAACTCCTCAAGTAACACTTTACTTTGAGGTTTGAACTCTCTCATATAGTCCTCCTCAAGAAATGTAGCATTTGTTGACACAAAAATTTTCTGGACTATAACAGAATCCACCCATAGTTTCCTTAGGATAGCCTACAAATAGGCACACCTGTGAACGTGGTTCAAACTTAGTAGTCTTGTTCTTTAGCACATGTTCCGTACACCCCCATATGCGAAAATGTCGCATGCTAGCTTTACGACAATTCCACAACTCTAAGGGAGTCTTAGGAACAGACTTAGAAGGAACTACATTCAGGATATATTGCAGTTTGCAATGCATACCCCCATAATGAACTAGGTAGAGTGCTATAACTAAACATTGATCTCATCATGTCTAGTAGGGTCCGATTTCTCATTTATGCAACACCATTTTGTTGTGGTGTTCCAGGTCATGTGAGTTGTGAAACAATTCCATGCTCAACTAAGAATTTCTCGAAATCTCTATCAAGGTATTCTCTCCACGATCTAACCGTAGAATTTTGATGCTTTTACCTATCTGGTTCTTAACCTCAGCACGATACTCTTTAAACTTTTCAAATGTATCTGACTTGTGCTGCATTAGGTAAACATACCCATATCTGGAATAATCATCAATGAAAGTGACGAAGTATTCAAAACCACCTCGTGTTTTTACATTCATTGGTCCGTAAACGTCTGAATGTATTATCTCATGTGTTTCTTTGGATCTTATCCTTTTTCCAGTAAAAGATTTCTTGGTCATTTTACCTTCTAGACATGACTCACTGACAGGTAAAGTACCAAGTTTTAACTGATTTAAAACTCCGTTCTTAATTAGTCTATATATCCGGTCAAGGTTAATGTGACCAAGTCTAAGGTGCCATAAATAGGTATCATCATGAGAAATCTTTTACCGTTTAGTTTTAGATCTTTCAATCTTAAACATTTCAATATTAAGCAGTGATTCATGCGTTAACGGCCTTAATACATATAGATTATTTTCGGAGTTTCCCGTGCATATCTTTAATCCATTTCTACTAATAATAACTAACTTATTATTAAATGAAATAGAAAAACCACATTCCATAAGTTTTGTTACAGAAATCAAATTCCTGCGAAAACCTGGAATATATAGCACACCATTTAAACATAAATAACTATTATTAAAGTTTAACTTGGAATCTCCCACTGCTTTTACTGAAACAGCATCCCTTGTCCCAACTCTCATGGTAAAGCTACCTTCAGCAAGGTCCCTCTATGAGTCAAGTAGTTGCAAAGAACAACAAATATGGTTAGTGGCACCAAAATCAACAATCCATATGGATTTATCATCCTCCACCAAAAGAGACTCAATGACGAGTAAATCGTATTTACCTGTATTCTTCTTCTCTTTAAGCTCAGCAAGGTATTTCGAACAATTCCTTTTTCCAATTCCCTTGTTTTTCACAATGGAAACATTTTCCTTTGGGATTGGTTCCTTTAGAGCTTTTGTTGTACTTCTTTTTCATTAGTTTTGCCTTTGCCTTCCAATTGCCATTCTTCATCTTCTTTGCAGATTTATAAGATTTGGCAACATTTGCCTTGGCATTGGACTTACGAGGACCGTTCATAACGGACTCGTAATTGGTGAGCTCATTCAGCAGTTCAGTCAACTTATTCATAGAACAATTGCTTTTAAACTGCAGGAAACTCTTCGGAAGGGTTTCCATGATCATTGTCACTTGGCTTTGCACATTAATACGTGCACCATGGGTTTCAACAATATTAAGATGAGACATCATCCTTAACACATGGTCTCGGACTGATGTGTCTTCCGTCATTCTAGCGGTCAATACAAAGACTATTACCTCATATTGTTGTTGGACAATTATGACCCATAGCATCACTATTTGTAAAGAACATTGTGTTTTTGTACAAATTAACTATTTGACAAAAGGAAATTATTATTTTATCATTATTGTAATTGGATTACTTGAATATATATATATATATATATATAATGATAAAAGTCCATATGGTTAAATCAGATTAATAAGATATGAGACAATATTAATCCACGAACGGTTTAATCATTAAATATCCCTAGTCGAAGTGTTATCAAGACCGAATATTGATAATGCAGAATAGACTAGTATTACACTTGTGCGCATTATGGAAGCTTAACGGCATAGTTCTCATATATTTAGGTATTGGATATTTATGCAAGTGTAATAAGAGGTTCTGTTAGCCGTTGGACCGGGAACAGTTCGCTCTGGATAGACCCAATCGGAATCTCATTGGTAGTATGACTATGTGTCAATGGGAATCCGAATCAGGGTAGGTGTATGTGATCTTTAACCTAAGACTTGCTTCGCTATTACTTGCGATAATCAGTTTACTTTGATATTGGTCGTCTGGAGCTTTAACAGGTTTTGTTTACGCCTGTATTGGGTTTACTGAGAATCATAGTGTATTAGATGTGATGTCAAGATGGGAGTATCACTTCAGTCATATGGAGATGATGATCACACAGGATACAGAACTAGTACTCTTAAAAGCTGCAGCTATCGGGAAAGTATGACTAGGTCATGACTTTTCGATTACAGAGACTAGTTATTCGGGATCCGATATATGCTTCGTACGGGGCAGACACAGAGCCAGCCCTAGGCCTAGCATGTGACATCTGATACTGGATCGTGTTACGAATTACATAGTATTACTATGTCTGATACAAATGATATTCCTCGGAGAATATTTCTGGAGAATTGGGTAGGCATGATGCTTTACTACAAGCCAACCATGTCTTGTATATCGGTAAGAACGTGGTACGGGGTACGCACGTGTTCGGATAGTCCGATAACCGTATTTACTGCCAACATATCCAGGAATCTCTTGGGTCGCTTCCCAAAGATTCACCAATGACATTTGACTCAGATAGAATTAATCTATGATTAATTATGAGAGAGAAAAATTAATATGGGATTAATTACGGCAAGAATTAATCTGAGATTAAATTCGTATAGAAGAGAGAACACGATTAATTTAGAATTAATAGATAAAATAAATTTAATAGTTAAATTGGATTTTTCTATTTAATTTATTTCTTTAGGCTAAAATAATATATCGGATATATTAATTGAAATTGGATTCCAATATGAAATTAAAATTGGATTTTAATTTGGGCGAACGAATTAATTTAGAATTAATTCGAAAGCGACTATCGTAATAATTTTGCGATGCATAATTATTTAATTAAATTGGATTTAATTATGTCACCACGGCAAATTCGTTTAATTGGATTAAATGAACCCGGGCCCAAGTTTAGTTGTGTGTTGTAGAAGCCAACTTAAATTTTGAATTTAAATGTGGTGGGACCCATGACTTACATCAAATGTCTTAAATTGATGGAAGTAGTTGGCAAAATTAATTAGATTCTTTTAACACACACAACTACCAATTTTGAAAACAACAAACTATTCACTCTCTCTTCTCCCTCTCAATTGCCGATTCTTCTATCTTCCTTGGTGAAAATTTTGTTTCAAATTTTCTACTAAGCTAGCACTTGGAGAGTCAAATGAGGTGTTAGGGAAACTCACCCAAGGCTTAAACAAAAAATCAACAAGCTTGGAGCTTCATCCAAAATAGCAAATTTTTGTAATTTCTCCCTAAATCAATGTAAGAGATTCCGCAACTTTTACTTGATTATTTCACACACAAATCATGTTTAAGATCTTGGAAGCATGTCTTAGAGACTAACAGTTGTTGCCGGTCTGAAGGTTGCCCAAACATGTTCTGTAATGACTGCATAATCATTGATGCAGTCGCCATAGGCTCATGTTGTGCAGCAAGAACCTCAGACATGGATGTTATCAAATAGCTATGGGCTTTTTCATCAGATTTAATCCAATTATTATAGGCATTTCATGCATCTCTACCAGCATTTGGTGCTGGCTCAGGAAGACATTCCTCCATAAGGATAAATTTAAGGTCTTCGCAGACCAAGATAACATTCATGTCACTTTTTTCATTTAACATAATTATCCCCGATTAATTTTTCTTATTGTTTGAGAATTGAGATTATTGCAGATGCCATGGCTGAAAAAATAATAAAGGCACATTCAACATTCATTCATCGCATATTAAAATTGTCAAACATTTAGGCATAAAATTAAACATGATGCATGATCAATGTATAATGAATTAGAAACCTAAAAGAATTACTATGCCACAGTTATCTATCATCCCACAAATAAGTTCCGTCGTAGGGTAGGTCAAGTATTCGCATGATAGACTGAGACATTCTCAATTGATTAATATATCTTAAATAACTCTTATTCCTATATTAATCAGTACCATTATTTTGATCAAATAAGCTTTGATTAACAACTTAATCATTCCTTTGTGAGTATGACCCATTATTTTGGAACACTTGGACTTAACTAGTGAAGTGCCGCCGTAGGGTAGGTCAAATCAGCAGATACATCTAGAGTCCATATCCTTTCGGAATCCAAATCTGATATTGACCCAAAAAGGACACCATCCGTAGGGGGACGAAAGCCAAGCCGTCTCGAGGCACCTATTGAATCTCACGTTTCTGGATAACAATGGAGATCGTGGGATATATTATGGTATACCCCTCTCCCACTCACTATTTTGAAGTATAAGGTTTCTATCTCACTAGTATCTTATGAATCTTAGATTATGCTCAGCTAAAGTCATAACATTATTAAAACTAGTTGATAATTTAGTGATCTAACCAATTTTAACTCTTAAAATTTTATTCTCTAATCCCGATTAGTCTCTACCAACCAATTAACTTAATTAAAATAATTTAATCAAGTTGTTATAGTGATCTAATCAATTTAACTCTTAAATTATTAATCCACTAATAGGTTTTAAAATTTAGAATTCAACGAACGGACCAAATGTCATTAAACCATTTAATCGATAAAAGCACATTATTTATTCCAAATGTACGTGGTATTGTATCCCGAGTGCAGACCATATTACCGTCCATTCAGAATCGGCGATGGAATTTATGTCCGGGTTTCCATCTGATATACCAAAGAAAATAATGTACTCATAAGGTCTTTTTTTTAAAAAAACTAGAATTCGCAATTTTTAAACTTTAAAGCAATTAATCTTATTAATCTGTTTGCATGCATATCATATTCTTATTTAACTTTTAAATTACATAAAATCATATTTCATTACTATAATATCATGCATATCTACATGTTATGACATGTGAAAATGCAAGAGTATGCACCATAGGCTATATGATATGTTAATAAACAATTTAAAACATATATATATTCCCAGGTTTTGGATGAAAACATTTGTGTGGCATTTGACAGGCGTTCGAACGTTTTCAGGCAGTAGAGTTTCGTTCGTTTTGCGTTCGAACGCCTATCTGAACAGTAGAACTTCATTTACTCCGTTCCGGAGCTTCCAGATTTCGTTTTGGTCCTTCTTTTTTTTCTACGGAATGTAGTTTTACATACATCCATAAATTACGTTAACCAGACTCTTATTTTTTTTATATTAATCTAATTAGTACAATAAATCTAAGGCATCTCTTCGTCTTCAAATCTTGTTCCATGGAGTGTTGTTGAGTTCTTCGTGGAAATTATCCGTCAAAATTCCTTCGCAGCATCGGCTCCTCCAAGTTACAAATAGGGTTACATAATAAACTTATTACAAAGGAAATGAACTTACAACAGTTGAAAGAATATGACCTTATGGTCTTACATTCCCAATACTAAAAATAAGGGCCGAAAAAATTAACGATTAACGCAATACATTCATCACATGAATCAAAGTAAAAATTCATCACATAAACATTAAAAACCATTCATCTCATGAATCTAATTGTGTCTACTCATCACAAGATGCATTCTAATAATCTATATCGTATATAAATTATTAAAACTTGAAACTTTAAAGGAGAAGGGTTAAGAACAGTTTTCAACCTTAAGATCTTGATGCCAATTGTAGGAAACGACTTTCCTTAGCGCGACGAAAGTTACTTGTGGTGGCACCGGGTCCGGTATGGATCTTTAAAATTTTCTTTGCCTTCTCCTTTTGTTGTAGTAGCCAATATCAATCATTTGTTGTCCAACACTTGGATCAACCACTCGATCTTTCGAACTATGACTCGAAACCAAAAAATCGAAGTGTGGGCTTCACTCACAAAGATTAAACTCTAAACGATTTAGAGAATCAAGATGTCACAATTGGTGTTTGGCTTTAGGAATTTCAAACACTCTCTTTATTTTCTCTCAAATATTTCTTGCAACAATTGCATAAAAATGTTTGCAAAAATGTTAACCTTAAAAGTGAGAGAAATGGTAGAGTTTATATTCTCTTACACAAGCCAACTAACCTTGTCATTAAACATCTAAAGCTTTCTTGCAATAGCCAACACAAAAATGTGAATGCCATACCAAAGCATAAGAAATTTTAAGCTAAAGACAATGACTTTGTGATAAGAAACCTACCTGGAACAAAGCCAAGCAAACCCCTCCACATGCTCTAAGCCCCAAGAATCGCGAATCTTGATTTTGTAAGAACAAAATTCTTCCAAGATCAAGTCCAACCCTTAAGGAACTTTGCCCTTAAGAATCTTTCTTTATTTCTTTGGAGAATCCTGAACAGCGATACAGCACCACAACGCTTGCCACACATTGATAAGCTTTTGTTCCGTAGAACCAAGGAAGAATCTACTTCCTCAAGATGACACAAGTCACTTTATTTTGTAAAAAGATATATTATTAGTTAATTCCCAATTACAATGAATAATGCCCCTTTAAATAGGTGGATAACCCTAATTCTACCCAAATATAATAAAATCCTAGTAAAATAAAGTCAACAACACATAAATACTTTAAAATTTCATGCATGGGCTTTGTAATATAATTAAAGTTCAACCCATCACTTAAACAACACATAACCTTAAAAAAAATATAAAATATAAAGCTGTAGGGATATCTTGCGTCCTCATTTTGACCATGAAGAAGTCCGAACTGGACTTTGATGTAAGCTACACAGTTGTAGATCTACGAGTTCTCTTTCCAATTTAACTTGAATCACCAAAATCGGACATCGTACGAGAAAGTTACGCCCCAAATACGAAGACTGCGCAAATCCCCCCACTACTAATGCACCATTCGGAAATAAAGCCGAAAATAAATCAAAGCAGCCCATGCACGTCCAAAATCCATTTCATTCTTGATTTAGACATAATAAAGACTTCATATAAAGTCTCATGCATGGACCAAACTTCAGAACCCAAGGAATCTTCCAAATCCACCAAAATGGCCCAAATACGCCAATCTGACCAAGCCATGCAATCAGCCACAACTTCAAGTTAACTTGGCCCACCAAACAGAGCTCATTCTGGATCACATCATTCTCCCTATCTTGAAAAGGATTCGACCTCGAATCCAAACCCAGGTCATAGATAAAAATGACAAGATCAATGGGACGAGAATCCTAGAATAAAAGAAAATCACATGGAAAAAATTGGTTAAGGTGAGCAAAAGTCAATAAAGCGAATGAATGACTTTTTGTCAATATTTTTCCACTCTCAATCTCTCCATTGCTACTCTCATTCTTAACTCCACTTGCAACAACAAAGAGATTCCACCTGGATTCACATTTGAAATTTCATTTAAAACAAACTCAACATGCCCATGTCGCTTTCTCAAACAATCAACACTATCATCCACGATCTGATCACACTCTACATATTCGGCCACATCTACTTTTTGCTCATCATAACTCATGTCCTCATAACCAACATCAGATTGCTCCATATGATATTCACCCTTAACAGTAACATCAAACACCTCATTGACATCATGAACAACCAAATCATGATCACTAATGTTATCGCTCACATCAATATCATCACTATCATCAACACCATCTACCACCTCACTCTTATTTATTGAAACATCAACATGTTTCATTTCATTACTCAAGGCTGGATTTATATCTTTATCTACTTCACATTTTACTAATGTCTTTTTCTCTATCAACTCTGGAAGCTCTCCTAGTAACATTCCAAACTCAACAATCACACTTTTCTTTTTAGCCCACTCTTCTTCACTCCTTTGCATGTATAACTCTTCCTTATAGACCTCTTGTAGGGTTAAAAGAGCAAGCTTAATAATTTTTTCACCACACCTAAATTTGTACATATTCATATACATATCATAAACTACTTTATTGAACTTATACCAAGGCTTACCCAATAAAATATGCATACGACACATAGGAACCACGTCACAAACTACTTAGTCAACATACTTCCCAATTGCAAAATTTACCACAAGCTGCTTAGCAACCTCGAACTCTCCGAAATCACTCATCCACTTATAAGGTCTATCAAGAGGTATCAATGGTAATCCCAATTTTTCCACAAGGGTAGTGCTAGTTAAATTTGTGTGATTCCCTCTATTAATAATCATATTACGTACTTTATTACTGATAAGACATCTCGTTCGAAAGATAAATACCATTTTGTCCATCATAATATGTATATAAATCAACCTCTTACTTGAAAGACACCAATAATGATGAAAGATTCAAAGAAACACTAAGAAAATATGAAAAAAAAACACAAAGAAACTGACTGAAAAAAAAAACACCGAAAGTAAAACAAGAACACAAACTGAACTGAAACCAGACAAAATTCGTAACTATTTTTTGAAAGCGATTTTGAGACTCGAAACTAAAGCGGACAGAGTGTGGCCAACCACTAACGAATTCGTCTCCTCGAGTACTTATAAATCGATATATTATGGGTCTCGTAACTCTTTCTAGATCAAAAGTTACAGCAGTTTTAAAATCAGTGCGCGGCTAGAAAATTCTGACCGAACTGATCCGAAAATTACAGATAAATTCGACCCTAATTGACTCAAAAAATCCAAGAATTGAATCCTATATGCTATTACCATGCAAGAATATTATAATAACATCTAAGATTCAGTCATAAACATGAAAAACAGAAACGAAATAAAAAAAATTGAAATGAGAAGAGACAAAAAAAAAAAGGAATATGAAGACTTCATAAAACGATAAAGATAGAGAAAATCTTGACATTGGAACCCTGAGCTCCTGATACCAAATGATAAGAAACCTGCCTGGAACAAAGCCAAGCAAACCCCTCCAAGTGTTCTAAGCCCCAAGAACCGTGATGCTTGATTTTGTAAGAACAAAATTCTTCCAAGATCAAGTCCAACCCTTAAGGAACTTTGCCCTTAAGAACCTTTCTTTATTTCTTTGGAGAATCCTGAACAGTGATACAATGCCACAACGCTTGCCACACATTGATAAGCTTTTGTTCCGTAGAACCAAGGAAGAATCCACTTCCTCAAGATGACACAAGTCACTTTGTTTTGTAAAAAGATATATTCTTAGTTAATTCCCAATTATAATGAATAATGCCCCTTTAAATAGGTGGCTAACCCTAATTCTACCCAAATATAATAAAATCCTAGTAAAATAAACCCAATAACACATAAAATACTTTAAAATTTCGTGCTTGGGCTTTGTAATATAATTAAAGTTCAGCTCATCACTTAAACAACACATAACCTTAAAAAAATATAAAATATAAAGTTGTAGGGATATCTTGCGTCCTCATTTTGACCATGACGAAGTCCAAACTGGACTTTGATGTAAGCTACAAAGTTTTAGATATACGAGTTCTCTTTCCAATGTAACTTAAATCACCAAAATTGGACATTGTACGAGAAAGTTACACCCCAAATACGAAGACTGCGCAATTCTCACCACTACTAATGCACCATTCGGAAATAAAGCCGAAAATAAATCAAAGCAGCCCATGCACGTCCAAAACCCATTTCATTCTTGATTTAGACATAATAAAGACTTCATATAAAGTCTCATTCATAGACCAAACTCCAGAACCCAAGGAATCTTCCAAATCCACCAAAATGGCCCAAATACGCCAATCTGACCAAGCCATGCAATCAGCCACAACTTCAAGTTAACTTAGCCCAACAAACAGAGCTCATTCTGGATCACATCACTTTCTTATTAAGCATCTAATGCTTTCTTTCAATTGCAAACATATAAATGTGGAGGCCATACCAAAGCATAAAATGCATAAGCTAATGACAAATATATTAGGTGTATACAAGCCACCTAATAGGCATAATTGCTTGGATGACATGGTAAGCCATATGGCTACTGGGTTTTTTTAGGTCAAACCAAGATCAAATTAAGCAATGAAATGTACGAATACAACAAAGTAAAGTAGCGGAAATACTCACTTTAATCGGCTTTTGGATGCGATGAACACAAAAAAAAAAAAATTATGCTCCAAGCTTTTCCTCCTTGTGTGATTCGGCCAAGCCCCTTTGTTGTGCTCCAAGCTCCTCTTTGAATGTTGAATCAATGCTCCAAGCTTTGATATTTGATTCCAAACTCATAGATGGGTTTCCCTATCACCTTTGAATGATCTTTTTAGTGTGCTAGCACCTTGAAAATTTGCAACAAACTTTCACCTTCATCCTTGTATTGCTCACGGCAATGGAAGACAAAGAAGAAGGAAAATGGCGTGAATGGAGGAAGAAGAGAGAGAGAAGGAAAAATTGTGTTGTTTGATTTATAAAACCAATTAAATGATATACCAAATATTTGGTATTAGTCATTCATTTCTTACACAAATTTGGTGTGTTGGACAGGTTATCACCAACCCACCAAAACCCATCAACATAAAGTGACTAGGTGATGTGAGTTGTGATGTGACTTGTGGGCCCCACTTGATTCAAAATCCGAGTGGGCCCGCAACTCATCCTGGGCTTGGGTTTACTAATTCCGAATTAACGAATTTTCCGTTGCGACGTAATTAAATCAAATTTAATTAAATAATTATGCCTAGCAAAATTACTATTCACGTCGCTAGCAAATTAATTCTAAATTAACTCGTTTGCCCGAATTAAAATCCAATTTTAATTCCGCGTCGAAATCTAATTTCGTATAATATATCAAATTTATTATTTTATCGATTAATTCCAAATTAATCGTTCTCTCTCTTCAAATAGTATTTTATCCCAGATAAAATATCTCTGCAATTAATCCTAGATTAATTCTCTCTCTCTACTAATTAATCCCAGATTAATTATGTGCGAGTCATACGTCATCGGTGAATCTTCGGGTTGCGACCAATGAGATCACTGGATATGTTGGCAGTAAATCCGGTCGTCGAACTATCCGAACACGTACGTACCTAGTATTACGTTTTTACCGATTTACAAGACATGGTTGGCTTCTAGCAAAGCACCGTGCCTACCCAATTCTCCAGAAATATTCTTAAAGGAATATGTAATCTGTATCAGGCGTAGTATACGTAGTATTGCAGATTGCGATCCAGTATCGGATGTCACATGCTAGGCCTGGGGCGGGAATTGTGTCTGCCCTGTACGAAGCACATATCGGATCTCTGGTAACTAGTCTCTATAATCAGATAAACATGACCTAGTCATATTATCCCGATAGCTGCAGCATACAAGAGTACCAGTTCCTTATCCTACGTGACCATCATCTCCATATGACTGAAGTGATACTTCCATCTTGACATCACACCCAATACACTACGATTCTCAATATACCCAGAAGAGGCGTACACAGAACCTGTTAAAGCCCTGGACGACCAAAACCAAAGTATATAGATTGCCGCAAGTATTAGCGATGTAAGTCTCAAGTTAAGACCAAATACACCTACCCTGATTCGGACTTCCATAGACACATAGTCATACTACCAATGGAATTCCGAGGGGTCTATCCAGAGCGAAGCTGTTTCCGTACCATCGGTAAACACAACCTCCTATTACACTTGCATGAGTATCCAATACCCAAATATATGAGAACTATGATGTTATGCTCCCATAACACGCACAAGTGCAATACTAGTCTATTCTGCATTATCGATGTCCAATCTCGATAATACTACGACTAGGGATATTTTAATGATTAAATCTTAGTGGATTAATATTGTCTCATATCTTATTAATCTGGAACTAATCATATGGACTTTTATCATTTATATATCCCGGTAATCCCATTACAAATGATAAAAGAGCAATTTCCTTTGTCACATAGTTAATTTGTACAACAACACAATGTTCTATACAAATAGTGATGATATGGGTCATAATTGTCCAACAATCTCCCACTTGGCCTATAGCCAATCACTCAAGTGTCTTACACTTGAACTATATACGGGTCACTCAAACTTCTGTTGAGAAACAACTTTCGTCAGCGGATTTGCAAAATTATCATCTGATGCGATTTATTCGATCATCTCATCGCCACGATGTATGATCCGAACGAATCAGATGAATAGTTGAAGTATATACTTGGATCGTTGATGAGACCATTAATTCTTTAGCCTGTGCTGTAGCCTAGCTCAACTGCTAACAAAACTACTCCTAATCCAATTAGGATTTAAAGATCCAAAGTTCTTCTATTGCTGCCTCAGCTGCAGCAATATTCCGCTTTTGTTGTTTATTCGGCAACAATATCTTGCTTAGAAGATTTCCAGCTCACTGTTCTGTTATTCAAACTATATAGTACCCTTATTCGACTTATAGTCATTTTTGTCGATTTGTAAACTTGCAACAGTGAACCCAGTAACTTCAAGTTCTCCTTCTCCATAGCTTAAGAAAGCATCCTTAGTTCATTTAAGATACTTAAGGATGTTCTTAACATCAATCCAGTGACTATCACTTGGATTGGCCTGATTGTGACTCCATATGCTCAAAGCATATAAGACACCAGGTCGCGTATATATATTTCAATGTACGAGTTCTCGGAGAGTGCCAACAACTTTTAGATCTATCCTAGTAAATCCCTATTCCTAGAATAAAGGTTGTCTCTCCCAAGTATTCTACGGAGAATTTTCATGAAAGCCAAGCTTTCACTGATTGTATTATGGGAATGTCATTTCCAAGAAATGATATATCATCATGATTTAGGACAATCACTGTCAGTGCGCTCCCACTAACCTCCTTATATACACAAGAATTATCTTCGTTTTGAATTAAATCATAAACCATTATGATTACATCAAAACGCTGAACGCAATGCTTGCTTCAATCCATAAATAAATTGAATTAACTTGCAAACCTTGTTTGCTTGTTTAGGTACGACAAAACCGTCAGGATGTTGTAAACATCCTCCAAAAGGTTTCCGTTTAAGGAAAGCGATTTTGACGTTCAGCTGCCATATTTCATAAATGAAACATGCAGCATTAGCAAGCATTATCCAAATGGATTTAACCTTGGTAACGAGTAAAAGGTTTCGTCGTAATCGACACAATGTTGATAACGATACATTTTCACTACAAGCTTAGCTTTGTACGTTGGTATGTTTCCATCCATGTATGTCTTCCTTGAATACTTATATAGTACCATTAGACACAATGCCTTCCGGTACAAAAACCAGTGTCCAAACATGGTTGGTATACATGGAATCCATTCCGGACATCATGGCACTTTGCCATAATATGGAGTCGATACCTTGTATCACTTCCTCATACGTAGCTAGTTCATATTCCTCAATTCGGACATCATGGCACTTTGGTTTCTCTGTTCGGACACACCGTCAAATTTGAGGTGTTCCGGGAAGAGTCCATATTGAAAGAATACTATACTCTTTCAAGTAGTCGAGAAACTTATTGCTTAAGTATTTTCCACCATGGTCTAACTGTGACGGTTTTAATACTTTAGCCGATATGTCTCTCTACTTCGTGTCGAAACTCTTTAAATTTATCAAAAGTTTCTGATTTATGTTTCATAAGAAACACATAACCATAACGCGATGCCACATCCGTAAAGGTTACGAAGCGTTCATATCCACCTCTAGCCTAGCTAGACATGGGCCCACTTATGTCACTATGAACGAGGGCTAACAGATCGATGTCATTTGCACTTTTACCAAGTAAAAGGTATTTTAGGCATTTTACCCAATAAACTAGATTCGTAGACATCATTTGAATAGATTAAATTTGTCATAGTACCCACTCTTCGAAAGTGTGGATATATGAGTCTTGTTAATGTGTCCCAGTCAACAATGCCACAAATAAGTCTCATCTTATTAATTCAGTTTGAGCTATTTGTTTGTCATATTATACGTTTGAGATTCATTTATATTCTAAATATAAATACTGTTATTCACATCTAATGTGTTTATCTCAATATCATCTTTATAAAATAAAACACTTTAGTGTTCTAGAATATAAAGGTATACCCGCAACAGGTTAAACTTAGATATAAAGATAATGTTTCTAGTCAAACTAGGTACATTTTAACAGTTTCCTAATTTAAGTACACACCCGAAAGGTAGTTCCTAAACTTAGGATTCTACGGTTAAAACAGTTACTCTCATCCCGTTTCCGACTCGCATGTTAATCTCAACTGAAGTCAGTCTCCTGCTAATCAGCAGATTCTGCACATCAGTACATATTTAAGTACCACATCTAGTATCAAAATCCAATTTTGAAACTAATAGTGAACATGTTTATGACAAAAATACTTGAAGTCGCAGCCTTGCCCGTCTTCACTTCCTTCATGTCTGCCTTGTCAATACGGCAGTCACGCTTTCAGTGACCCCGTTTGCCACATCTTTAGGCAGACATCTTGGGATATGTCATTTGTCTTCCTAGAATACTGTGATGATTTTGTCTTTGCCCATTTTAGAAGCTCTGGCTCTTGTTGGGTTTCTACTATAGTCCCAAGATCATTCAAGAAATGAAAATATGTGAATACAATAAAGAAGTATGGCGGAATCATACTTACAAAGATCGGCTTTTGCGATGCGAGGAACAACAAAAATTCTTCAAGCTTTTCCTCCAAGGTGCTCACGACTTTGACCTCCTTTTTGTGCTCCATGATTTCTTCAAGCTCCAAGCTTTAAGTGTGCATTCCATGCCCATGGGTGGGTTTCCCTATCACTTTTGTATGACTCCTAAAGTGTGCTAGCACTTGTGAAAATTTGCAACAAATCTTCACTAAAAGCTTCTTGCATCTCTCGGCTTTGTTGGAAACAATAGAGAGGAAATTTGGCCCTTGGCCGAATGGAGAAGGAGAAGGGAGAGAGAAGATGAGTTGGTTTGTGTATTTGGTTTTTCCAAAAAACTAATACCAAAATGTTTTTCAAAATTATGTATATGGCTTTCAAAAAGTCAAACAATATTTTGGAGCCAAAATGGCAATAAATGCCTACAACAACTCACATCACTATTCACATCAATCAATGATGACAAGCATCACTTCACTCAAAGTGATGTGACTTCCATCACTTGATTGACTAGTGATTGACGCTTGATGTGACTTGTGGGCCGCACTTGAATTCGAAATGCGAGTGGGACCGCAAACACTCCCGGGCTCGGGTTCGCTAATTCTGAATTAACGAATTTTCCGTTGTGATGTAATTAAATCAAATTTAATTAAATAATTATGCCTAGCAAAATTACAATTCACATCGCTAGCGAATTAATTCTAAATTAACTCGTTTGCCCGAATTAAAATCTAATTTTAATTCCGCGTCGAAATCCAATTTCGTATAATATATCGAATATATTATTTTATCGATTAATTCCAAATTAATCGTTCTCTCTCATTAAATAATATTTTATCCCAGATAAAATATTTCCGTAATTAATCCCAAATTAATTTTATCTCTTATAATTAATCCCAGATTAATAAAGTGCGAGTCATACGTCATCGGTGAATCTTCGGGAAGCGACCCATGAGATTCCCAGATATGTTGGTAGTAAATCCGGTCGTCGAACTATCCGAACACGTACGTACCTAGTACTAGGTGTGGGCAAAAAAAACCGACCGAACCGAACCAAACCGAACAGAATTTACGGTTTTTTTTCTAATGGTTCGGTTTGCGGTTCGGATTGGCTTACCCCAAACGATTTACGGTTCGGTTCAAGAGCTAATCTGAACCGCACCTGTTAAACCGAACCGAACCGTTATAATTAAAAAAATTATATATTTTTATAAAAAATTTGTATTTTTCTTTTAATTTTATTCTATGTTTTCTTTTAATTAGTATGTTAATACTTTTATTCTTAAATTTTTTGTTAATATATTTATTTGTTAATACTTTTATTCGTCAATTTATTTGTTAATACATTTATTCTTAAATTTTTTTGTTTTATGGTAGCATCATTATTCTTGAAAGTAAGATGTTGAATTTGTCTCTTAATTAAAGTGATTGTAACATCATTATTCGAGGTAATTTTTTTAAAAAATACAATAATTAATTGTGCCTAATTTTTCAATCATTTATGAAGTGCATGTGTTCCCTGGAGTCACAGCTTACACCCTATCACTTCATACTATTTGTTTGATATACTAGTTTTTTTTTTGTCTTCACTTAAGTGGATGAAAATTTGTTTTAAATATAATAATCTGTAAACCGAACCGAACCGAACCAATCCGTAAACCGTTGGTTTAAAAAATTTTCAATCCGAACCAATCCTTTATTTAATGGTTTGGTTTGAGAGGTAAAAAATCTGAACCGTAAAATATGGTTTGGTTCGGTTTTTAGGAAAAACCGAACCAAACCGAACCGCGCCCACCCCTACCGAGTACTACGTTTTTTACCGATTTACAAGACATGGTTGGCTTCTAGAAAAGCACCGTGCCTACCCAATTCTCCAGAAATATTCTTAAAGGAATATGTAATCTTTATCAGGCGTAGTATACGTAGTATTGCGTATTGCGATCCAGCATCGGATGTCACGTGCAAGGCCTGGGGCTGGAATTGTGTCTGCCTCATACGAAGCACATATCGGATCTCTGGTAACTAGTCTCTATAATCGGATAAACATGACGTAGTCATAATATCCCGATAGCTGCAGCATAAAAGAGCACCAGTTCTGTATCCTACGTGATCATCATCTCCACTATGACTGAAGTGATATTTCCATCTTGACATCACACCCAATACACTACGATTCTCAATATACCCAGAAGAGGCGTACACAGAACATGTTAAAGCCCTGGAAGACCAAAACCAAAGTATATTGATTGTCGCAAGTATTAGCGGTGCAAGTCTCAGGTTAAGACCAAATACACCTACCCTGATTCAGACTTCCATAGACACATAGTCATACTACCAATGGAATTCCGAGGGGTCTATCCAGAGCGAAGCTGTTTCCGTACCATCGGTAAACACAACCTCCTATTACACTTGTATGAGTGTCATATACCCAAATATATAAGAAATATGCCGTTATGCTACCACAACGCGCACAAGTGTAATACTAGTCTTTTACGCATTATCGATGTCCAATCTCGATAATACTCCGACTAGGGATATTTAATTATTAAACCTTCGTGGATTGATACAGTCTCATATCATCTCAATCCGGAACTAATCATAAGGACCTTTTTATCATTTATATATTTTGGTAATCTAATTACAAATGATAAAAGAGCAATTTCCTTTGTCACATAGTTAATTTGTACAACAACACCATGATCTGTACAAATAGTGATGCTATGGGTCATAATTGTCCAACAATCTCCCACTTGGCCTATAGCCAATCACTCAAGTGTCCTACACCCGAACTACGTACGGTTCGCTCAAACTTCTGCTGAGAAAATGCTTTCATCAGCGGATTTGCAGTGTTATCATCTGATGCGATTTATTCGATCATCACATCGCCACGATGTATGATCCGAACAAATCAGATGAATATTTGAAGTATATATCTAGATCATTGATGAGACCATTAATTCTTTAGCCTGTGTTGTAGCCTAGCTCAGCTGCTAACAGAATTACTCTTAATCTGATTAGGATTATTATCAATCCAAAAGGCTTTTATTGCTGCCTCAGCTGCACCAATATTCCGCTTTTGTTGTTTATTTGGAAACATTATCTTACTTGGAAGATTTCCAGCTCACTGTTCCGTTATTCAAACTTTATAGTACCTTTGTTACGACTTATAGTCATTTTTTCGGTTAGGAAACTTGCAGCAGTAAACCCAGTCACTTCAAGTTCTCATTCTCCATAGTATAAGAAAGCATCATTAGTTCATCTAAAATACTAAAGGATGTTCTTAACATCAATCCAGTGACTATCACTTTGATTGGCATGATTGTGACTTCATATGCTCAAAGCTTATGAGACACCAGGTCGCGTACATTTATTTCAATGTACGAGTTCTCGGAGAGTGCCAACAACTTTAAGATCTATCCTAGTAGATCTTTATTCCTAGAATAAAGGTTGTCTCTCCCAAGAATTCTACGGAGAATTTTCATGAAAGCCAGGCTTTCACCGACTGTATTATGGGAATATCATTTCCAAGAAATGACATATCATCATTTTTAGGACAATCACTGTCAGTGCGCACCCACTAACCTCCTTATATACACAAGAATCATTTTCGTTTTGAATTAAATCATATACCATTATGATTACATCAAAACGATAATTCCAAGAACGCAATGCTTGCTTCAATCCATAAATGGATCGAATTAACTTGCAAACCTTGTTTGCTCGTTTTGGTACGAAAAAACCGTCAGGATGTTGTAAACATCCTCCAAAAGGTTTCCATTTAAGGAAAGTGATTTTGACGTTCAGCTACCATATTTCATAAATGAAACATGCAGCATTGGCAAGCATTATCCAAATGGATTTAACTATGGCAACAGTTAAAAGGTTTCGTCGTAATCGACACAATGTTGATAACGATACATTTTCGTTACAATCCTATCTTAGTACGTTGGTATGTTGCCTTCCATGTATGTCTTCCTTGAAGACTTATATAGTACCAATAGGCACAATGCCTTCCGGTACAACAACCAGTGTCTAAACTTGGTTGGTATACATGGAATCCATTTCGGACTTCATGGCACTTTTCCATAATAGGGATTCGATACCTTGTATCACTTCCTCATACATAGTCAGTTGGTATACCTCTATAAGATAGACATCTTTATGAGGTGAGATCAGAAACCCATACCCCAGGTTGTTTTCTGACTCTCTCCGACTTACGCGGTTCTTGTGTATTCGAAGATTATTGGTATAGTTTCATCATTGATGAACTATTTGTGTTCCATTAAGGAATCGGTGCCTGGAATATTATTACTCTGATTTTCATCGAGTTTTACTTTCCTCCCACTTCCCACTGCATATCGGTATTCCTCTTAGGAAAACCGCATGGTGAGCAACAATTAAATTATTCTCATATGAGTTGTATAAGTACTATACTTTGGTTTCCTTAGGATAACCCACAAATTAGGCACTTATCCGATTTGGGTTCTAGTTTGGTATCATCCAAACATATGCCCAGCATTCCCAAATTTTCAGGAATGAGAAAACCCAGTTTCTTTCCTATTCATATCTAATATGAAGTATGTCTAACAGATTTTCATGGAACCTTATTCAAAAGAAGTTATGCACTATTTAATGCGTATCCCTTGAAGGAAATGGTAGCTCAGAGCAACTTGTGATTAACCTTATTATGTCCAACAAAATTCGGTTTCTCCGTTCGGACACACCGTCAAATTGACGTGTTCCGGGAGGAGTCCTCATTGAAAGAATACTATACTCTTTCAAGTATTTGAGAAACTTATTGCTTAAGTATTTTCCATCATTGTCTAACCGTGACGGTTTTAATACTTTAGCCGGTCTGTCTGTCTACTTCGTGTCGAAACTCTTTGAATTCATCAAAAGTTTCTGATCCGTGTTTCACAAGAAACATATAACCATAACGCGTTGCCATATCCGTAAAGGTTTCAAAGTATTCATATCCACCTCTAGCCTAGCTAGATATGGGCCCACTTACGTCACTATGAAGGAGGGCTAACAGATCGGTGGCACTTGCACTTTTACCAAGTAAAAGGTGTTATAGGCACTTTGCCTAATAAACTAGATTCGTAGATATTATTTGATTAGAATCAAATCTGTCCTAGTACCCACTCTTCGAAAGTGTGGATATACGAGTCTTGTTAAATATATCCCAGACAACAATGCCACTTTTAAGTTTCAACTGATTAATTCAGTTTGAGCTATTTGTTTGTCATGTTATACGTTTGAGATTCATTTATATTCAAAATATAAATACTGTTATTCACATCTAATGTGATTATC
The DNA here is from genome assembly GCA_019454045.1 of Zanthoxylum bungeanum. Lineage (NCBI taxonomy): Eukaryota > Viridiplantae > Streptophyta > Magnoliopsida > Sapindales > Rutaceae > Zanthoxylum > Zanthoxylum bungeanum. The sequence continues at coordinate 18,676 of SKCR01018437.1, read as the reverse complement.
TCAATATCATCTTTATAAAATAAAACACTTTAGTGATCTAGAATATAAAGGTATACCCACAACGGGTTAAATTCTGATATAGAGATAATGTTTCTAGTCAAACTAGTTACATTGTAACAGTTTCCTAATTTAAGTACATACCCAGAGGGCAGTTCCTAAACTTAGGTATCTACGGTTAAAACAGCGACTGTCGTCCCGTTTCCGATTCGTAGATCAATCTCAATTGAAGTCAGTATCCTGCTAATCAGCAGATTCTGCACACCAGTACGTATATTTACGTACCACATCCAGTATCTAAAATCCAATTTTAATACTAGTAGTGAACATGTTTATAACAAATATATTTGAAGCCGGAGCCTTGCCCCTCTTCTCTTCCTTCATGTATGCCTTATCCATACAGCAGTCACGCTTCCAGTGACCCCGTTTGCCACAGTTTAGGCATACATTTTGGGATATGTCCTATGTCTTCCCAGAAGATTATAATGACTTTGCCTTTGCCCCTTTTCCACACCCCATAAACCTTTGGCCAAGCCTTGGCCTTCTGGGATATCGAAGTAAGATGCGTCTTGCGCTTCTTGCTCTATTGCAAACTCTAGCTTTGTCTCCTTGAGTATAGCCATTAACTCTCCAAGAGTTTTCTATTGCAATTTGTACTTCTAAGATCTAAGGATAGATATATGAAGATCCTTCAATTTCAATATCATATTATGAGGATCTAATCCTTAGTTCTGACTAAGAAATTAAGGAGTCTTTGCGGCAAGCATAACGGATTAAGCACTAAAGTTATCATCACATGAATATTCCAAATATCATGTTCTACTATTTGCTCAACTCCGGGCTTAGGCTCGAGACGTCACTCTATCAAATAAAGTAACTTCTCGATCCCCAGGACTATCCTGAGATTTTATTCCCAATCTGAAAATTAAAGCCGTTTAATGACATTTTCTCCCAGGATTATGTTCTAAACGTTAATCTTTCAATTATCTTGATTGCAATAGTCCAACTATCCAATCAACGATTTCAGGTACTATTTTACTATAATGATTACTATAGTCTAACTATATAATCAACTATAATTTAATTGGTTAAATTCAAATATATTGATTACTATAATCCAATTATATAATCAACTATAAATTGAAGTAGTTTGAATATAGTCCAATTGTTTAATTTAAAACAACATTAAATATTAGTCCAACTAATATATTAATTTATTTGACGAAAAATTGAAATGAGCGCGTATTGGCAAGTAACTAAACGAATATTGCAAATTTAATACTTGCCTCCCACTATTTTTCGGCGAGCCTACTCGGGAAACCTTGTTTCCTAGTGGGCTAGGATCCCGTTAAATAACACACAATCTTGACTTTAGCCAACAAATTGTATGATACTTAACTAGGTAGATCTCTAAGATCAATTGGATCCCATCCAATTCCTAGATCCAGTAGGTGAACATCCAAGTCCGAAACATATATCTTATATATGCCAATATATCCAATATATTCCCTAACCTTTTTCCTCTGAATCAATTAAGCCTTGGCTATGGCACAACAAACTTAATGATCCCAGTTAAGCGGAACTCATTGACCATGGAAAGCTTCGTAATCGATGTCGATGGACAAGAAGTGATCTTGACTTTGGCCAACAAATCATAACTTGGACAAGACACCGATATGGAACAAAGCCTTCATGATTCAAACACATCCACGATGGACAAAGGTCTTGACTTTGGCCAACAAACCAGTGCCAATCTTGGATCTTGAGTAAGAATCACTCAATGGAAGGAAAAATGCTTAATATATGTTGAGGGTTTTTTCGCGTAATTGGCAACCAATTAATTATCTTTGTTAAGGTCTCATCATCATACACCCTTAAACATGCATTCTAAAAACATAATAAGGCGCGTATATAAATTTAATAATGATATGCGGATGAATATTTAAAACATTGTTCCTAGAACAAATCTCTCCCTTTCCTCTCTCCCGCTAGCACAAATATTACTCTACCCAATTACATGACACTTCTAAAGAAACCTCATTTACATTGAGGGAGATAGGTGAGAAGAGAAATACAAAGAGTCAAGAGGTAATAGGCTGGACACGCAGGTCCAATTTAATAAATTCTAAATTTATTACAACAATTTCCAAAATTGCCCTCACCCATCTAATATCCATCTGATATACATTATTCATACATCACATCCATGTATTCACACAAAGCATGTTATCAATCAATCTAATCCAATTAATTAATCTTTAATTAATGACCATCCAATGTTCAAACAACGATTTGATTTGCGCGAGTCCAACTCGTTTTAAGAATAAGTACTCAAAGTACGAATTCTTGAATTATATCAAACTACAATATTAAATCCAATTTAATTTGCATTCAATACTAATTCTTTATTTAATTCCAAATTAAATAATTACACTTTATTAATAAGCCTTTGCGACTTAGATTCTAAATCTAATCTTTATGGGTCTCAAAGCCCAATTAACATCCAATGTCAATTTAATTAAAGTCCAATGGGCTTTCAATTAATTTATAAGGCATGGGCTTTGGCAACCAAAGCCCAATAAGGAATCACCATTTGCCAAAAATCAATTTAGGCTCATGAGGCCCAATTAAAATATTAAAGGCCCATTTAATCATATTTGAACTTTATGGAAATGGTTTTAGGCCCAATTGGATCCAACCAATTAACTTAAACCAAACTTGGCCCAACCAAGCCTATTAAGCCCAAATACAACATTTTTAGCCCAATTCCAAATTTAGCCCAACTAATTAAATTACAATATTCCAAATTTCACAATTTAATTAATTAAAGTGTATTAGCCATAATTAATTATTTAAATTAACATTTCCAAAATATCAATTTAATCAATTAATCATGCTTTAATTTGTTCAACACATGTCCAACATTATTGAAACAAAAATCATCTCATTTCATGCTTTGAAGCTCACGACATTTTGGGGTTTAATAAACCGATTTCGATTTCAATCCAATTAAATCATTAATCAATTTTTCCCCAAGTCTTTAAACTCATCCAATGATCAAAAGAATAAAAAATACCATGACTAAGGGCATATCATATATTCGGCCAAGCCAAAATAATTGGGGAAAATTAATCCAATTCAATTTTCATCAAATTGATCACATATAACTCCAAGTTATCCATATACAAGCATGCTCAAACAAACAATTTGGTTAAATCATGCTCAAATCAAATTTACCCAAATTTTACCCTAAATTCAATTTCATGCTTAATAACCGCTCTGATACCATTGTTGGGTTTTCTAGGTCAAACCAAGATAAAATTAAGCAATGAAATGTGCGAATACAACAAAGTAAAGTAGCGGAAATACTCATTTTGATCGGCTTTTGGATGCGATGAACAAAAAAAAAATTATGCTCCAAGCTTTTCCTCCTTGTGTGATTCGGCCAAGCCCCTTTGTTGTGCTCCAAGCTCCTCTTTGAATGTTGAATCAATGCTCCAAGCTTTGATCTTTGATTCCAAGCTCATAGATGGGTTTCCCTATCACCTTTGAATGATCTTTTTAGTGTGCTAGCACCTTGAAAATTTGCAACAAACTTTCACCTTCATCCTTGTATTGCTCACGGCAATGGAAGATAAAGAAGAAGGAAAATGGCGTGAATGGAGGAAGAAGAGAGAGAGAAGGAAAAATTGTGTTGTTTGATTTCTAAAACCAATTAAATGATATACCAAATATTTGGTATTAGTCATTCATTTCTTACACAAATTTGGTGTGTTGGAGAAGTTTTCACCAACCCACCAAAACCCATCAACATAAAGTGACTAGGTGATGTGAGTTGTGATGTGACTTGTGGGCCCCACTTGATTCAAAATCCGAGTGGGCCCGCAACTCATCCCGGGCTCGGGTTCGCTAATTCCGAATTAACGAATTTTCCATTGCGACGTAATTAAATCAAATTTAATTAAATAATTATGCCTAGCAAAATTACTATTCACGTCGCTAGCAAATTAATTCTAAATTAACTCGTTTGCCCGAATTAAAATCCAATTTTAATTCCGCGTCGAAATCTAATTTCGTATAATATATCAAATATATTATTTTATCGATTAATTCCAAATTAATCGTTCTCTCTCTTCAAATAGTATTTTATCCCAGATAAAATATCTCTGCAATTAATCCTAGATTAATTCTCTCTCTATACTAATTAATCCCAGATTAATTATGTGAGAGTCATACGTCATCGGTGAATCTTCGGGAAGTGACCCATGAGATCCCTGGATATGTTGGCAGTAAATCCGGTCCTCGGACTATCCGAACACGTACGTACCTAGTATTACGTTTTTACCGATTTACAAGACATGGTTGGCTTCTAACAAAGCACCGTGCCTACCCAATTCTCCAGAAATATTCTTAAAGGAATATGTAATCTGTATCAGGCGTAGTATACGTAGTATTGCATATTGCGATCCAGTATCGGATGTCACATGCTAGGCCTGAGGCTGGAATTGTGTTTGCCCCGTACGAAGCATATATCGGATCTCTGGTAACTAGTCTCTATAATCGAATAAACATGACCTAGTCAGCATACAAGAGTACCAGTTTCTTCTCTTACGTGACCATCATCTCCATATGACTGAAGTGATACTTCCATCTTGACATCACACCCAATACACTACGATTCTCAATATACCCAGAAGAGGCGTACACATAACCTGTTAAAGCCCTGGACGACCAAAACCAAAGTATATTAATTGTCGCAAGTATTAGCGATGCAAGTCTCAGGTTAAGACCAAATACACCTACCCTGATTCGGACTTCCATAGACACATAGTCATACTACCAATGGAATTCTGAGGGGTCTATCCAGAGCGAAGCTGTTTCCGTACCATCGGTAAACACAACCTCCTATTACACTTGCATAAGTATCCAATACCCAAATATATAAGAACTATGTCGTTATGCTCCCATAACACGCACAAGTGCAATACTAGTCTATTCCGCATTATCGATGTCCAATCTCGATAATACTACGACTATGGATATTTTAATGATTAAACCTTAGTGGATTAATATTGTCTCATATCTTATTAATCTGGAACTAATCATATGGACTTTTTTCATTTATATATCCCGGTAATCCAATTACAAATGATAAAAGAGCAATTTCCTTTGTCACATAGTTAATTTGTACAACAACACAATGTTCTGTACAAATAGTGATGTTATGGGTCATAATTATCCAACAATGGTTTTGTCTCCAATGGTCAATAAAAATCAATATCTTAATAATGATTTATTTACCTTCAATTATGTTGTAGTAATTATCTCATAATTATTACTAACTTGATTATCTCATAATCAAAGAATTCTAGAAAACATGAAGTTAAACTAATTTAACATAGTTTTCATTTGTGACAATAAATATTATTAATCTCATTAATAATATATAAATATAATGTGAGCATATAATTAGACAATTTAATTGTATTAGGTTTGCTATAGTTAATCAAGCTAGCACGGGGACCAAATTGACTTACGGTTTCGAGCTCCAATAATTCTGAAATATTAATTAAACTCTTTAATCAAATATTATGAATTATTAACTCCGCGTTATTCCACTAAAAACTCGAAGTTGAACTCCTGTTACCGTAGATGGATAAAATAAACCAAACAACTTTGGTGTCCATCGATATAGTCATTACATATTGATATAGCCTTTCACTAATATCTCATAAATAGAGCCGTGTCAAAAGTCCTCTAAACCCCTCTAAATATTTTGTCTCTTAAGCACCATTGATTCTATAATGAACAATTAATTCATAACAATTATGAATATAAAAATTTATATTCGCAATAGAAAAGTTGAGTGCTCAAATTGTTCAACTCCCAAATCAACTCTTAAAAAAGATATTCTTCTGCTTCTCGTAAGAATGAGTGAATTCTATATTTATGTAAAACGTTCTCATCTACACACCAAATCATATCCCCAAAATACGTAGTTATTGACCGGGAATGCAACACCAACCTCACCATAGTAAATCAAAGGACATAGCCTGTAATGCAGGAGTTCGCAACACACTCAGGATTAAGATTGAATCCATATATGACCATCTATTAGATAAAATGAATTTCTTCGGTTAACATATATTAAAAGAAATTTATATTTATCTAAGTCCAGTCCTATATGATCTCATCATACAAGGTGCCTCCATTCCCATGTCACTACATGAACGATCCCGGATCAAGGTCGTCATACAAGTATAGAATGGACTGCAACTATAGATAAACCACAAACAAAGTACCCTCTTTGTTTACTCTCTACGGACTATTTAGATTACTAACTTCAGACATAAATCCTCTTGTGCATCAAACATACACTAAGTCTGAAGGTACAGTAGTAATCAAGGTAAACAAGACAATTGGACAATATGCGATATAAATCAAACAACTTTGATAAAATGAATAATGCATTTATTATTATTACAATAATCAGTTCCATTTTACAATACATAAAGCTTTAGGACATAAATCCTAACATAAATTAGGTTAATAAATTTGTGTATAGATGCTTTAGAAGCATAAACACAATATGCTTGTGATTGAGTCAAAAATGTTCATGTTAGACATGAACTTAAAATTTGAGTTTGGAACTTTAGATAAAAACTTGGAGCTATGACTATTATTCTAGAATCATTTGACCACCTTTGAGTGACCTACAATTGTTCATGAGTCATTTTAATGTGGGAGTCTAATTTGGTTTGTGTTTTAGATTCAAAATTTACGCATGTGTGTATTTAAAATAAATTTATGTTTTTTTTTTGTAAAAATATTTGATATTTTGAAAAACATGATTTTATTCTTTAACATGTGTTGATATTGATTTTGATGTTAAAAAATTAATTTTAGGTGTTTGCAAGTGTTTAGGGACGGTTGGAAATAAATTGGGTTAAAAATTCAATTCCATCAGCTCTTTATTTCCAGATAGTTGATGAAGAAAAATTAAAAAAAAATTATTCAGCGCGCGTCGCGCACGAGCAAGCTGAAACTTATTTTCTTCCAATTTTGAGTTTCTAGACTGCGATTCATCTTCAATGTTTTCCTATGCACTCATAATGTAATATATTATCCTATTAAATTATTTAAAAATACAGTCATGTTTGATATCTACGAGTCAGACCTACTTCAATTGCGTGGGGCACCGATCTGACCCTAGAGGTCCCACATTCGTCCCAATAGAACGGTATCAAAGCAGGTCTTAACCACACAACACATGTTGTATGTTTGACATGTATTTGAATCTATGCTTTATAATTTTAATTTAATTATGCATAAATCATATTGGATATGCATTGTATGTTTGAAATTAAAATTTTTATTTTGACCCAAGCATGTTAATGACTTGATTGTCATAAATCTCTCATGATTAGGTGATTACTTTATCTTAAGTAATAAGATTAATAATATTGGAGTATTATTTGATGGTCCATCTTGTCAATACGAAGATTAATGGGTTCTTATTATTTATGCTCAATATCGTCATTATTGTGAAGGTATAAGTGGTCAGAACTTAAGTTGCTCCAGTGAAATATTAGATGTAGCATAATGAGTTGACGTAGTCACCCAATACCGTCATTATTGTGATGGTGTACTTACGAAACTCATTAGTGCACATTGACAAGTATACATCTGGAATACGTCTTAATCCAATACCGTCATTATTGCAAGGATAAGAAACAGTTCAGGACCAAACTTAGGAGTCACATGGATGTGATTGACATTTAAGGTCTACCTAATGAGTTTATGAAGGCTAAGACCGTCATTATTGTGATGCTGGAGTAAATGCCATGGGATCCACTCCTCGCTATGAAATTTTGATAGTCAAATTTCTATTTTTCTGTTAAAGGAGATTACAGAATTACGTAAAGTAGTGGGAGGGCACTAATAGATTTTAAAATCCATAATCGTATTAGTGTTTTATATTGAAATGAAAATGATCTGCTCAAGTTTAATTGTTGTCTTATAGATGGTTGTCGCAAATCCATTAGCGCAACTTTTGGATTCCAATAAACTAAAAGGAGTCTCGAACTACTTAGAATAGAAGATGGACAATCGTCTTATCTTAGAATAAGAACGATTGAGGTATGTTACACTCAATCCAATGTCTGTCGAAATTGTTCCTGATTTGCTTAGACAATACATAGATGTACCAAATGTTTGGAGCATTATGAGAACATTCAAGGAGTTGTTCGAAGCAAATCAAGAAATTGAGATATATCGGAGGTTTAAGGAATCGTTTCACACTACGCTCAATGATGAAGGAGCAGTTATCATTCATGTTTTGAACATGATAGACCAGGTCCGATATTTGAAAAGACATGATATTTTGATAGAAGAAATGCTAGGCTGAAACCTGATTTTGTCTTCTTTACCTAATACACATGATGCCTTTATGATGCATTCGATGCAAACCACATATGAAGAACTTCACAACATGTTACGCTCGACGAAACATGATTTGAAGAATGAGAATCTCACTTTGTACCTCCATAGTTGAGTAAGCTCTTCAAAGACTTATAGGAAGTCTAAGAATATTAGAATGAGAAATAAGAAGAAAGACTCCAAGAAACAAACTGTAAGACCGCGTGTAGTTCGTGATTCATGTCTACATTGTCAAAAATCTGGACACTGAAAACGTCAAAATCGATCCCGATACCTAAACCGCTTCCGCTGCGTGAGGAAATCAGTTCCTACAGCAACCCAGTGACATTATTGTTGCATCGAAAATGCGTAATACCAAACGACATTGATGTCACGTTGAAAACATGCAGCGCTGTATGTATATGACTTCATTTTTAAAGTTTTGCCTTTTAGAATTATATATAAGTGATCATAAGGACGTAGCTGAGTAATTTTATAGTACCAAAAAATATAAATAAAAATGTGGGATTCCTATAATTATAAAAGATCAAATTACCCTTAAAATTGTAAAATATAAAGGAAAAATATATAATTTCTAAAACACAATTATTAAACCCTAAAATAATAATGAGTGGTTGCGGCAACGCAAAATTATTACAAGGACGAAGATGGCATGCAATGCAGCGACACTACTGTTGCATCGAAAATGAGCAACACCAAGCGATGTTGATGTCACGTTGAAAACATGCAGCGCTGTGTTTATATGACTCCATTTTTAGAGTTCTACCTTTTAGAATTATATCTAAATGACCATTTGGTAAGGATAGTTGGGTAATTTAATAGTATTAAAAAAATATAAACAAAAATTTCAATAAAAAAAAGGGTGTGATTCCTATAATTATAAAAGACCAAATTACCCTTAAACTTGTAAAATATAAGGAAAAATATAATTCCTAAAACACAATTATTAAACCCTAAAACAATTATGAGTGGCTGAGGCAATACGAAATTATTATAAAGACTAAGATGGCATGCAAGCAACACAGTGACACCAACTGTTGCATCAAAAATACGCAACACCTAGCGACGTTGATGTCCCTTTGAAAACATGCAGCGCTGTGTTTATATGACTTCATTGTTGTGTCGGCTACTTGTGGTTGCTAACATCCGGAAAGGAACATCGATGCACGTCTAGACTGTTGGAGAAGAATAATTTTGAAAATTACATATAAAAAATATTATATTTAATGTATGTTGATAGTGATTTTTGGACACAAAGATCTCAGAAAAGCAAAAAGGGTATAGAAGATATTTCCGTTCCAAAGATTCTGAGAGCTTCGGGTCGGATCGGTTCATGTACTTTACCCGACTCGAGGAGTGAAGATATTCAGGACAGTTCAGATAGTTGATTGCTCGACAACCGTCGCTCCTGATTTCCGACCTGATAGGGATGGTCGGGTATTGGCTTTTAATCACATAATCATGATCGGATAGTTGGAATCTGGCATAGGGATGCGCACTCTCTAAAAAGGTCTGATATGATGGGAATATGTGACTATTTAATCTTCTGACACTAGATAACGTGTGGCGGCGGCCAAGAATAGCATGATTTAATGAGATTTAGGCATCAAAAGGCAGGTGTGTCAGACCGTAGGGTGACTGTTCGCAAAGCAGATAGGGAAAGGGCCTTGATATTGACGGCATGATTACGTGGCTGACGTAACAAAGAGCCTTGATATTGCTAAGTTTGTATTTGGTCCCAAACCAAATAAATTCACGGTTGATGGGAGATTGTTTGGGGAGTGGTCTTCCAAAACTACACATGTAACGAAAATCAACTGTCAACAATATATTTTCATTTAATGACATTAAAATATTAAATAACATCGTGTAAATTTGTATATTCAACAAGTAGATGTGGAATAATGACTGCCAAATTATTTGAATATGCAGTTGAATTTATCATTTATTTTTAGTACAATACAAAAACACATATATATAATTTGAAATCTATTCTGATACTCTGAATATAAATATTTTAGGCAAAAATGCAAAACTCACCCTCTAACTTTCACGTTTTTTCATTCCAGTCCTCTAACTTTCAGTTTTGTCAATTCAGTCCTCTAACTTTCAATTTTTGTCAATTCATTCCTCCGTTACAAATCCGTTACTGCTGCTGTTACTGCTGCCAAAACGACGCCGTTTAACGGATGACTGAATTGACAAAAATTGAAAGTTAGAGGACTGAATTGACAAAACTGAAAGTTAGAGGACTGAAATGAAAAAACGTGAAAGTTAGAGGACTGAAATGAAAAAACGTGAAAACTAGAGGGTCAGTTTTGCATTTTTTATACCTTAATTTAGGCCATATTAAATTATTTTTCTTTTTCTTATTTTTTTAAATAGTAAAAGAAAAAGAAAATAGGCTACAACTGTTAAGAAAATTAATAAATATAATTTTAATGATTACAAGAAAAAAATTATATTCCAACAATTACATTTCAAAATGTAATTTTAGAGATTACATTTCAAAGATAAGTGATGTATTTTTTAATTTTTAATATTTAATATTTGATTTGACAATGTAATTTATAAATATAATTTTAATGTAATTGAACAGTAATCTCTAATGTCTCACGAAAAATGTTGAAGATAATGCTTGTTCAGGATCGACCTTCATCAGATCATTATTTCTTGAATGAATACGAATTTTTTTTTAAAAAAATGAATGGGTTGTTACTTAGCTCACTAATTACTTATCTAATGTTGGAATTTGTTTTCAATTTATATTATTATTAGTAGTAGTACAATATTAAATTAGATTGGTCAATTCAGTTCTCTAACTTTCACGTTTTTTTCATTTTAGTCCTCTAACTTTCAGTTTTGTCAATTCAGTCATCCGTTAAACGGCGTCGTTTTGGCAGCAGTAACGACAGCAGTAACGGATTTGTAACGGAGGACTGAATTGACAAAAATTGAAAGTTAGAGGACTGAATTGACAAAACTGAAAGTTAGAGGACTGAAATGAAAAAACGTGAAAGTTAGAGGGTGAGTTTTGCATTTTTGCCAATATTTTATATCACACGCAGAATTCTCAAATATTAGAAGAAATTCTACGTCCAAGAGATTATTTTTGACTCTCTACCTAAGCAGAGAGTCGAACTTGTGAAGTCCACTACTGGGCTAATAGTCCAGTGGCAATTTACCATTTATTAATCCTTATGATATATTTATATGCATATATGATAAGATTATGCATGGTCTTCACAGCATTGTATACGTCTCTAAATAGTAGATAATTAATTTTAATATAATTCAATGATTAAAAATAAGATGTCATGACATAATTAATTCATAATTTTGTTTATCTCGGTTTCATTTAATTCGGGTTTCAATTTTTGCTCATTGTGATTCTCATCTAAACTTGACTTCCTAATAGATCCATCCACTCGAGAAATTGGTATAGTTCTATTGATGGGCCAAGAGAGTTGATAAGGAATGGGTCGGGTCGGGACTTGATATCATAAATTTAATGGGTTTTAATTAAATCTTAAATACACCCTCATATCCAATCTAATACTGATTAAAAGATTGGTACTTTGAGAAATGCTCTCTTTTAATTATTTGATTAATAGAAAAATATTATTTAAATCAATGATCCTAATTTCATGAAAAATTTTCACGAATAAAATTCAAAATTTTAAAGGACGAGGCAATCTAACATCAATTATTGATCGAACTTTTGCATTTACACACTGAAAATTCGGGACTAATATACTACAAATGTTTTATAAATAATTTACCCATCAATTGTCGTGCATATATCGGATTTCAATACAATTTTGGATCAATCTAAAGTGATTGACTGCTTCTATTATGTTGTTATTAGTAAAAACTATTCTTTTTGATTTTAGATCTTCCAACTTCCGGACCCATTTTTTCGTGAGCTACACAATTAGGGATGACAACAAGATTCGGATCCGGACGATCATGCATAATTTTATCATATATCTTATCATATGGACCCAGCCCGGGTCCGCATTTATATCAAATATAAATATAAAAAAAATACAATTAAAATTTAAAAAAAAAAGAAAAAAAAAAAGAATCCAGGTAATTGGGTCCGGACCGGGAATATTTACTCGGGTCCAGAACCGGACCCGGGGTGGTGAAACCTCTTCCGGATCCGGATCCGGATTTTGCCATCCCTATACACAATAGATGGCTCTTTTTCCTCACCCTCCGTTATTAAATTTGACTCTTCAAGGTTCCTTATAAGTGGTATCAGAGCCATGCCCCGGAGTTAGCCATGTAGATGAATCCTCGGAATACCGAACAAAAAGGTGATGAGCCCCGATCGTGATCCGTGAATGTGCTCGGTTAGATAAGCGGTGTGCTCTAGTCTTCATGGAGTGGACGGATGGATGAATGATCGTTTGAGGGGAGGCTCGGTAGTCCTTTGTTCGAGGGGAGGATTGTTGGGCAAACAAAATTTATGCCTCAATATCCCGTCAACTTGTTATATTTACATTCTATATCGGTCATTGATTTAGGTCAGTAGGCACCCTAGGGAACCGCCTAGGACCCCAAATTCTTGATAAAATTTCATAATCCCAAATTAATAATTTAATTTTTTTGTTATCTTTTTTTTTTAACTGAAAAAATGAAGAAGAAAGTATATTTCATTTCATATATTTAGTTAGCATTTATTATTTTTCTTTTTAGTCCACCATATCATTTCTCATTGGAAAATTTTTGGGGTTTCAAATTCTTTTAAACACTATTATCAATGAATAATGACCTAACTTAAGATCTTGTTTCAATATGTTCACTTAAGGCCTCACAAAGCTCAAGGTCGCCTCCAAGTGGCGTGGTTTGGTGGTGTAGGATTTAAGATCTCACTTTGAAGTCATTAGTTCAAATCCAGAGAGTGCGTTTCTTGTAAGAGTTTGGGACAGCCGGAGATTTTACATGCTCCGTTTAAGTCCGTAAGGGATGATTTGACGGCGGAATTTTCAACTATTCCAAAAAAAAAAAACTCAAGGTCGGCCTTGTATTAATTTAGCTATACTGGTACTTAACTAATTCTTTACATTTTTTTTTAATCAATAATGCTAATTTATCCCAATGGGTACTTATTCGGGCACCCATTTTAGACACCTCATTCAGACAACTCATCATTTTCCTTTTTTTATGCGACTTTTGTATGGCCGTTTCATAAAATTTTAATTTAATTTAATTATAATCACTTTTTAATTTGTTAATTGGATACAAACAAAAATGTAGTCTTATTATTACTTTTTTTTTCCGTTGTTCAACATGATTTGTCTTCGAAGTAACATGACGTATTTAGTCCCCAAGGGGTGTGGCTTGGTGGTGTAGGGTCCAGGATCTCACCTTGAGGTTCTGGGTTCGAATCCAGGGGGTGCACTTCTTGTAAGAGCTTAGGATAGCCGGTGGTTTTACCTGCGCCGCGGCCCAGAATGGGTGGTTTGGTGGCGGGGTTTCCATCGTTTCCAAAAAAAAAAAAAAAAAAAGAATAATGAAGGATTTATACTTTTGGACTTGTCGAGACTAGACCCGGCCGGCGGTTCGGTTCCGGTTCGGAACCGAACCGGTTAATTCCGGTTCCACACTTAAAGTGGAACCGGAACCGTAAACCGGACCGGAACCGAACCGGTCGGTTCCGGTTCGGTTACGGTTCGCCTTTTGTTTTGTTTTGTTTTTTTTTAATAATAAATTTAAAAAAAAAAAAATTTCTATAATCATAATGTTTTTTCAAATTATCACATTATTTTTATATAATTATTTTTTATAAAATTCTTTTAATATATAATCCTTTTTATAGCCAACTCTTGGCTAGTGTTTCTTCATATAAGCGATGTGAGATATTTGTTACTTGGCTATTGTGTCCCACATCGCTTATATAAAGAAGTCAATAACCAAGAGTTGGTTATAAAAAGAAGATTTTTAAACCTCCTTAAAAATTGACTATTGTGCTCAAGGTTGCAATTTTAAACCTCATTATTATTAATAAAAAAATTGAGATTTACTTGTGGAACCTTACGGTTCTGACTTGTGGGAAAGTTTATAGAATTACAGAATAATTTTAATTTCTTACCTTCTTTTTTGGGGTAGAGATGGAAATTGGCATTACAAATTTTAATCTCGTCTAAATTGTGGATTCAAGATAAAAATTAATTCAAATTATAGATTGAATAATTTTGATGAAAAATCATCTCTAATTCAGATTTGATTTTTAATCAACATAAAAAATTCTTTAAAATCTTATATCAAATAATACACGATTGGCTTCAAATTTTTCTGCCATTCATACTTCAATACGTACAATAACTAGATTGTCAAGATATTAACATTTTTTTTTTATAATAAGTGCTGATTTATTGTTAATAATGTTGACAACTTCAGCTAACAACCCCAACTTTATTATTGGGTCGAATACTAACTAATCCTACTAATCAAATCAACAATAGTGACAAGGGGCCCTAGGTTTTGGACTTTATCGTGAGCATAATACTTTGTTCCTATGTTTTTTTAAAAAGTATAATTAATACCGCCAATTTAAATAAAATATTGCATAGGTAGATAATTAAAAGAATAACTAGAGCATTTCTAAACGCAAATTTAAAATTTTCAATTCCATTCGTGGCCGCTTAAGGACATTTAAGGTATTGGACGAAATTTTTTAATGAAACCTTATTATATTTATATATTTTTCAATTCTGAATAAAAAACAAATAAATAAACACATAATTGTTCTATAATGCACAAACAATATATAAACACAAAAATAATTGAATTTATAAATACCCAAGAAATATAATACTTTAGATTATAATAAGATATAGATAGGCTCGCATATTGCTGTGATTTTTATTTTTAAAAAATAGAACAAAATATAAGCAGCACTAACCAAAATTGATTGAGTCCACCAAGTTAAGACTGTCTTCCTACTAAAGAAGTCGTCTATCAAAGTAAATGTGCGATATTCTAATTTTATTATGTATTTTTAATACTGTTGACGGTGGATTTTGGTCTCAGGGCAATACATGAATATCACTCCCGAGAGAATCCTCATTCAATAGTGAATTTGTTTGGTTATGGGGGACCAAAAGCAAACTTAGCAAAAGACAGATAATGCGCCAATCGACAAGGAGATTTAACGTGGTTCGGCGGATCTTGGTCCGACCTACGTCCACGGGCACAAACAGGACTATACTTTTTATTGCTGAAACACGCTTCTCAGCTCTGCTTCTTGTTTTTACAAGTATGATAATAATGATTCTGATATTGATTCTCATCTCAACGTTTTTACTTTCAACTTGTTCCCCTTATGCACACTCTACCCTTCTATTTATAATAGTGTAGAAATCAGATTCCTTCTCCTACAAGAATTTCCTAGTTGAAAATATTCCATTTTCCCATAAGGATTCCTAGTCAAAACTATTCCCTTTTCCCATAAGGATTCATAGTCAAAACTATTCCTTTTCTCATAAGGATTCCTAATAGAAACTACCTTTACTTTCTTTATCCTACTAGGACTCTGACTCACCAGTTTTCCCCATGAAAATATGATAACTTGTCGTCTTATCCGCAAGAATAGGGTGTCATCTTCCGGAGCACGCCTTGCCATATGCTCGGTCTTCATGAGGTCGGTCATAATGGTCATTTGAGCTGAGAATGCTGTTGTCGATCTTATAATGCACGGTCATCCGATCTTATGTGGTCGGGTTACAGATCATAAGTGCTCGGCCCCTAACTCATGTGGTCGGGTCGGTATTAATGATCTCGATCAAGAAGGGAGTTACCCTTTTACCCCTGCCGTGCTGCTTAAATATCATAGTGCCTAAAAAACACCATCAACATCTATCCCCTAGTTCTCGGTAACGAGTTTGTGAGTTGATGCCGGGAACTATAAAAAAAGATGGTGTGTCGATGAATCCGTCGGTGGTCACTCCAGGAACCGCAGAGAAAAATACATTGGCTGCAAATCTGGTCCTTCCTGCCACCTTCATGTGCTCAGTCGACGAGGATCCCGATATCTACCTGTGGAGAAAATGCTTTGCCCTTATGCTGATGACGATCGACTCGGTGGGACGTAACCCGACCCCGAGCTGAGAAGAACATTTGGCATTGGGGGAATGTCACCTCCCCAGACCAATAGAGGGTCGACCATGGGGGAGATGCTCCGATCCCATGCCGATGATAAGTCTCTCGGTGGGACGTATCCCGACCCCGAGCTGAAGAAAAGACTTGGCTCTGGGGGAATGTTACATCCCCAGTCCAAAGAAGCTGACTTGGTGGGACGTAACCCGACCCCGAGCTGAAAGAAAGATTTGGCTCTGGGGGAATGTTACATCCCCAGTCCAAAGAAGCCGACTCGGTGGGATATAACCCGACCCCGAGCTGAAAGAAAGACTTGGCTCTGGGGGAATGTTACATCCCCAGTCCAAAGAAGCCGACTCGGTGGGACGTAACCCGACCCCGAGCTAAAAAAAAAGACTTAGCTCTGGGGGAATGTTACATCCCCAGTCCAAAGAAGCCGACTCGGTGGGACGCAACCCGACCCCGAGCTGAAAGAAAGAATTGGCTCTGGGAGAGTGTTACATCCCCAGTCCAAAGAAGTCGACTCGGTGGGACGTAACCCGACCCTGAGCTGAAAGAAAGACTTGGCTCTGGGGGAATGTTACATCCCCAGTCCAAAGAAGCCGACTCGGTGGGACGTAACCCGACCCCGAGCTGAGAAAGACTTGGCTCTGGGGGAATATTACATCCCCAGTCCAAAGAAGCCGACTCGATGGGACGTAACCCGACCCCGAGCTGAAAGAAAGACTTGGCTCTGGGGGAATGTTACATCCCCAGTCCAAAGAAGCCGACTCGGTGTGACGTAACCCGACCCCGAGCTGAATAAACCATAAAGCCTCAGCGGAACAAAATCCAGCCCCGAGTCGAATAACCAAGCGGCCTCGGCGGAACGAAATCCAGCCCCGAGCCGAATAAACAAGTGGCCTCGGCGGAACGAAGTCCAGCCCTGAGACGAATAAACAAGTGGCCTCGGCGGAACGAAGTCCAGCCCCGAGCCGAATAAACATCGGTCTCGGCGGTACAAGAGCAGACCCGAGCCGGAAAGAGACATCGGTCTCGGCGGTACAAGAGCAGACCCGAGCCGGAAAGAAACACCGGTCTCGGCGGTACAAGAGTAGACCCGAGCCGGAAAAAAACATCGGTCTCGGTGGTACAATAGCAGACCCGAGCCAGAAAGAAACATCGGTCTAGGGGTGGCCGGCGGTTCGGTTCGATTCCGAACCAGAACCGAACTGAACGGTTCCGGTTCCATTCGGTTTTTTTTTTATTTAAATTAAAAATTGAGATTAATAAAATAATATAATTTAAAATTATTAATATGAATTTATATAATGAACTTACATTACATAATTACATTAAATTACAAATAAAATTCTTGTCATTTTTATTAAAAATTAAATTAAAAAACGATTTGGAACCGTAGGGTTCCAACCGGTTCGGTTAGGGTAAGAACCCTAACCAAATCGGTTCGGTTCCGGTTCCGAACCGGAACCTTGGCCGGGTCTAGCTGTAACATCCATCTCCGGGAGATGCTACCGGAAGGGAATAGGCTGGCATATTCCCCTGAGTCTCTGACTTTCTGACTATGGTCAATACTATTAACTCATCTCAAATATAAACACATGCATATGAACCATTGCCCAATCTCAATAACATAGAATGCAACTCAATACACATAACTGTTTACTTAATAACAAAATAGTTTACGACTCTGTTTATGGACACTTTTACTCAATGTAATGACTGATACCATATTGATATATGATGCATGATTTTACTGTGACTCTGACTGAACTCTCTTTCTGACATGACCTGGCGGACGAAAGACCCTAATAACTGCCATCAATATCCATTCTCTCGAGGTCGTCCTCCGGGTATACCTGCAAAACAAAAACACTAAGAGTGGGGGTTAGATCGTTTGAACGACCTAATGAGTGGACAATTTAAAACGGAAACTGAAACAAATCTTTGTTTTGAAATCAAAACCATCTTATGAAAATTGATTTCCTCTGAAAATCTTTTCTTGTCTGAAAACACATTCTTTTTTGGAAAACTGTAACATCCCGCCTAAGCCAAGATGCTACCGGCAGGAGAAAGGCTAATCCTGCCTCCATAAGCCTATGACTCTGACGAAATTTCGGCATGACCTCTACGT
>SKCR01018436.1:0-130844 GCA_019454045.1 Zanthoxylum bungeanum | reverse complement strand
TTTCTAGAGTGCTAGCACACATTAGGAGTCTTCCGAAGGTGATAAGGAAACCCACCCGTGGGCATGGAATGCACACCAAGCTTGGAGCTTGAAGGACCGAAATTGGAGGAGCACAAAGGGAGCCATTGTCGAAAGCTTGAAGGATTTTTTTGTTATTCCTCGCATCGCAATAGCCGATCAATATAAGTATGATTCTGCCATACTTCTTTAGAGTATTCACACATGTTTCTTGCTTGAAATCGATCTTGGGACTAACCTAGAAACCCAACACAAGTCATATCATACAAACTTACATTTAACTGCCATATCATCCAATTTGTTAGTTTGTGTGAGCTTGACATATGCGTCACATCCCCAAACTCTTAGATAACTAAGACTAGGACGTTTCCCAGACCATAACTCATATGGTGTTTGACTAACAGTCTTGGAAGGAACTTGGTTTAGTAGTAGTGTTGCAGTTTCTAAAGCAAGACCCCAAAATGAAAGAGGTAGATCTGTGTCTGGCATCATTGATCGGACCATATCTAATAATGTCCGATTTCTCCTTTCGGAGACCCCATTATGCTGTGGAGTTCCCGGAGGAGTCCACTGGGAAACAATGCCATTTTCTCTCAAGTAATCTTGAAATTCGTTGCTTAAGTATTCACCACATCGTTCAGACCTTAGTGACTTAATACTTTTATTAAGCTGGTTTTCTACTTCAGCCTTGAAGTCTTTGAATTTCTCAAAGGCCTCAGAATTGTACCGCATAAGGTACATATACCCATATCGTGAATGATCATCGATAAAGGTAATGAAGTAGGAGAATCCACCTCTAGCGGTGACTGATATTGGTCCGCATACATCAGAGTGTATGAGTTCTAATGTCTCCGCTGCACGCTGGCATTTACCTTTGAAGGGTAATTTGGTCATTTTACCAAGTAAACAAGACTCACAAGTTCCATAAGGTAATTGAAGGGTCTGAAATACCCATCCTTATGTAGCTTAGTTAATCTTGTTTCATTGATATGACCTAAGCGACTGTGCCATAGAAGTGATTCATTGAGATTATTCGAGTTAACGTTGTATATATTAGAGGTTGAACATTCTTTGTTAGTTTGTAAGACATAGATACCATTATTAAAAATACCATCTCCATATTTTATTTCATTGAAATAAATAGAACATTCATTACAACTTATTAGGCATAAAAAGCCTTTATTACATAAAGAAGAAATTGAAATGATGTTCTTTATTAGAGAATGTACATAAACATAATCTTCTAAGTCTAAAACTAAACCATACGGCAAAACTAATGAATAAGTCCCCACATAAAATGCAGTCAGTTTTGCTCCATTACCCATCCATAAGTCAACCTCCCCATGACGGAGTCTCCTATTGTTTCTCAGGCCTTGCACATTATTACACAAGTGAGTCCCACAACCGGTGTCAAGCACCCAAGTAGAAGGTTCAGAGTTTTGAGAATATAGTTCAATCATATACAACATACCTGAAGCATTGGGCTTCTTGGCCTCTTGGGCTTCCCTAGCTTCCTTGGCTTTCAAGGATCTGCAGTCTTTTTTCCAATGACCCTTCTTTCCACAAAAAAAAACATTTCCCCTTTCCCTTTTTCTTCTCCACCTTACCATTGGGCTTTAGGTGATCTGGAGCCTTGGCCTTGCCCTTATTTTTCTTTGGGCCTCGTGGCTTCAGGTCCGTACCCGTAAGCATGACGGAGGTTTTAAGCTCCGGTTTCAAGTCCTTCTCTGCTTGCTTTATCAGATTGTGCAATTCTGCTAAAGTAGCTTCTTTATCAGACAGATGAAACTGCATAATAAAGTAAGAGAATTCTTTTGGTAAGGACTGAAGAATTAGATCCTGGCATATCTCATGATCCATGATGAACCCGAGGTTGGCCAATTTTTCAATGTGGCCAATCATCTTAAGCACATGTCCACTAACAGATCCTTCCTTATACCTTGTTTGGAAAAAGGAACATGACACTTGGAATCTCACGGTATGAACGAAAGTTGCATACAACTCCTTCAAGTGAAAGATGATGGTTTGAGCATCCATATCTTCGTGAGCTTTTTGAAGTTCGTCCGACATAGAGCCAAGCATTATGCAAACTGCTTGCTCATCATCATCGACGTGTTTCTTCCAAGCATCAAATGTATTTTGGTCAGCATCTTCTGCAGGTTCAGGGGGAACGGTCTTTCAAGAACATAGAAAATCTTTTCTTATCGTAAGACAATTTTAAGATTTCTAAACCAGTAATTGTAGTTGTCCCCTTTGAGCTTTTGCTCATCAAAGATAGAACGAAGTGATACTCTGTTTTTCATTTGAATGTTTGTGAAATATTTTAACCCGCCTGTTAAGAGAGAATGTTAAAATTAGGAATATGTTTTTCATTAATGTTTCATAATAACATGGGCTTTTAATATTATGAATTTTTTCCCACTCAATTGTTTTAAAATTTTAAGCAAATCACATCAACCCCAATATGATGGATTTCTTTAGGGCAAGGATCCCATTATCATCATTTCATAACTCCGACTAGGGCCGGTCGTTATAAAATACGATAATTAGGTAGGTTCCCAACCAATTTATGATATAAATCACAATTCCTTGATCATTGGGTTGGGCAATCAAACATGCCATAGCTTATGCTAGTCCTCGTGGACACCCAATCTTTGCCACTAAGTTATAAGACCACGCCTAAGGGTCGTTGCGTCTTATGACTCAGAAAATTCAAACCATTGTCAATAGTACGATTTAGGGACAAATTGGTATTGGTCAGTCTGGTAATGCCTAGTCCTACCAATATGGTTTAAGCCCTTTAGGTCTATACTTTACAATGGGAGGCAAATTTTAGACTTAAATTATTATTGAGGATTTTAGCAAGTTTAAGTGAATAACTGTCAAATGGATTCCTCCATTGAAAATTCCCCAGAGGGATGGTGGAGCGAACTCTCTTAAATACCCTTACCTCTTAGGCTCTTATCGCCTTGGTGACTGGAATAAATAATAGATCCTCCAAATTAGTCTAACACTTAAAATATGCTTTAAGGTAAGCTTTGAGTAAATGATTATCTAGATGTCTTCACAGCTTTTCCTTTTGGATATAAAAAGGTAGTGAGTGAAGGAAGACACCAAATCATTATCTAACTCTAGTAATACCTTTGGTTAAATTAACTTTAGTTTGGAAAGTTTTATTAACCCCTTGGTCCCAACCCACTTGTATCTTTTATAAACAAGTGATTTATATTTATTAGTCTTAAAGGTAATAAATCTCTAAGTTCATCACTGAATAATTACTTAGCTAAGGGATAAGCAATATACTCTCTATTTCTTAGAAAGTCTCTAGATGCTTGCACCCTAAAATAATCGTGCCAATTCTAATCATACATAGAATCATCAAGCATATGAGTTTTAATATGTTGGAATTATTTTAGGCATTAAATGACTTTGATTAATATTTAATTATGATAATGTATTTTATTTTATTCAAATAAATTTACTATTCACGTTTTTCTGCAGATGCGTGAACTTCAAATGCATTTTCCCAATTCAAATATTAACCAAATCATGCAACAATTGTGCCTAAAATTAAGTTCAGGGTGTTAGCTTTCCAACGAGCTTTTACACACCCAATTTCGAGTTCAAATGAGAGAGAACCAATTAAAACAAAATAGGCATCAAATAAATTTACTGTTCACGTTTTTCTGCAGATGCGTGAACTTTAAATGCAATTTCACAATTCAAATCTTAACCAAATCATGCAAAACTTGTGCCTAAAATTAAGTTCAGGGTGTCATATTTCCAACGAGCTTTTACACACCCAAATTCGAGTTCAAATGAGTGAGAACTAATCAAAACAAAAACGGCGCGCTAATACCACTGTTGGGAAGCGGCCGCGAGTGCGCAGCGGAAAAAAAATTATTAAAATTATGATGCCGCTTTCCCTTTGACCAAGACCCATTTGTTTTGATTATTCTACAAGCCTAGGCATGTTACTATATATTCTAAGCATAAAACTCATAAAACATGCAAAGAACATAAACCTGAACATGCTAACTATCATAAGAACTCTAATTAAAATAAAGAAAGAAAAAGACTTACTTGAACCGTAGACTCCTCCAGTCCTCCCTCCAATCTACAAGCTTTTCTCGAACTCAGCAAGCTCTTCCACGTTCCAAAGAGCCACCCAAGTGTGTGGCCTCCAAAGATGCACACACCAAAGCCAAAACTCAACGGCAAGACTACGCCTTGAGTGCACGGGTATTTTGCCCTTGGTGCTAGCCTAGGCAAATACCTCAAAACTTTTAACTCGAGATTCCTCTAGTCAATTAGACTTAAGGATCCTCAAAATCAGTGGCTTACTCTTAAAACTTTAGAGTTGCTCACTTATATAAACCCAAGATTTGAAAGGTTTGGTGCAAAAATTTGTGAAGAATTCTTTGGGTTTATATAGTGCTCCAAAGACAACAAAATTAATTAAGAATCCGCTATGGGATAAAAGCCAATTTAATCTTAGTCATTGAATCTTAATTTAGTGGTTTATGAGATTATAAAACCCTAATAAGAGTTTGGGCCGAATTGGAATTCAAAACAAATAACAAAATTAAATTAAAAAAATTTACTATTCACGCATTACTATTCACGTGAATAGTATTTTTTTCATTATCTATTTATTCCAATTCCCAAAGTGCCCTTATCGTCATTCACCAATCCCTAAGCCACTATGGAACCTCATAAATGACCTGTTCAATAATTAAAGACATTGAACCATTTATGAACAATTCCTACAGCAATCATATATGTTGTTAAATATGTACTGTGCACTGTTAACCATTGATTTCGACTTTGTTGTGTGTGACCTTTTGGGTTCCCCTCAAGTTGGACATGAAATGAATCGAGATAATTTAATCGAACATAAATTATCCTCCGATCAGATGGTCGTTCGATTTCAATGACCAAGGTTGACATCTAGCAACATGCCAATGCCCCCAAATGAGAAGGAAAGATTTATATACTCATTATGTATGCGATTTACATATGACACGGTCCATCGCCTCACTGTATCCCCACCTATTGACTTAGGGTACGGAAAGTGTCTACCCATATGGTCAAAGGTATGATGTTGATAGTGTCATGAATCATGCTAATCTAAGAATCTCAAATGATTCTTCCGCTGTGGCCACAATCTCAAGCACTGATCACACATATCAACCCGCGAACTGGAATACTACTATTATAAGAAAATATTATCCGAGAGAGTGGTGATTCTATGTTGTATCTTTACAAACTTCATGTGTTTATCAAATGACCCAATCATACCCTTATGACAGGATCTTTTGAACTGGGGAAGGAGAATGTCAAAGTTATTTGATCCACACATAAGATTGTAAAGACCTCAAGTCTAAGGACTAATCATATAATCGATAAATGAAAGTTCTCACAAACACATGGGATAAACACTTCATATGAAAACTTTCGGCGGTCAGTTCGATGGACACAAGCAACTCATGAGATCGGCTACCCCACTTAGGGGCAGATCATATCATCATGCTAGTCTCTCCGCTTTGTGAAAGCCCAGATTATTCACAAAACTATGACTATGAACATTTAAGAGTAATGATTCTCATAAGGCGTGGAAGCCATCGTCTTATTACTCCAAGGGCTTTATTACAGTGTTGATGATTCATATAAGTTATGTAAGACACGTATAATAAAGATTTCCATTTTATTAATTAATGAAAATATTACAAATACATGTACATATAGCCCATCCACAAGTTGGGTATAGGGCATATCCCTAACAGAATGATCATTATGCTACTCGACTCGAGAAGAATCCTATTGACATTGGTGTACCATCTATTAGGAAATATTTGTTGAGTCATTCAGTGTTTATCAAATAAACACCTATATGTCTATACACGTCTCCCAAGACTCATGGTTCATTGGGATAAACTATCGGACCAAGTCTCGATATACGACATGTACTGGTCTCATCGGATTTTACTAACCGACCCATGTCAGTAAATCTTGACCATAAACTTTATTTGATAATATAATTCTAGTAGTGACACTTCCCAATGTCAATTACAAACTACTTTGTAACTGCGCACTACAAAATATATTATCGTGTCTTTGTCTAATATATACATATCACTAAATCATATAGTTTCAATCTAATCGTAATTAGATCGAATATGTATATAAAAGCAAGAAGTATTACCATAAATAAGTAATATTATGGAAAAAGAAATTGTTCGTATTCATGAATCGGACATAAATATGATCTGGATTGGCACTTCGAGCACCAACCCTAACAATTTCTCCCACTTGATCTAGTGTCAATCCACGGTATCTTATACACATCTAAATATGTATTACATACGCATGGTCCTCAAGAGCTGACCTAGCACTCAAGAGGTAGGAAACAACAAGTAGGCCCGCTTTAACATATTGAGTTTGTCCAACAAACCTAATCATTTCCCTTAGTCAGTATCATTCATATATTGTATAACCTAAGCTATACATCAATATGACTCAGATACGACATCAATATTGTGCTACAGCTACTAAGTTGTCTATGTATTTAGAGATCAAATCCAAATATTATGAGACAACCGCAAGCACAACACTAATATCAAAACTTCTAATCTATAAGGTCACTATGCAACTTTATAAGTCAATACTTCATAAGTTATAACTAATTCTACTAATTCAGTAGAATCATCTGTGACACTCCCACTGCATCTTTTCTGACTTTATATGATGTATACCATCTAACGTCATAATTAGACTCAAAACTAATCTGACCCTAATGGTTGCAGACTATATTCTCGATGAATAAGAAACTCGTTCTTAATATCTCAAAGATAATAAAGAACATGTTTCAAAACACATCCTATGGTCTATAACATATTAAAATAGTTCGTAACAATTAAATTGATATCTTTAATCGCACATAATATAGTATTCATTATGCCATCATCCTATGATGCATAAGATTGATTAGACATTCTAATCAATTTCTCTTTCGACAAAGGAATCATCATTTACGAAAGATAAATACTATATACAAGAGACACACTAACTGTCAAACAGTTATACTAACTCACACAGATAGTCTTGTTGTGTCCTTTATTAGATCATATCTAATGCACGACTAATGAGAGTATCTCATAAGTCTCTTATTTTATATCATATATAAAACTTTATATCAAATATAACATAGACTATTTTCACTACTTTCACGGAGAAAATAAAACTAAGGTAAACCTTTTACCTTACAAACATCTCATTACTACATTAATAATGATAATGTCGTTACGATATACAATATTAGAAAGAAAATTATACGCTCCCACTGACCCTACTATCAAATATGTATTCTTTATGCTTTGATAAAATCAGACAATCTGACTATATCAAAATTAGAGAACACCGATTTCTGAAAGGCTCACATGAGTCTACGAAAGGCTTTATAAGCCATTATACCAAACTGCGATCTTAGCAGAATACAAACTCCAGGGTCATTCTAGAATATACTCTTCAAACAAAGAAACCACAATGGATCCCTTATTCGAAGAAACCATTCAGGAATGCCAGTTTGCATTCTTTAGACAAAATACATAGTTTAATATTAACATTAACCAACAGATCTTTAATTGTTCAATTAGTGTGACTAGAGACAAGTTTTCTTAGAATCTACAGTAGATTACTGAGTATAACCTTTCTCACTGTCATAATATAAAGGTCAAACTTTTAATAAGCTCGCTTTGCTTTTGCTGCGCAAACAATTTGCACATTTTATGAACGATTCATAACGAGAGCTCAATCAAGTTCCAAACTTGATCGTAGTAAGCTACGAACAATCTTAAATCTATGATTCAATGCTAACTTCTGAAATCAATATCAAATATCGTTCCCACTATAAGTTATAGATAATTTTCTTCGATAAGAAACAACAGAACCATTATGTATCAAATACTACGCTAATGAATCTGACATCTTATTGGACTTATATGGAAGCTTTTTAAGGGTCTTTTCATCTTATTAATTATGTAGTTCCATTTATAGTTTATCACTCTCACATTTAACTTCAATAAGTCAAGTCTTTTCTACAATCGTTAACATCTGATGTTACACACCAAGTAATAAAATAATTTTATTACTCATGATCGTAGAAAAGATATTCTATCAAATAGAATACAATATTCTATTAAATAGAATAAATGATAAACTTTTACTTTTACCTCTGAGGCGCAAGTACTTTCAATTATATAACCATTATACAAAAGATAGATTCAAATCTCAAACTTTTCAAGATTCGAATTTTCTACATATACATATCATATACATAATTGTAGAAACTAATAGAACATTAATTAAAATGATGAATTAGTGTTACTGGAGCATATCCAGAGTATTGAAACTAATTCGGTAACACTCAATATCAAACGAATCAAATCATATAAGATTCGATTTCTCCCACCGACCAATTCCAACATGATGGAATCGTAGAAGAATAATATTGAGTAAGAATCACATTCATTAAATAACCTTAGAACTAATTGACATAAATTCATATGTTTGATCATATCAAACATCTTTGAACAATTCAAAGACTCATGATGAATTTTAAAGATACATTTTTCAAAACTTCAAATTGAATATCTTTGAACCAGTCAAAATATTCTATTCGTGTTTCATCAGAAACACATTGAGAGTTCTCGAACCATTCAAGACGTTCAATATATATTCTTTTAGAAACACGTAACTAAGTCATAACAACTCATTAACTAAGTTACGAAGTAAGGAAAACTATCCAAGGTAATTTATAATTCATTAAACTACATACATCCAATGTATTAGTTTAATAAATTTGTGATCCAATGATGATCATTGGTTAAATGAGATTTAATCACATTCTCGAATACAATATTCATTAAATGGATAAGGATATATGGTGTGATCTCGTATCAGACCTTCCTTTACCATACGGAATAAGCATCTAATGCTTAAGTGTTAAAATCTCATAAAACATTGTTCTAAGTTATTTAGTTAACTGAATATTTTTCTTAATGTTTATTTTTTCATCAATGACACTACTAGTCATATTAAAATATGAAATAAATGTTTATAAAGAACAAGTAACTATCCAATAGTCGCAAGTTCTGATATCAAATATCAAAACAATCATCAAACAATATTTTAAATAACTAGACGGGAGATCTGGTATTCAATATCTATTGTTGTCGTATTGTAAGAATTGATATTCTCTACACACAACTATACACATCTCATTTCTTTAGCTTTATAATTTGCCTTCAACTATTCACAATAATTGTAAATAATTGATTAGCAAACTGTGTCAGACACATTACATCTAAAGGACACTAAAGCCAAAAAATGTCATTATCAGATAAACAAATACCTAATGAGGTTTTCTTAATGCCATCAAGAATCTCGAGACATGAACTAGTTCACATCAATTCTTACTGCAAAAGAAACTATTCTCTCTAGACTATTATATCCTAAAAGAGATATCTATTTAGATTACCTATCGTGACTTAGTAACTAAGTCAGTAACCATCTTGATTTTTCAAGAAAATCAGAACAACAGTTCCCGATGGTTTTATCTAATCTAACAATATCCAAGCCTACTCTAAATCTAGAACCTATTCTAGAAATCTGCAACCATAAGAAAGTCAGAAAACATATATATAAATAATATGCATGCAGTGGATTGGAAGTTTAATTCTATATACACAATAGAATAAAGGAAACATTAGCAGCCTTTTTCATAATATTACACAATGCCTTAGTTATGGATTTTTAACCCAGCAGTGACTCCCACTACTTTACATAATATCGTAATCCCCAACGGAAAATGGGAATCCAATAATTAAATTGAATTCCATAGTGAGAAGTGGACCCCGTGAATATATTTCGACTCACTGCTTTGGCACGTTCTCGCCTACGTATATTCACAGGTAGACAACTCATTGTCAATCACACTAGCTGTGACTCCTGATTTCGGTCCTGACCGTTTCTCGTTATGACAGCTTTGGCACATTCACAAGGAGGCGTATCAAGGCTGCACTTGTCAGTGACAAACTCAAGCTACCGATGTAGTCCTGACAGCTTTGGCATGTTCAGGATTTCCACTTTCACTTGAATTTGTCTCTTATCATATAATTTCTACCGGTGCAAATGAACTACCATCAGCCAGAACTGCACAGTTTTGGCACGATATAGCTACAGCATCAGAAAATCATTTGCATCCGTACTGACAATGCGGACCAAGAAATAAGTATTCCTAGTACTAGTTACTTTAATGTCTTATTTAAGCGGGGATATTCCTAAAGATGGTTTTACTCTACATCAAATGCATATTTTTAATCTAGATCAATTTCTCAATAGTTTAACTCCACTTGGGAAAACACAACTTTACTTAACCATTAAATCTACGTTATGTTTTTTTCGTTAACGTAGAACCGAAAAGTTAAGAAACATTTAAATTACATGCATGTGCAAATATCAAAATTGGATTATATATCATATATCAAGCATGACAAATGTAATGGATGAAGGATCAGACTTGCTCTGATACCATTTTGTTGAGGTTTTAGCGTTGGCGCAACGGAAGCTCGCGGTTTTGGCGAATTCATAACTTTAAAACTTTTAAAATTACCAAATAAATTATTCAATATCCAATTTGAATAATTCTTTCATATTTCACTTAAACATATTTATTCAATATCAAATAATGACATAAATAGGTTAGAAACATCGTAAAACTTTTACAAAAATATTTTTCCGCAAAATGGCATAAAACACATTTTTGTCCGAACCGACCAACCAACACACATGGGGGCTGACCAGGTCAGCTCCAATAGTACTTGGGCAGTTCATGGGCTGCCCAAACAGTGACCAATTCACTATTTGGACAGCGGACATCTGGTAAGCCCGAAACTCACCAGGTAACGCCGTTTTTCACCGTTTTCGCATATTTCAACTCCGAAATAATTTATGGCAATTGTTTCAATGCCCAAAACACATCCAATATATTTATACAACATACTTTTCATCACCAAAATCACAGAACATCCAAATCTGATTTGGTAATTAAAAATACCATTTTTCATGCTTTAAATCCAATTTTCTCAACATTAACACCAACCAAAGCCACCATCTATGAAGAACTCAAAAAAAAATTTAGGAGTTACAAGAGTGGTCATAACACTCTAGAATGGCAAAAAGTCATCAAATGATAAAATTGAATCAATATTACACTAATATCATCCAATCCAACTTCACACATGCATCTAGCATCCAAATTCATCCTCCAAATGAAAAAGCCCCAAAATCTAAGAAAGGAATAAACCCTAGAACTATTCTAGATATTCAAGAACAAGAAACAAACTTTCTAAGTTTAAGAGTTATGAAGATTACCTCCAAATCTCCTAATTTCCTTAAACTTTTTCTTGAATTTCTTCATTTTCTTTCTTGTTTCTTCAAACAAATTTTTGGGTGCTTTAATGGAGATAGGTTTCAACCATGGGAGCTTGATTAAAGAGAAAAAAAAAATTTCAACTTTAAATAGTAAGCCAAAACTGACTTAGGGTGTTTAAAGAAGGGTATTTTGGTCATTTGGTCAATTAATCTAATTAATTAATAATAATAACCTTTAAGTTAACAAATCCAATTTGTAAACTTTAAGCTTAATAAAATCATGCCATATGTAACCAATAATAATCAAACATATTGCATAACAATTATGTAATATTGGAATAATTTAATTATCTAGATATTTTAACATTTAAACATCTAAATAATTAATTAATGCGATTATTATTATATATGTATTTTTATTTACATTAAATAACAAATACATATATTAATGGCATGTGTCAAAATCTCATTTGATAAATAATTAATATGTATCAAATACAAATACACATTAATTATCAAATGACCGAAATACCCCTAATGCATATATTTTCGTTTAACCATTTAAACGACACGAATTCACTCATTTAATTCGGTGAAGTATTATGAATAATCTATATTATTCATAACGCGTTGCCCAAGTGCTCAACGAGTACACTTCATATTGTGGGACTCTCTAAGTTTAGGTTTATTCGTCACGAAATCCAATTTCGTGTCGATAATTCACCCACTCGTAAATTATGACGACCATAGATAATCTTGCTAAACTATGCAAGTCGAGGTCATTGCATATGTATAATCCATCTGTCACATGCTATCAATATTATACCGGGGATATAGATAAGAACGTCAAATCCCACCTCCGCATGTTCGTTGGGTGTGGACTGATGGTTATGATATCCCGTGAGTATCAGATAGAATCTGTCAGTCCTGTATACATGGCATATGTATATAAAATCATGAAGTATTACCATAAATAAGTAATATTATGGAAAATGAATTGTTCGTATTCATGAATCGGACATAAATACAATTCGGATTGGCACTTCGAGCACCAACCATAACAGTTAAATGGAGAATAAATGTCATGGAAATGTGGAGAATCGAAGTCACTTGTGTTTTAACCACCGTGGAGGTTTCAAGCCATTTATCAAACATCGTGTCGAACATTCTGAGGTAAATATATCCTAAACTGTAATTTAACAATTCATCATTTTTACTAATGTTGAATAATAGTACAATTATTTTATATTTTTAGCAGAGTAACACGGGTGAGGTGCAGTCATTTCCAGATTTTTTTCGAGTGACGCACTACAATGAGAAGAAAAAATTGATCAATGAAGAAGTCGAACGCTGCTATGTAAGTTTCAGTTTTTAAAATAAAATAATTATTATTTTAAATTGATTTTTTCTTTTCAAATTCTAACATTAACTTAATATATTTTTTAAACATAACGAAATGGTGGAGCTCCAACATCAAACTCTGGAGACATGGTCCGACCCGATACTAGATAAGCAGTTATCGCAATTGATTTTCAAGAACCAGACAGCGTACAACGTCGTCCTTGGCACTCGTAAGAAGACAACGTCATCTGCACGCATTATTGTTTCTTTTGACACTTGTAGATACTGTATTTTTGCAAAAGGCCCAATGATGAGCCTCGTATGGAGGCATTACTTGATAAGTCGCGGAAGTCACGGGAAACGGATGCCGGAAGGGAAAATTCTAAAATTAATACCTCGTCAAATTTAAACTCACTGGTTAGCCTCGGGTTCGCTTAGTCGATTTCTTTTATAAATATTAGCCTTGGCCCCAAAACCCCCGCAACCCATGAAAGCCCATGCACGCCAAGCCCACAAACACACGACACAATAACAAGAAACCCTAGCAAGCACATCCAAAACCTATTCCACCACTATATAAAGAAACCAAAACCCAACCTTAAAACCCAACCAAGACGAGCTGAAGAAGACTCAGGAGGAGCTACTACAAGTCAAGGTGGACCACGAAAAGAAAATGGAGGCGTTCGACCAGCAGATACGGGCTTTCCGGGAGATGTTGGGGGCCTTACTCGGCCGGAGTGCATCGGGCTCGAGTGCCCCATCACATCAACAATAAATTTTATTTTCATTTGTATAAACATTCAGAACAGATAGTTTTAATATACTATGTATTTTTTATTTAATAAATTTTTATTATAATTATTAGAATATTTCGTAATTATGATATTAATTGATTTTTTTTTTTGAAATAATAAATTTTTTTAAAATATTAAATTGAATATTTCAAAGCAAAATTATGTAAAATGATAATTTTTTTAAGAATATTTTTATATTTTTAGCGTCGATATTTTCGACGCTAAAAGAAATAAAAAAAATAATATTTGTACACTTTTAGCGTCGAACAGTTCGACGCTAAAAGTATACAAATAATATTTAATTTATTGCTTTTAGTGTCGAATAAATTCGACGCTAAAAGTTTAATTTTTAGTGTCAAATACTTTCGTCGCCAAATATGAACTTTAGCGTCGGTAATTATTCTTTTTCGTCGAAAGTAGTTGGACGCAAAGTAAGAGGTTTTAGCGTCGATAATTTGTATTTCGACGCTAATTGTCTTTCTCATCCAGATTTTAGCGTCTAAGTTTAGCGTCGAAATTATTCGACGCCATTTATTTTTGGCGTCGAACTATTTACTTTTTGTGTCGATTGTTTTCGACGCAAAAGGCCTTATTTTTTGTAGTGAATATTCTCTTTCATTATCTATCATTAAACATTTGATTCTCTTTCCAGTCAACATCACGACACGCTGTAGTGCAAATTCGGTGCGGAATGTAATTTCTTGTGTGCGGCACAATGCCGGTCTATGAGTGTCGCGACGCCCGATCAAAAAGAGCCAGCATCGCGATGCCGAGCTCTGCGTATTACGACACGGATGGGATTCTTGGTGTGTGAATAACTCACATTTCTTAAGAAGGAGAGCTCCCAATGCCTCCTATATAAATATAAGCTCGTCCAAAACCTTAAAAAAAAAAAAAAAAAAAAAAAAAAAAAAAAAACTCATAACATACTTTTGAAGCCTCAAAGACATAGAAGAACACCATGAGCAAGATAAAAACGAGTTCATCAACTGGCGCTGGAGATTGAAACCGAAGACTGCAAACGAGAGTTCTTTCTTCCTTTTCAATCTTTAATGTTATTTTTATGAGTTCTTATTTTGTGATAGTGATCGCATGTGTTTATTGCACATTATGAATAGCTAAATCATTAATTTAGAGTTATAATTGATCTCAAGCACGTGTTTAATTAATTGAATTGTATCTTTTTATAATTAAACAGATCATCAATCTCTTTTCCAATAACACATGATGTCACATTTATTATCGTTGTTGTTATTATAATTATTATTTTGGTTTTAGATGATACTTGGAATTAGAAGGCCACGTGAGTACTGGAAACACCTAATTCTTTGCCGAGATGTAAATTTTTTACTACTGGATACACCTTCTGTCGACGATAATGCTGGAGTCTTACTTCTCAACTACATTCAAATTACCATTCATTCACTTTATCAACACTCATCATCCAATTTCTCGGGCAACTCGTGACACTAATTAGGTTTATAAAAAGAAATGTGCGGAGATGAATGGAGATGAGAGAAATGAAAAGAAGGGGGGGAAATTAAATAGATGAATTGTTTGGTTTGTATATGAAATTTAAGAAAAAAAAAATTACATAATTTTATAGACAAATAAGAAATTTACTTATTATATTAAATATTAATATCTATTAATAAATTTTATTTAAATAGTAAATCCAATTTTAAGGGTAGTATTGTCTAATAAGCAATACAACTATAAACGATTCAATAATAAAACGTCAAAGATGAGAGTAATGAGAGTTGTAAATCCAAATATTTTACATTATGTTAACTTATACGTTTGGTAAACTATTCAAAAAAAAATTAATTACATGAATAATTTATGAGTGATAGTAAATATTAAAAGAATATATACTTCTATATTTTCAATAAATTTAAAATGACAAATATTTATTGTATCAATAGGAAAATTCTAGCATGCAAACATTTATATGTTCTAAAATATGAATTTGAGGTCAGAAAATCAAAATATTATTTATATTTCTTATGACCAATCAAAATTTCACAATTTGAGGCGAATTGAATTCAATTGGAATTCAAATTATTACCCCATTTATGTAATCGAACAACGGAAATTAAATTGCTTTTATTATGATTAAGTTAAGGGATTAAGACCACACTAACATCTATCATTCACATGCCTAACTCATATTTTGTCAAAAAGAAACTATGGCTAGATCTCTCAAACAGTAATATGATAAAATTATTTAATATTTATTTTATAATAATTAATAGGTTTGCTTTATAATAACAGGAGCATAATAATAATATCTAGAATAATCTTTCAAGTCTCTTTCACTTTCTCTCCATCCCTGAATTTCAAGAAAAAAAATATCAAATAATTATGTTAGAAAAATGATGAATAAGAATGGTACTTAGGATGCTAATTAATGAGATGATTATATCTGCCTTCTCATTCACAAACAAATATCTTGTTCCGCATGGATTCTTAATTTTCTTTAACTAAAAACAATTAAAAAGCATGGAGACCAAGTATCAATCTGACTAATCATTTGATTTTTTTTTTTTTTTTTTAAAGAAAAATTGGACTATTATCTTTATCATAAAAATAATAATAAAAGTAGTTAACGTTCGCATACAACAGGAATGTGATATTATGATTGTGTGCCTAGCTTTACCTAAGCTGTCAAAGCTTATTCACGATTGCTAATTGGGTCCCAGATTTGGCCGTATCAGACATTTTACGGTCAATTACACAATTTTTTTTTTTCAATCTTCAACATTCTACCGTTAAATTATCCGATTTGAGTTTAAGTGTGGTAGATAAAATTTTCGACTATAATAGATTCTTATAAAAAATATATTCCATGAACTCGAACGCATAATATGATAATCAAATTTTAAATTCTTTATGATCAGGTCAGGATAATCAATTACACAACATTAAAGCTTACTTGAGCATTTCATGCTTATACAAATAGCATTTTTAGAAATAGCATTTTGACCCAAAAAAAAAAGGTAGATATTTAGTTATTAATAATAGTTTTTATCAAAATTATAAAATTATCATAAAGATTATTTTTTTTTAAATTCATGTTATGAAATAAATGAAATAATATAATAAAATAAAATAAGAGTATTTTAGACTATATAATTCCAAAAAAAAAAAAAAAACATTTCAATCTCTACTTTCAAAACTCAAATTTTGAGAAGTTATTAGTGGAGGCATAATAAATTTTTTTTAAATGCTCAACAACTCTATTTAAATTCAACAAACACTACCACAAATTTTGAAAAAAAAAATTGAGATTAAAAAAAAAAAATCTTCTACTAAAAATCATAACAAATAAGTATTACAATCGGTCCAATCCTTATATTCAAATAATACTTCACATAAATACTTTTTCTAAAATTTCATTCAACTTAATCCATTGCCTTTATTAACGTAAAAGAGCCCTCAAAATTAGAGATGACAACAAACCTCAAACTTCTATCATATAAATGGAATTTAAAATAATTTTGTGTTATGAATAAAAAATTATTCTCAGATTAGAGATGATTTTTCACTATAATCTCAAATTTTTATTTAAAAAAAAAAAAATCAAATATCAATCGAGAATCAAGATTGATTCATAAGGATTTTTCATATCAAATCAAAAATAAATACTAAATTTAAAATAATTTTTGACCATAAATCTATAACGGAGATGGAATAAAAATTCACAAATCCCGACTTTTCCAGACCTATTACCCCAAACACATACTCCAATCATTATCAATAAAAATCAAAAGATTAATTAAGAAAAAAAATTAAGAAAATGGAGCATTAGCAAAATCTAAAGCTGGGCTCCACAGTCATAATAGCTATAAATACATAACCTTTGATCGCGAAGCAAAAACTCCCCACTCCCATTCCCAAAACACCTCTCCTTTCATCCTCTGTTTTCTGCTTTTGTTTTCTTTACTTACAAAGACACTCAGCAATTGATTTTAATCTTTTTTTTCTCCTATTAAAGGCAAAAAAAAAAAAAAAAATGGTTGACGTAGACCAGAGAATGACCGGCCTTAATCCGGCTCACATAGCCGGTTTACGCCGTCTATCAGCCAGAGCAGCCGCTCCATCTGCAGCTACGTCACTCCCAGTCCGCAACGGTCTTGTTTCATTCTCTTCGTTAGCTGATAAAGTCATAACGCATTTAAAAAACTCGGGTATCCAAGTCCAGCCGGGTTTATCCGACGCCGAGTTCGCCAGAGCCGAGGCTGAGTTCGGCTTCGTCTTCCCTCCTGACCTCCGCGCCGTCCTCTCGGCCGGCTTGCCTCTTGGTCCCGGCTTCCCCGACTGGCGCGCCACTGGCTCCGCTCGTCTCCACCTCCGCGCCTCTCTTGATCTTCCCATAGTTGCTATAACGTTCCAAATTGCTCGAAACGCTCTCTGGTCAAAATCTTGGGGCCCGAGACCATCCAACCCGGAGAAGGCTTTACGGGTCGCGAGGAATGCGCTTAAAAGAGCCCCGCTCTTAATCCCCATTTTCAACCATTGTTATATTCCTTGTAACCCAACTTTGGCGGGTAATCCGATATTTTACGTTGATGAGAATCGGATATTCTGTTGCGGTTTTGATCTATCTGATTTTTTCGAACGTGAATCGTTATTCCGGAGCGGGAGCACTGAATCCGACCCGCAGGTGCTTAAAAAACAAAGATCCGTGAGTGAGAAAACAGCTGGGTCATCGTCGAATTTCTCACGGAGAAGTTTAGATACGGGTCTCGGGTCAAGAACCCCGAGATGGGTGGAGTTCTGGAGCGAAGCGGCAATCGATCGGCGCCGTAGAAACTCATCTTCTTCTTGTTCGCCAGAGAGGTTCATTGACATGCCCAGATTCGAAATCCCTAAATGGGTCGATGAGTACCTAGGTCAAATCGGGTCTGTTTTAAGAGCAGGCGGGTGGAGCGGGTCAGATATTGAGGAGATAGTCAACGTTTCGGCTTCTGGTTTTTTCGAAGGTGAGATGGTCATGTTGGATAATCAGTCGGTTTTGGATGCTTTGCTTTTGAAAGCGGATAGGTTTTCGGACTCTCTTAGAAAATCTGGGTGGAGCTCCGAGGAAGTTTCGGATGCTTTGGGGTTTGATTTTCGACCAGAGAAGGAAAGAAAGCCAGTTAAGCAGTTGCCACCTGAGCTCGTTGAAAGATTTGGGAAACTGGCTGAATCGGTTTCCCAGTCATAGTACGGCATCAATCAAAAGATTCTTCTTTTTATTTTTCTCTTGTTTATAGAAATATATGGGGAAACGCCGTTGTACTATGAAACAAAGCATTTAAAAGAGTTCAAATTACGTTATATTATTCATTTATATGATTGAATATTAAAGAAAATAAAATACAGCCTTTTCTAGTTCAAATTGAATTACATGCTTTTAGATTTCATTTTAATTTTGGTTTTGGTTTTGGTTTTGGTTTTGGTTTTGTATATAAAAAAGGAATATGAAAAGTATATGTATGTTTGTGGAGCTTTTCTGGCTAGCTTTCGAGATAGGCACCGGCGCACGTGTGCATATTATCTCGAATGAAAAAACGTTGATGGGTCCCAATTTAGTGAAGTTTGGTTCGAATCAAAACAACTGCCAAAGTGCGCTGGGAGTGGGACAGCTTAATGATGATCATCACATTCGATGACTCGATGATGCTCGTCAAATAAGCAAGTTAAACGCTGTCGTTTGGATTCCGCTGTAGTTTTCAAATCCACGCTTTGTAGCAAATTGAGGGAGCATCAACTCAACTGCATGCCACATGTAGAGGAGCGCTATAAGGAGAATTGGATTCATATCATCAGATTTGAAAGTTTTGTTGGTTAGTAATGATTCTTATTGTAATAATTTCAATTTGAAAGAGGCTTGTTTCATTGAATTCAAATGTTATGATACAAGTTCAGATTTCATCTAAAGATTCAGTCTTATAAAAAAAGCTTTGGATCAGGTGGTTGCTTTTTACCTTTTTAGGTGGTGATGTAAACTTTTTAAAGTCGTTGGATTCTTTATTGAGTTAAATTTTTTATTAATTATGATTTATAATTATATGATAAAAATTTATATTTAAATCATAACAATAAATAAATAAAAAAAAAAAAAATTGCACAGGCAGTGCATCAAAATTCAATTTTCAATTTCATATAGACAATTGAACTAAAGAATCTTAGTCCACTATATATTGTTTTGCACCTAGTTGGTTGTGCATGTCCAGTGAATTACATCAAGAAACAGATTGAAGTTTCGTAGCACACTATTCAAGCAATAAAAATAAGACAGCCAAATGAAATGATGATTGATTTATGCCTATAAATAAATAAAGACAATTTTAGGATCCGCATGCACAGGAAGATTTGGTGCAAATCTCTTTTGCCATACAGCAAATAATGCACTAGATGATCCGGATGTATATGCAACAACCACATCAAAACTAAAATACAAAAAAGAATCAACAAACTGTATCCGTTCATTTATGGAGGCTTCGTCAACAGCATCATTATTATTTGTTGAATTTTTCTACCTAGGTACCAATTATTGCAATTTCACAGTAAATGTTCCAACGGTCACTGCCACCACCTGATTCAATCGTTACTGTCACGTGTTACCCTCACCGCTAATTTATCATATTCACGTGTCACCACCCTTCTTTCGGGGGTTCATTTTGCTTCCAATTCACTAATTAATTATGTCAATTTCTGCTTTTACACACTTAATTTTAATCAACGTATAATGCATTTCTCTGGCCAGTGGCCTCTATTATCTCCAGGAATGATAAAGATGAGATGGTGTTTTTCAAGCAAAGGGGGATCGATGATGATTAAAATATTATGAGACTGGTAGTGATTGAAATTTAAGGAGATTGTCAAAATCTTTCCATTGCGACCACCAGTGGCGAAGCCATGTTGAGGCTTAGGGCACGTGTTTAGTTGGATTTTAATTTTTTTTAAAGAATATTTAGAAAAAGACACTACATTTTTTTCAAAATTATGGAAGTGTCTCCTTTTAATTTTAAAATTATAAAAATATTCCAATTAATTTTAAAATATTTAATGTTTTGTGAGTTTAATGGTATAAATCTAATTAATTTAAAAAGTGATTACAAATTTAAAGAAACCTCAATACAATAAGCATTAGCGTAAAATAGAAAAATACAAAAGAAAATAAATATTAAAGTAAAAAATAGAAATATAACAGCGAATATTAATATAAAACAAATAAATAATAAAGTACAAGAGATAAAGAAAAACACAAAAAAAAAAATTAAAAAAAGGAAATTATCAATTATATACCTACCGATTGACACGCTGTAAAAATACAAAAATTTTGAAATTTTATTCACTAGTCCATTTTAGGACGATAAAATGTGTCAAATTTGTACCAAATTTGAGTATATAATTGAACATGTATCGAACATTAGGAATATATATGATACAAAATATGTGGATATTTTTTACATTTTTGATACGTTTTGTAATTTTTGAGGAGCGGTGAATAAAATTTCAAGATTTGTGTATTTTTAATAACGGGTCAAAATTAGATATTCGATTGATATTTTTCTTTAAAAAAAAATATTACAAAAAAGCTTCTCTTTCCTTTACGGAGCAAAATATAAGAAAAATACAACTTTACTCTTTTGTTTGTCGTTTTTCGTCTCTTTAATTTAAGATATTTTTGCTTGGCAATTCGTGTAATTTTTCGTGATTCGTAAGTCAAATTTTTACAGTGTTCTTTATATAATCTTT
Organism: Zanthoxylum bungeanum; assembly: GCA_019454045.1. NCBI lineage: Eukaryota > Viridiplantae > Streptophyta > Magnoliopsida > Sapindales > Rutaceae > Zanthoxylum > Zanthoxylum bungeanum. The sequence goes on along the minus strand of SKCR01018436.1, from coordinate 109,509 downwards.
CATCATTTATATTCTAAAATAATAATAATAATAATATTTCATCATTTATCCCCAAATTATAAGTATCGCCAACTCAAGTTTCTAAATAAGTTGTTGATGGAGATTTCCGCAGCCAAGGTATCTGAACAGTTCGATAAGGACAAATAAGAAACTCCCATTTTCAAAGGGTCAAACGTCTAGATGTATCGGTAAGTTCTCGGGCGGTAAGAGAATCAGAGCACTTCTTTCTCGGAATTGGTGCAGATTTCAGAGACCGGCAACATCGGAACCAAGGCCGACCACTTCGGACCAGCGGCTCTGTTTGATTTGGCCTTACCCCCTGGAGCAAGCGGATGAGCTCGGACATTTCGGATCAGGACGGAAACAACTTGGGAAGTTCTGCAGATCATTTGGTCGACCTCTTGAAGGACGACGTGAGACCAGAGTAGTTTGATTTTCCCTCCGACACGTGTCACAGCTTGAGAGCTCTTTACAGGCTGGCTTCATTATTGTTGCGTGTGGCAGCGGAGAAAACAGAGTGATGTGACGGGCCATCAGACGACAGGCTTGCTTTCGGCGACGACAGTCTTGGGGCAGAGAGCCCATCAATCAGTCGGAGACCACGCGGGAAACGTCATAAAAGTGGAGTAACAGTGTTGTAATCCTCTGGGTATATAAAAAGAAGCAAAATTCATTTGTAGAGATATAGCAAAACTTGTAACTGAAAGAAAATGAGCACTACTTGTAAAACACCGTAAGCAAAACAGCTCGGTTTTCATTAGGCCATCCATGAAAACAGGTCGGCCGAGCTGGTTTTGGTAATAAAGTAACATCTCATTTTGTGCCCGTGGACGTAGGCTGGATTTGCTCTGCCGAACCACGTTAAAACTCTCTTGTCGATCTTTGTGTTTCTCCGCTTTTTACTACATTTGTCTTTGGTCTCCCCATAACCAAACAAATTAAAGGTTGAAGGAGGATTGTCTCGGGAGGGTTATCTCGAAATTACATCTGGGACGAAAATCACCCGTCAACATAAATCATTTGATTTTTTATTTATTTTGAAAATCCCTAATTTTATCAATCATGTTTGATTTTTGTGTGGCATATGAATATTTTTGCTATTATTAAAATATTTTTTGAACAAATAAAAATCAAATGACGATCCATAAAATTTTAAAAAATTTGTATCTAAAATTTTAAATTTATATTATAATTTAAGCACTACAAAAAGCACACATTACTGATGGAATTTCCATGATAATATCTTATATTCTGTCAGAATTATGATTTATCGACCGTATGCTCTTGAAAATTTTCAAACTGATTTTTCAATTCATTAAAAAATTGAAGAATATATGTTGACGCCGGTGTACACGGGTCGGGTTCCGGTAAATTTTAATTGACCCGATCGGGTCGGGTCGTTTCCAAAACAAGACCCGAAATCCGAAATTATGAAGAGCGACCCGAGCGGGTCGGGTCGGGTTGATGCGGGTTTGGTCGGGTCAAAGTGAATCTGAAAATATATAATTATATATTTTTAATGGTACATAATTCATGAAGTGATGGAGTAGCTCAAGTGGAAAATTGTTGGGTTAAAACTAAATGAGTTACAAGTTCGATTCCCAACTCTTGCACTGCTTGCAGAATTTTTTTCCTTATTTTTTTTTACTCATTTTAGCATCACAGTTTGTCATTTACTCATTTTGATTTGGGAAGAAATATACAAAGGTCCCCTTTTATGCAAAAAATAGCCAGCCCTAAGTAGGTGCAGCAAAACCTAAACATGAAAACCATGGTCAATATAGCTTGCAAATGATAAGATTATATTGCTACAAGTTTTCATTTCTGAAGAACTGATAGTCATTGTGTAGCAAACTCAGACTTAAATACTTCATTGCGATGAATGCAAGGACTGAAAGGGCTTCCACTAGTCTATCCTAAAAGCGATAGCAACCTGCTAAAGTAACTTGGAAAAAACAAGTTTGGTTCCTTAGACCAGTGAGTGATGGATATTGTGTAAGAAATATACAAGCATGAGATGCCTCATCAAAATTACAATGGCCAAGAGAGGAGGATCTTGCAAGTCCAAAGGGATGCCAGTGATTGTGCAGCCTCTACTAAAAACAACCATAGAACCGAAAGAAATTGTTACAACACTATGATTATGTCACACAATGTTCAATAACAACAAGTCTCAACTGAAAATTTAAAAAAAAAAAAAACAAGTTATAACCTTATATGAATTCAGCATCTGAATCAACATCTTCGTTCATATCAGCACCAAGCAAGTTAGACTCAATCGTACAAGTAGAATTTGATCCTGACAATTCTACAATAACAACATACAATGACAAAAATGAACAACCCAATTACTTAGAATTCACATTATCTTTTATTAAGAAAATATTAGTTTCAATAAATTTAAACTTTAAAGCATAACACTATAACAAATACCTGAAGCGAATTCCTCAAATTTCTCAACATCATCCATCGCAGCTCGAAGATCAATTTGAGTTGGCATAGATCGCAACCAATTTTGAGCACAAATTAAAGCTTCCACCGTTGCAGGAGCTAATGAACTTCTAAACGGATCAATTATCCTTCCACCTGTGCTAAAAGCCGACTCGGAAGCCACTGTAGAAATCGGAATAGACAAAACACTCCTTGCTACCTTAGAGAGAGTTGGATATTTGGAAGAATTCACTTTCCACCAATTCAACAAATCAAAAGTTTCTGAATCTTCTTCACACCCATCTGCTAAATATCTAATCATATCACATTGAGTCTCCACATTTTGCTCATCCAACAAATACTTTTTGAATTGAAAATTAAGAATCTTTCGAGCTTCTCCAACAAAATTAGTTTTATCCTATGAAATATTTGCATTAGTAGTTGACACACTTACCCCACTAGATGACCCCACTGAAGTCTCATCCTTGAAGTACTTATACAAATCATTCAAGGCATCTTGCACCCGAGTCTCCACATCAAAAGTCTTAGCAATATCGTAAATTTGAGAGAGGAAGAACTTGACATATTTCATCTTACATCTTGGATCAAGCACAATACCAACAAATAACACCCAATTCACTTATGTAGGATTCTCCCAATATTTGTTAAATTTGTTTTTCATATCAATGGCCATTTTTTCTAACAACAAATCACCATTTTTCGCATATTAAAGTAATATGGTTTGAATCCTTACAAATTCATTGAAAAAATTATTTGAAGTCATATGCAAAGAACCCGAAAATGAAAGAGTAACATCATACAATACTTGCAAAAACTTCACTAGGCATCTACATCGACTCCAATCATCCGAACTAGGAGGCCCTTTAATTTTAACCCCATCAAAGTACAATCTAAACCTAGGATCATCATCTTCTAACCTATAAAAGGCTTTCTCAAAAATCTCCGCCGCCTCCAACATCAAGTAGGTGGAATTCCATCTAGTTTCCACATCAAGACATAAAGGACTTTTACGCTCAATCTTCTCCCGCTCCACACTACTCTTAAAACTCAACTTCCTAGCAGGGGACGATCTCACATATCTTACCGCATTTCTTATTTTCTCAATCACTTCATTATTATCTCGCAAGCCATCTTTTAAAATAAGGTTAACAATATGTGGACAACACCTCATGTGAAGAAATTTATGACCTAAAATAGTGGTAGGCCATTCTTTAGTTCTACGTGTTATATACCTTATTGCACCATCATTAGAACTAGCATTATCCACAGTGATTGTGAAAATTTTATCAATTCCCCAATCTAACATACATGCCTCAATGAATTTACCAATTGTCTCCCCTGTGTGATTAGACACTTGACAAAAGTTTAAAATTCGCTTTTGAAACTTTCAATCATCATCTATCCAATGGGCTGTGAGACACATATAATTTAAATTTTGAATTGAAGTCCAAGTATCTGTGGTTAGACACACACGTTGAGACTTAATTATATTTTTCAATTTCATCTTTTCATTTTGATACATTTTCAAACAATCCCTTGCAATAGTTATACGAGAAGGAACTATCATTCGATGATTCAAATATTGAGAATAATTCCTAAATCCTTCCCCTTCCACCATTTTAAATGCTAACTCGTCAACTATTATCATCCTAGCAAGCATAACCCTTGCTTCTTCAATAGTAAAATGAACTGCTTTTAAGTTACCCACCCCTCTACCATCTACCACTTTTTCATATTTCAAGGTTTGTTGTTTAGGGTCAACAACTCTATAAGGGTACTTCTTACACCTCACATCTATATGGGTACGCAAATTTTTAGTACCATGGAAACGAGAATCAGCCATATACTCATCTCCACAATAATTACACTTAGCTTTTTGTGCACCATCAACAACTATCTTCTCAAAATGCTCCCAAACAGAATAATCAAAATTATTACTGCCTTGCAGCTTAGACTTCACCTTCTTAGTATATTTTCTTTTTTTAGGTGAAAGAGACTTACTTTGAGTTGCAGAAGGATTTATATTTGTAGCTTCATTATTCTCTTCCTCGCTTGAACAATTCTCAATCTCCTCAATCATTGGGTCAAATGCTTCCATCTAATAATGAAAAAATACACAAAGAGAAACATCAGAGCCATCTAAATTATCAATTCCAAGTCCAATTTCAGATTTCAAATTTCAGTAAGTTTATAAACTTACTTAAATTTGATAAATTCTGTAACTTTTTATAATTTTATTACAGAATCTACTACCACATGATGTAATACGAAAAGTAACAGAATCTATCTACAATCAAAATTTCTCAAAAATAAAGGCAGACCAATTTGAACTTATAAAAAACAAAGGCAGAATCAATCTTCATTAAGTTTATAAACTTCTCCTAAGAAAAATTAAACTTATTAAAAGGCAGTTACAAACTTACAATATACCAAAAGTCCAAAATACGAAACCAGAAACCTTATAAACTTCAGCAATTAGCCAATTAGGGTTCCAAACTGTCATTACAAGCACAGACCAATTTGATATCATTACAAGCAGTCAATCACAGAGAATTAGAGAAAAGAAGAAAATTTTGCAAGTTTACCGAGGTGGTGACTGGCGGCGTCGTCAATGGAGGGCAGTGGCATATTGGGGGTGACTTGGTGGCGTCGTGACTGTCGTCAAGGGAGATTGGTTGGGGCCGTTGGGCAGTGGCAAAAGTTTAATGTTGGTGGGTGGCGTTGTCAATGGAGAATTGGAGATTAAAGAGAATAGAAAAGAAGAGTGAGGAGGAGGAGATGGCTGCTGCTGAGTGAGGGGCGAGAGAAGAGAAGAACAATGAAAACCTAATTTTTATTTTTTAGAATTTATATTGACTGAAATCGGGTCGGGTCGGGTTTGACCCGATGTTTTTGACAAAACTCGTGACCCGACCCGAAATAATCAGGTCGGGTCATATCAACCCGATTTTTTTCCCGAATTTTGAAACCCGACCAGGTCGGGTCGGGTCGGCTTCTGACCCGTAAAATTGTTCACCCCTAGTTGACGGGTGATTTTCATCCCAGGGGCAGTTTTGAGATAACTCTCCCAGGATAATCCTCTTTCAACCTTGAATTTGTTTGGTTATAGGAGACCAAAAGAAAATGTAGCAAAAGGCAAAATGAACACAAGATCGACAAAGAGAGTTTAACGTGGTTCGGTGGAGCAAATCCAGCCTACGTCCACGGGCACAAAGTGGGGGGTTGCTTTTTATTATCAAACCGAGCTCGGCCGACCTGTTTTGAGGAAGGTCTAAAAGAACCAAGCTGTTTGTCTATGTTTCTTTCTTACAAGTAGTGCTCCCTCTTTCATTACAAAATTTGCTATCCTCTACAAATGAGACTAACTTTCATTTATATACTAAGAGAATTACAACACTATTCTCATGCTTTCTTGACGTCATCTACGTGATTTCCGGCTGATTGACGGGCTCTCTGCCCCAAGACTGTCTTCACCGAAAGCAAACCCGCCACCTGACGGCTTGTCACATCACCCAGTTTTATACAATGCCACATTCAACATAATGAAACCAGCCTGTAAAGAGCTTCAAACAGTGGTGCATGTCAGAAGGAAAAGTCCAAATTATCCTGATCATGTGTCGGACTTCAAGATGTTGGTCAAATGTTCTGCCGAACTACCCAAACTGCTACCGTTCCGACCAAAAATACCCGAACTCACTATTCCGGTCTAAGGAGAAGGTGGAACTGAACCGAGCTACTGGGATACTGTGGTCGGTCACGGCTCTGATGTGGTCGAGCTATGCGATCTGCACCATATTGTGTCCTCTAGTCGGCCGGATCCGGGAGCTAAGTCCGGATTCTCTCCTTGGCCGAGGACTGATCAACACCTTCTGAACATCTATCTTTTCAAAAGGAGAAAACTTATCTCTACCATTGCCGAACTGTTCAAATACCTTGTCACAAAAATCACCATCAACAATATATTTTATGGGCCCATGCTATCCAAATTTAATTACAGCAAATAATGTATATAGTGAGACTTCCTATAGTGTTTGAGAACCACCAAAGCTAGAGAACAAGTTTGTTAATTAAAAAATAAAATAAAATAAAATGATATATATATATATATATATATATATATATTGATTATTATTTTATTATCAATAAATTATAAAGTTCAAATACGAAATTATTAAAGAGAATATATATTACTTACTGATTATTATTTTATTATCGATAAATTATAAAGTTCGAATATGTAATTATTAAAAAATCTACAAAATCTTCATGGATTTTGTTATTATTAGTCCTAAAATGATATACACTCTCTTAGACACTGTGAGGAGAGTGCGAGTAAAAAATATCTATTTTAAACCTGTTTCATTTATTTTTGAATTGCCATGTGTTTCATTTTTCCTTAAATTTTTATTTTAAAAACTAAATATCTCTCAAAATATAAAATAGTTTATAAAAAAATTACATCTTATTAATTTATAAATAATAATTTCTCTAATGAGTACTATTGTCGATACTAGTCGAAAAAAATTAGTCAATAAAGATAATCACATTTTAGTGAATACAATCACATTTTTGTGATCACAACACATTTTTCTGAGTACAATCACATTTTTTTTTATAAACGCAATCACATTTTTTTTTAGCATACTAACATTTTTTTGTAAGCATACAAACTTTCGTGTTGTATAGTATGTGCAACTTAATAATTCTTGGACAAATTTTGACATTGTAGAAGTCTAAATTTGAGAGAGATTTGTTGATAAAAGTTATAAATGTGAATGCTAAGTACATATAATTTTTTATAAGTTGTGATCTAGAGTTAGAATGAATGAGATTCTAGTATTTGAATAAGGTTGGTATAAAATCATCATACCTTATGAATATAAGGGCCATTTTTGTTAGGGGATCGTGAGCTGAAGCTGACACGCAAGTAAAGTAAAATTGAGAACAATTGTTAGTTCATGAGGTGTTGCCTACCATATAATAATACAATAATAATTAAGAGGCTTAGCCTACCATAAATATTAACATAAAATAAAACAATATGACATAGATTTAACGTGGTAAAACCCTTTAATGTGAGTGAAATATTTACGGGCAAAATGAGAAGGATTTCACTTTAGTAGAAAGAATTTTATAACCTCTGTAAACAGAATGAGTGAACAATCTCACTCTCTCTTATAATAGGAGAATTACAACTCTCTCAAAAACTCTTAAAAAGAAATAATATTTTTTTCCCTTAGAATTTAGAGGATTTGGTTGAGAATGGAATGAATAAAATAATGAAATGAAGCATCTATTTATAGGCATGAGATTCACTTTGCAAATAATGAATTTTAATTTTTTATTATTTTCTTTTTGTGTGTGGAGCCCACCTAAAATAATTTTAAAATATATATTTTTCATTTGCACCTTTCGATGCTGACTTTAAGCACCGAAAGGTGTTAGATGCTTAACAATTCTCCCACTGGGAAACTTGATTGAGAAACAATAAGTTTCCATACCATCCGTTCTACTTTGCCGTTTTCAAGATGCTTACGTTTCTGCTAAGCCATAAGAGGATATACACCATACAAACTTGTCTATATTGATAAGCTTGGTAATTACTTTTGCAAGGTTCTCATTGGTGTGTACCTTCAATAAGTCCACACTGTTTTCTTCCACTACTTCACGAACAATGTGATATTGTACCCCTATATGTTTTGTTCTTGAATGAAAAGCTGAATTCTTTACAATATACAAAGCACTCTGACTGTCACAAAATAATAAAATCTTCTCTTGTTTGTGCCTGAGCTCCTCCAATAACCTTTGAAACCAAATAGCTTCCTTGCAAGCTTGTGTAGCTGCCATGTATTTAACTTCTTTTGTAGACAAAGCCACAATACTCTGTAACTTGGATACCCAGCTCACTGTTCCTCCTGCAAGTACAAACACATAACCTGTAGTGGATTTTCTTTTGTCAATATCTCATGTAAAATCTGAATCCACGTAACCTCTGACAACTAATTTAGATCCTCCATAACATAATACTCTTAGGGTTGGTTCTCAGAGTGCCAATCCGGATCATATTCATGTCCGATTCATGAATACGAATAATTTTGTTTTCCATAATATTACTTATTTATGGTAATACTTCTTGCTTTTATATACATATTCGATATAATTACGATTAGATTGAAACTAAATATGATTTAGTGATATGTATATATTAGACAAAGACCCGAACATATATTTTGTAGTGCGCGGTTACAAAGTAGTTTGTAATTGACATTAGGAAGTGACACTACTATAAGCATATTATCAAATAAAGTTCCTAGTCAAGATTTACTAACATGGGTCGGTTAGTAAAATCTGCTGAGACCAGTACACTTCGTATATAGAGACTTGGTCCGATGGTTTTCCCAATGAAACATGAGTCTGGGAGACTCGTATAGACGTGTAGGTGTTTATAGTGGATAAACACTGAACGACTCATCGAAGATTTCCTAATAGATGGTACACTAACGTCAATATGAATCTTCTCGGGTCAAGTGAGCATAATGGTCCTTCGACTTGAGATACCACTGTGGATGTATGAGGTATCCTCCACACTTTGATGGCAGTCATGTCACTGATCTATTTAGATTTGACCTCCGCCTATTCGTTGGGTGTGAACTGATCCTCATGATATCTTGTGTGTATCAAGATATGATCCATCAATTATGTGTACAGAGTATAGGTATTCAATGTGCAATTAGCAATCTGTTAAATCCATGGGCCCGTGGTACACTGTAGAAGTTAGTTCTGAGTGTTATTAAGAGGTTGCTAATAGAATCGTCGACGGGATTATACCTATAGAGATTTGACATTTTATCTATATCTCTTGGATAATCCAAATACTTGTGATGAAGGGATTATACGTATGCGATGAACTCGACCTGTATGATTCAGCGAGTTTATCTGTGGTCGTCATAATTTACGGGTGGGTAGATTATAGACACGAAATTGGATTTCATGATGGATATGCCTGAATCTAGAGAGTGTCACTAATGAAACATACTTGTAGAACACTAGGGCTACTTTTATAAATAATATTGATTATTTATAGATCGTTTAACGGTTAAACGATAAATACACACTTTAAGGGTTTTTCCGGCTATTTCCTAATTAATGTATATTTGATTTAAATACCTGATTTTATTGAATTCAAATTAATTAATTGTCAAATAAAGTATTTGACACTTGTCACGAATATAAGTATTATGGAATATTTAATGTAAATATTATATATATATATATATTATATATATATATATTTGGATATTTATATTTGTAATTATCTAATTATTTAATTGTTAAATAATTAGATTAATTAAATATAAATATCTTTTAACTTCAATATGGCAAAATGTAATTGGTACATTTGTGCATATATTAATTAAAATGGTTGACAACTTGATTTTTGACATATTTAATATTGATTAAATTTGTAAAAATCAAATTTCCATTTTTACCCCTCTAAGCCGGCCAAACCCTTATCTTTTAAGCTTGGATTTTTTCATTTTGCTTCAACTTTTGGCTTAAAAAATAGATTAAAAAATTAGGGATTTGAGAGAAAACTTAAGTGCTAAAGGAGATTTGTGAAGAAAATTTTGAAAATTAAGGTAATTTCATACTTTTCTTTACTTGAAAATTGTTTCTATGCCTTTAGACTTCAACATATGATGTTGTTATGTTTTCTCTATTCTCTCGAGTTTGTAATAAGTTTGTTTGAAGCATGAATGAAAGATATTAGCATGTGTATTTAGCAAAGAAAGCTTATTAAGTGTTATTAAGCTTACTTTTGGTTATTTGATAACTTAGTAGCCATTCTAGAGTTTCTTAGCCACTCATAAATAACCTCAAATTATTATTGAGTTGTTTCATGGTGGTAAGACTTGTTTGGTTTAGTAAGGATTAAATTAAAGTGTTGAATTTTATTAATTTGGTGTTTATTGGCTATTTGGACAATTTGAGAAATTAGGGTTCATAACCCACTCCAAATTTGGGGCTTTTCATATATGTGTTAATTAATGATGTGTATATGATGTATATTAATTTTGGTATTGATTGGACTTGATCTTGAATGGTTTTGAACCAATTTGGACTAAAGTGCAATTCTTGGAAAATTGAGGGACCTCTCGGTAATTTTGGAAAAATTATTTTCTTGAATTGCAATTTTTATTTTGACATGTATGACATGCATAAATCATTTTGGTAGTTATTGGGAATCACCTAATTATGTATTTGACAAACTAGGACTAAAATGAACAAAATGCAAAGTTTTGGGGCATTTCTGTAATTATTGAAAATCTGAAATTTTTTTCCGAATTCTGCTTTTAATGTATATTTGATGTACAAATCATTTTTGTTGTGATTGGAAATCACCTAAGCTTGTTTTGAACAACTTAGGATTAAAATGAAGAAAATGGTAAGTTTTGGGGTCTTATGGTAATTTATTGAAATTATGATTTCTGGGTTAAAAAGTTTCTGTTTTTGAGTATTGAGTGATTAAAATAAATAAATTTATTTTAATTACCCAAGAAAAATCAAAGAAATGGGAAAATTTGATTTTCCCGCATTCTGCTGCGTAACCCGGATATTTTGCCCAAAACCCCAACAAATACAGCATCCGAGGTTCCTTTGATATATCTAAGGATCCTCTTAACATTATTTTAATGCTCTCTACCAGGATTCCTCATAAAACGACTAACTGCTCCCACTGTTTGTGCAATGTCTGGTCTTGTACAAATCATGATGTACATTAAGCTTCACACTGCTGATGCATACGGTACTCGAGACACCTCATTCCTTTCAGCTTCATTGCTATGACACATGAAAAAGGATACATTGAAATTAACAGGAAGTGTGATAGAAAGTGACTTATAATTTTCCATGTCGAACCGTCATAAGATTTTCTTCAAGTAATTTTTCTTAGAAAGCCAAATCTCGATGTTATTTCTGTCTCAGTGTATTTGCATCCCTAGAATCTTGTTTGCTGGTCTCAGATCCTTCATGTCAAACTCCCTAGCTAATTGTGCCTTTAATTCTTGGACTCGATCTTTGTTAGGGCATGCTACTGACATGTTGTCCACATACAACAATAAAATAATAAAGTCATTATTTCCAAACCTCTTGAATATGTGCAATAGTCTGAACTGAGTCTGTTATACGCAAGGCAAATAATGAAGGAATAAAATCACTTATACCAATATCTCGACGCCCGTTTGAGACCATATAGAGATTTTTTCAACCTGCAAACCAAGTTCTCATTGCCTATTTAAGCAAAACCTTCTGGTTGGAGCATATTAATTTCTTCTTCAAGTTCTCCATGAAGAAATATAGTTTTCACATCCAACTGTTCCGGATGTAGGTCAAAAATAGCACACATAGCCAGGATTACTCTAACTGTTGTAAGTCGAACCATCGGAGAAAATATCTCATTGAAATCAATCTCTTCTTTCTGAGCATATCATTTTATCACCAATCTTGCACGATACCGCTCCACTTGATCATTGTTATATCGCTTGATCTTGTAGACCCATTTATTACCAATGACTTTTCTTCCACATGGTAATGGTACTAGATCTCATGTATTATTTCTATACAAAGCTTTTATTTCTTCTTGCATTGCTGTCATCCACAAAGATATATTTACTCCATTTATAGCTTCATAGAAAGTTGATGGCTCTCCATCCTCTATTAAAAGATAATATACAATATTATTCACCGTAACATACTCTAAGTGCCAACCTAAATGTCTTATTTCTCTAGTTGATCGGAAAACTTCAGAAGCTTCAAACTCAATTGGTTCTGGTACGTAGTGCTCTAGTGCTGCTTCAGAAGAATCTGAATTTTCTTATTCTAGATTATTTTCCATAAATACTGTTGTAGTCTATGTACTTTCTTTTGAAGTGTTATAATTTCATTCTTTCTGCAGTTGATCTTCTGCAAATATCACATCTCTGTTGCTGATGATCTTGTGGGTAGTGGGTAGTGGGGTTGATGCTTAGAGCGTCAATTCCCGGTTATATTTCTTTATGAATACTTATGTAAAACATTATTATTATGAATAATATATGCAGTTTCCATAATATAATGTATCTTTTAATATGGTAAAGACGTAATGACCTTAGAAAGACTAGTCATGGTGCTGTTGCAAAAGCGTCGCAACTGACATTGAGTAGTATCATGACGTTGTCATTCTAAGACTGTTCCTGGTAAATGTTTACACTACTTGGTCAATATAGTAAACCCGATGAGACCGGTACATGTCGTATACAGGAATATATGATTCCAATGGTTTCTCAATGAACCATAAGTCTTGGAGACTAGTATAGACGTGTAGGTGTTTATGGCGAATAAACACTGAACGACTCACCGAAGATTCTTAATGGATGGTACACCAACGTTAATAAGAATCTTATCGGGTTGGGTAGCACTTGTGATTCTTCGACTTGATGTACCAATGTGGGCGCATGAGACATCTTCCACACTTAGATGGCAGTCACGTCACGATCTTTTTAGATCAGACCTCCGCTTGTTCGTTGGGTGTGGATAGATCCTCAGGGTGTCCTGTGTGTATCGAGATATGATCCGTCAGTTCTGTGTATCAGAGCATACGTAGTTCATATGATTAGCAATCAGATAAAAACCATGGGCACGTGGTACAATTTTAAAGTTAGTTCTAAATGTTCTTTTTGAGATTGTTAATAGAATAGTCGACTGGATAATCCCTATAGAGATTTGACGTTTACATCTATATCTCTGGGATTTATCCGGATACCTATGACGGAGGAATTATACATTTGCCATGACCTCGACCTGTATGATTCAGTGAGTTTATCCGTGTTCATCATAATTTACGGGTGGATAAATTATGGACACGAAATTGGATTTCATGACGGATATGCCTGAATCTAGAGAGTCTCACTAATAAAACATACTCGTAGAGCACTAGGGCAACATTTATAAATAATACTGATTATTTATTAAGTCGTTTAAAGGTTAAACGAAAAATACATGTGTAGGGACCCGATAGTCATTTCCTTAATTTTTCTGTATTTGCATTTAATGTTAGATTAATTCAAATACACATTAATTAATTATCAAATTGAGATATTTGACTAATATCATATATATATATATCTATATTTAATATTTAATGTAAATATAATACATATATTTAATATATTTGTATTTAATTAATTAATTAATTATTTAATTGTTAAATGATTAAATTAATTAAAGTATAAATATCTTAAAGTTATGATATTTATTTTAATGGCTTGAGTTGCAATTGTTGACTAACTTTAATTAATTTAATGGTTTCATGATTAAAGTTAGCAAGTTGTAAAGTTAAAATTAATTGAAACAAAAGGAAAATATCTTGATATTTTTTGTATACAAAATTCGGCCAAAGGCCTAATGATGGAGTATATATTGTTTCTTTTATTTTAGGGTTTAATAACCTAATACACTTTATCAAAAAACTCCATTGAAGAAAGAAAAAGAAGCTTGAGAGAAAGAAAGGCAAAAATCAAGAAAAGCTTGGAATTTAATAAGTATTTTCAACCTTCCATTAGAGAGAAAAATGTTCCTCTTGTTGTGGGCTTCATCTAGTGATGTTCTTGAGTTTTTCTATTCTTTATTCTTTGTATTTTTGGTGGATGAAAGTTTGATAAAATGGTTGAGCATGTATAAAGTTGATAGAATGTTACTAATGATGTAGTAAGCATTCTTTTCATGGTTTTAGAACCTTGTTGCCATTCTAGAGTTATTAAACCACTATTAAATGACCTATAATTGTTCTATAGTTGTTTCATTGTGATGAGGCTTGATTGGTGTTGAAGAAACATGATTGAAGTATTGGATTTTGTTAATTTGGTCTAATTGATCTAATTTGTAGAAATTGAAAAATTAGGGTTTGAGACCACTTCCAAATTTGGGGCTTTTAATTTATATGGTGTATTTGGATGTGTATATGATACATATTAAATCTTATGTTGATTGGATTTCATTTGCATGTGTTTTGAACAATGGAAGTGCAAAATGCACTTATCCCCCCTAGTGAGGCTCACGGCCTTGGTGGCTAAAATTGGAATTTTATTGCTAATTGTATTTTGACATTTGGGATATGTTAAATACATATTAGTAATGATTTAGAATCATTAAAAATTGTTTTGAACAATTTCGGACTAAAATGAACAAAATACAAAGTATAAGGGTAATTCAGTAAATTCACATAAATTTGATTTATAGTGTTTTATTTCATAATTTGATTATTGGATAATAAATCCGAGAAAAAGTTTTGAAATTGAAAATTTTTGATATTCCACAGTTCCGCTGCGTTACCGGATATCCGCAATAAAACCCCTTCAAAATGGTATCAGAGCGAGTCTGATTCTAGGCCCCCTAATATGATTAGCCCTTTAATTCAATGTTTAATCATGTTTTCTTGACTTTATACATGCATGTTATAATCTAATTTGATTAGATTTAGGGTGTATGACACTTAGCGTAAAATCCCTAATTAATAAGGTTTAAATGTAATTATGTATTTGATGCATGTTATGTGGTCCGTCTTGTCAATACGGTTTATAAATATTTCTCCGTGACTACATCCGAGACCGTGCCTCTGCTGTGAGGGTGTAGCCGATAGAGATTTATTTATACCGGATGTATATCAGATACTAGATAAATTCAAGCGAAAGCGCAATCCTGAACGTGCCCTAGCTGTCAGGGTTACACAATTAACTTGAGTTTATCATTGACGAGTTTAACCTTGGTACGTCTCCTTGTGGGCCTGCCTTAGCAGCGATAACGAGAAACGACAAGGACCGGAAACCCAAGAGTCACTAGTGAGTGATTGACAAATGAGTTGTCTACCTGATGAATATATGTAGGCGAGACCATGCATCTGCTGTGAGCTGAAATATATTCACGGGATCCATATTTCACTATTTGTATTTAATTTAATTATTAAATCTTTGTATTCTGTTTGAGGATTACAGTATTGCATTATTTAGTGGGAGAGGCATTTTTAGATTAAAAATCCATGATCTAGTTAATGCTTTAGATATTATATGAAACCGCTTAAATTTCTGCTAACCGTTTTTCGTGATCTATATGATAGATTTGCGATGGCGGCACCATCCACAAATCAGTTTGCGCGTATGCTTGATGCAAACAAACTAAAAGGCGCTGATAACTTCGCCGATTGGGATCTAGATTTGAGGATTGTCCTCGATTCCGAGAGGTTGGGATATATTCTTGAGGGTCCACTGCCTCTTGTTCTGGCAGAGGACGCTACACCAGAAGAACGCGAAGTCTTCCAAGCTTGGAAGGATGATGATTTAAGGGTTAAATCATACATCTTAAGTTCGCTTTCATCGGGACTCAAGAAACAGTATTATTGCATGTCAGATGCTCATACTATGATGACACGATTAAGACAATCGTTTGAGAACCAAGAACAAGTTGTTGTTTATAAGGTCGCAATGGAACTGTTCCATGCGCGATTGGATGAGGGGCAAGCTATTAGCCCACATGTTCTTCAGATGATCGATTTGATCGATCAATTGAGGCAACATAATCTCATTCTGAATGACATTCTCGGTAGAGTGTCATTTTTGGTTCTCTCCCAGCTTCTTATCACCAGTTCGTGATGTACTTCAACATGAACGGGATTATCTGTACCTACTAAGAGATGTATCGGATGTTGCTCACGGCGGAAGATGACCTCAAGAAGGGAGTACCGACTCGCCCTCCTAGACCTACTTCACTTTCTGCTTCTTCCCAGACTTGGTCAAAGGGAAATAAGAAGAAAGTGAAGAAGATGAAGAAGGGTCTCGGTCCTCAACCACAGGCAAAGATAGCAAAGCCCAAAAGGGCTTTTGAAGACAAGTGCCATCACTGCAGCAAAGTCGGGCACTGGAAAAGGAATTGTCCTGACTACATAGCCCAGCTGAGGAGGGAGAGAGCATCTACATATGGGTCATTTATTTTTCCAGTTATTGATTTATCTTTGGCTTGTGAAGCCGTTACATCCAACTGGATTTTAGATTCTGCTTGTCCCATTCACATTTGCAATTCGTTGCAGGTGCTGAAGGAAAGTAGAAGACTGAAGCCTGGAGAGATGCATTTGCGATTCGGGAGTGGAGACTCTCTGGATGCAGTTGTAGTGGGAGTATGCGAGATCTCATTGCCGAATGGGACACTTTTGTTAAATGAGTGTCATTTTGTACCAGGATGTGTAGCTAATATTATATCTCTTTTTGTATTGGATACATAAGGCTTTCGTATTAATATTAATAACTATTCTTTGTATTTATATGATAAAAGTAATATTCAGATCCTTTGTTGTCCCAACCAGCATGGTCATTATACATTGCAAACTTCAAAAGATATTTTAAATACTAGAGTTAATAAACGTAGTTTACATGTAATTAATAATACTGAACTTTGGCATATGCGGTTGGGTCACATAGGCGTTAAACGCCTTACCCAATTGGTTAGGAATGGTTTGATACCAGATCTTACCATTGAATCCTATCCAACTTGTGAATCCTGTATTCAGGGTAAGATGACCAAAGCCCCATTTTCTGGTGTTGGACACCGCGCCACTAACTTACTGGAACTCGTACATTCTGATGTATGTGGTCCACTAAGTCAGACTGCTCATAGTGGTTATTCGTACTTCGTTACCTTTACCGATGATCTATCACGGTACGGTTATGTCTATTTGATGCGACATAAATCGGAAACCTTTGAAAAGTTCAAAGAGTCCGAAATGAAGTAGAAAAACAAACTGGTCAATATATTAAATTCCTTCGATCCGATCGAGGCGGCAAATATATGAGTGGTGAGTTCATGGATTATATGAAGGAGAATGGGATTCTCGCTCAATATACTCCTCCGGGTACTCCACAACACAATGGAGTGTCTGAGAGGAGAAATCAAACTTTATTGGATATGGTCCGATCGATGTTGAGTTTCACAAATTTTCCCTATTACTTATGGGGCTACTCTCTTTTAACAGCTACACATCTTTTGAATAAGATTCCTTCAAAAGCTGTTCCTACGACACCGTATGTGATATGGTTCAGTAGGAGACCAAATCTTAGTTACATTAAGGTTTGGGGTTGTCCTGCTTATGTCAGGGTGACTCAGCAAGATAAGCTTTCGCCTCGAGGGAAAAAGTTTAGGTTTTTCGGATATCCTTCGAATACGAGGGGATATATGTTTTATGATGCCGAGCATCGAAATGTGTTCGTAGCTCGCTTCGCAAAATTTCTAGAAGTAGAATTTTTTTCAGAAGGTGGTAATCATAGACATGTTGAGCTTGATGAAGTCCAACCTGAAAACAACGAACCAACGGAGGAACCTGAAGTTCAAGTAGATGAAAGACCTTCAACACACACACTCCGTAGGTCAGAAAGGGTATCTAGACCTCCTGAACGCATTTATTTGATACAAGAGAAGAGTCTAGATGTTTTCTTAGTTGAAGAGACTAATCCTTTCACTTATAGAGAATCGATGTTGGACATCGACTCCATGAAATGGCAAAGTGCCATGAAATCCGAGTTAGACTCAATGCATGAGAATCAAGTTTGGGACTTGGTTCCGCTTCCCGAAGGAATTGTTCCTATCGGTTGTAAATGGGTTTACAAGAGGAAGTACGCGCCTGATGGTAAGGTTGAAACTTACAAGGCCCGACTGGTAGAAAAAGGTTACACGCAGCGACCTGGTATCGACTACGATGAAACTTTTTTGCCAGTAGCAATGCTTAAGTCTATTCGGATTTTGCTTTCTATAGCTGCATATCATGACTACGAGATTTGACAAATGGATGTCAAAACGGCTTTTCTAAATGAATTTCTTGATGAAGAAATCTATATGGAACAGCCGGAAGGTTTTACATCCAGCGAAAACTTGGGTATGGTATGTAAGCTTAAGAAGTCCATTTATGGACGCAAACAAGCGTCACGAAGTTGGAATCTTTGATTCGATGAGATTATTAGATTGTCTGGTTTTCTCAAGAATTCGGAAGAATCCTGTGTGTATCAGAAGGCCAGTGGGAGCATGGTCGTATTTTTAGTCCTATATGTTGATGACATCCTAATCATTGGGAATGATTTAGGTATGTTACAAAGCGTCAAAGCGTACCTCTGTAAGAATTTCTCCATGAACAACCTGGGAGAAGCTTCCTATGTTTTAGGGATAAAACTCTATAGAGATAGACAAATGAGGCTGATTGAGTTATCCCAATCAACCTACATAGATAAGATCTTAGAACGGTATAATTTTGGTAACTGTAAGACAGCAAACATACCGTTCAGACATGGGATTCATCTTTCTAAGAAGATGAGTCCAGAAACAAAAGATGAGAAAGTTAGAATATCTAACCAACCTTATGCTTTCTGTTTGGGTAGCATAATGTATGCCATGCTATGTACAAGGCCTGATATCAGTTTCGCTGTTAGCGTAACTAGCATATATCAGTCCAATCCAGGTAATGACCATTGGATGGCCATTAAACATATCCTCAAGTATCTTAAAGGTACTAGGATAAGTTAATAATTTATGGAGGAAACGAACTGCAAGTTAACGGGTATACGGATTCTGATTTCCAATCAGATCCCGATGATAGAAAGTCTACACCTGGATTCGTATTTACCCTTAACTGAGGTGCAGTTTGTTGGAAGAGTTCCAAACAGGGATCAACATGAGATTCCACCACTGAGGCGGAATATATTGCAGCTTCTGAAGCTGCAAAAGAGGCTGTGTGGATAAAGAACTTTATCACAGAATTGGGAGTTGTCCTAAGTATCGAGAATGCGATTCTGTTATACTGTGATAATACTGGAGCCATTGCGCAAGTAAAGGAACCGATGGCGCATCAGAAGTCGAAGCATGTGGAACGCAAGTACCACATCATTCGAGAGATTATGTCGCGAGGGGATATTGTCGTGTGCAAGGTACCGAGTGAAGATAATGTAGCAGACCCACTGACGAAGGCCATACCTCCGAAGTTGTTTGATAAACACGTGGATTCGATGGGTATTAGATACAATCGTTATTGGCACTAGAGCAAGTGAGAGTTTTTGTTGGGGTTGGTGCTCAGAGCGCCAATTCCCGGTTGTATTTCTTTATGAATACTTCTGTAAAACATTATTATTATGAATAATATATGCAGTTTATATAATATAATGTATCTTTTAAAATGGTAAAGACGTAATGACCTTAGAATGACTAGTCATGGTTCTGTTCCAAAAGCGTCACAACTGACATTCAGTAGTATAATGACGTTGTCATTCTCAGACTGTTCCTGATCAAGGTTTACACTACTTGGTCAGTATAGTAAACCCGATGAGACCGGTACATGTCGTATACATGAATATATGATTCCAATGGTTTCTCAATGAACCATAAATCTTGGAGACTAGTATAGACGTGTAGGTATTTATGGCGGATAAACACTGAACGACTCACCGAAGATTCTTAATGGATGGTACACCATTGTTAATAAGAATCTTATCGGGTTGGGTAGCACTTGTGATTCTTCGACTTGATGTACCACTGTGGGCGCATGAGACATCTTCCACACTTAGATGGAAGTCACGTCACGATATTTTTAGATCAGACCTCCGCCTGTTCGTTGGGTGTGGATAGATCCTCAGGGTGTCCTGTGTGTATCGAGATATGATCCGTCAGTTCTCTGTATCAGAGCATACGTAGTCCATATGATTAGCAATCAGATAAAAACCATGGGCCCGTGGTACAATTTTAAAGTTAGTTCTAAATGTTCTTTTTGAGATTGTTAATAGAATAGTCGACTGGATAATCCCTATAGAGATTTGACGTTTACATCTATATCTCTGGGATTTATCCGGATACCTGTGACGGAGGAATTATACATTTGCCATGACCTCGACCTGTTTGATTCAATGAGTTTATCTGTGTTCATCATAATTTACGGGTGGATAAATTATGGACACGAAATTGGATTTCGTGACGGATATGCCTGAATCTAGAGAGTCTCACTAATGAAACATACTTGTAGAGCACTAGGGCAACATTTATAAATAATACTGATTATTTATTAAGTCGTTTAAAGGTTAAACGAAAAATACATGTGTAGGGACCCGATAGTCATTTCTTTAATTTTTGTGTATTTGCATTTAATGTTAGATTAATTCAAATACACATTAATTAATTGTCAAATTGAGATATTTGACTAATATCATAAATATATATATGTATTTAATTTTTAATGTAAATATAATACATATATTTAATATATTTGTATTTAATTAATTAATTAATTATTTAATTGTTAAATGATTAAATTAATTAAAGTATAAATATCTTAAGGTTATGATATTTAATTTAATGGCTTGAGTTGCAATTGTTGACTAACTTTAATTCATTTAATGGTTTCATGATTAAAGTTAGCAAGTTGTAAAGTTAAAATTAATTGAAACAAAAGGAAAATATCTTGATATTGTTTGTATACAAAATTCGGCCAAAGGCCTAATGATGGAGTATATATTGTTTCTTTTATTTTAGGGTTTAATAACCTAATACACTTTATCAAAAAACTCCATTGAAGAAAGAAAAAGAAGCTTGAGAGAAAGAAATGCAAAAATCAAGAAAAGCTTGGAATTTAGTAAGTATTTCCAACCTTCCATTAGAGAGAAAAATGTTCATCTTGTTGTGGGCTTCATCTAGTGATGTTCTTGAGTTTTTCTATTCTTTATTCTTTGTATTTTTGGTGGATGAAAGTTTGATAAAAGGGTTGAGCATGTATAAAGTTGATAGAATGTTACTAATGATGTAGTAAGCATTCTTTTCATGGTTTTAGAACCTTGTTGCCATTCTAGAGTTATTGACCCACTCTTAAATGACCTAGAATTGTTCTATAGTTGTTTCATTGTGATGAGGCTTGATTGGTGTTGAAGAAACATGATTGAAGTATTGAATTTTGTTAATTTGGTCTAATTTGTCCAATTTGTAGAAATTGAAAAATTAGGGTTTGAGACCACTTTCAAATTTGGGGCTTTTCATTTATATGGTGTATTTGGAGGTGTATATGATACATTTTAAATCTTATGTTGATTGGATTTCATTTGCATGTGTTTTGAACAATGGAAGTGCAAAATGCACTTATCCCCCCTAGTGAGGCTCACGGCCTTGGTGGCTAAAATTGGAATTTTGTTGCTAATTGTATTTTGACATTTGTGATATGTTAAATTCATATTAGTAATGATTTAGAATCATTCAAAATTAGTTTGAACAATTTCGGACTAAAATGAACAAAATACAAAGTATAAGGGTAATTCGGTAAATTCACATAAATTTGATTTATAATGTTTTATTTCATAATTTGATTATTGGATAATAAAATAAATAATTTTAATTTATTAATAGAGAAAAATTTTTGAAATCGAAAAATTTTGATTTTCCATTATTCCTCTGCGTTACCGGATATCCGCAATAAAACCCCTTCAGTGGGATTGATCGGTGCGTAATCACACGCGAATAACGCAAGCGCACGTATCGTTCAAGTAGTATAAAAAGTATCGATCCCACGAGGACTTAATACCTAATCTATTAATTTTATGAGGTCAAATGATTACTAGTATCTAACAGGTTGATTGATTGATTTGAAATGGTGATGATTTTGAATTTAAAAACATGTAAATAAATTTGCGCGAAAGTAGGTTTAAGAAAATTCAATATTAGGAAACTATCTAGGGTTGTGATTTCTTCCAATATCATTTTAAAGATAAAGTGGTTATTTTATGTTTGTATAATAAATCAGTTTACTAACCTGAAATACTAAATTATGCGAAAGCCTCTATCGATGGTCAGACGCAAATACCAAGTATAACCCAATTGAACCATATGTCTATGTCAACCAAATTACCTGGATTCATTAAGTTTAAGTTCCAATTATGGCTACCCCCGCCCGACAGGTATTTGTCTATCTTGTAAGGAAATCTATTAAAGGGTTATCTATCCTCAAGGAAGATCGTGGACTATTAAGTCTAAGGCTGAAACCTAAAATTCATTTGTCAAGTTTACTTTAGATTTACCACATCAATCTTATTAGTGATCAGACAACAAGAAGCATTAAGCTTAAGACTTAATAAGTAAACCTTTAAATTACCCAAACTATAAAATAACCCCTTATAAACCGGTGATATTAGAATTCATCACAACCCTAGATAACTAACTTAGTTACGACACATAACTAGGGCTAGTAAAAACTTAAATAAAATAAAAGACATAAAGTAAAATGCTGAAAAGTAAATTGCTGAAAAGTAAATGACGGAAAGTAAATGCTGAAATTAAATACTGAAAATTAAATGCTGAAAAGTAAATGCTTAAAGTAAATTACTGAAAAGTAAATGCTGAAAGTAAATTGCTGAAAAGTAAATAAAGTAAAAGTACAATAAAATAAAATGCTGAGGTAAAATGATCCACTTTTATTACTTCTATTTTAGATATCTCCCTTAATATAATATATTAACTTTGCATGATAATTACCAACTAGCCATATAGGCGGTATCCATATTAAGTCAAATTAATAATTAATTACCAGTCGACCATTCAGGCGGTATCCAGTTTAGTCAGGTTAAAACCAATTTAAATAATTACCAACCGACCAATATGGCGGTATCCTCGTTAAGTAAGGTTTTAACTAGTTTATATATTATAATTAAGGGAGATTAATCTAAATATTAGTAATAAAAGTTTTACCTTTTACCCTAGCAAATGGGAGTTACCTCCTCATTACTGTAAAGTAAGAACTGAAAATTAAAGAAAGAAGAGTACTGTGCGTAAAAGTAAATTGCGGAAAATAAAAACTGAAAAGTAAAGAAAAGAAAGTGCGAAAGCGGAAATTAATTACTGAAAGTTGTAAATAAACAAACAAGATACAATCTTCTTAGTATTCTTAAGGAATTTCTTAGAAGAAAGTATGAATTTACAAATGAAATGACTTGGTATTTATAGGCAAAATTTTGCCTCCATCAAATCATCCATCAAATCCATTATTAATTGCTCCACTAATTGCTCCACCAAATCCATTTTTAATTGCTCCACTAATTTCTTATCATGTTTGGTGGTGATTTGATAATTTTTATTATTTATTTATTAATTTATTTTTTTTTGCTTTGAAAATGATTGAAAATGACTTTAATAATTACACACAACACACTTCTGGATGGTTCATCAATTTCGGGCATGAAATATTCAGAATTAGAAATTATTTTGTCTTTCAAAGTTGTAGATCTTTGAGTCTTCTTTAATATGGAACTTGAATCAGCTCAATCCGATATCGGAGTAAAAATGTATGACCAAAATACTACAGATGCGCAAAACTGGAATTTCCAAAACTGCACTTCGTTAAAACGCCCTTTCAAGTTTCCAATCTCCAAAATTAATATGTCAAGTCCAATTTTTTCCCTTATTTGACCCACATTTTGTCCTAAATGATTTCATTGTGTCCCAATATTATTTTATCTGCAAAATAAACTAAAACACATCAAAACGTTCATCAAACCCGAGAAACTAAACAAAATATTAAGTAAATGGGGCGGTAAATATTGATATATTTTCTGCTCATCACACCCCCAAACCTAACATTTTGCTAGTCCTCGAGCAAAACAACAAAATAAAATACAAGAAACAATTAAAATTAAACTAAGCCACTTTCGTATGGATCACAGTTGCATTTAGCATATGCAACAAGCCTTTAAACCACTAGGTGTCCCTAGTGGACGAGTTATAGTCTCGTGAGGGCTTACATCAACGATACCCACAAACGTTTTACAAAAGTAAAAAATATAATAAAACTAATGCACACAAAAGCAAAAAGACAAGAGAAAAGAGAATAAATAAGTTAGTGACTAAACAGATGAAACATCTAATCCAAGTCAATCGTTGTTTTGTTTCATTCTAAATTACCGAATAAGTAAATTCTCCGATTACTTTTACCATTCTCCATATACACAGTCGACAAAATATTAATCAACTCATTTTTGCCCACAACAGTCACAAGTGCAGTTGATAAGAGAGTAATATTTTTGTCCTAAAGTTTTATCAGAATTCACATCTTTTTGCAGCAATGGAATAATTTTTCTGATTTTTTCTTTGATTTTTGATTTTTTTTCTATTTATATACAATATCTTCCATCTATGTAGCGAGTGTTGGGTCGGTGACTCCCAAACCAGTTGGCTTTAGGGCACCAGGTGTTAAGACACCCCTACAGACTTAATTACTCAGACTTCAGATATATATATATTTTTGCAGCATCTTTGATCCATGTAGCGAGCTTTGAGCCAGTGACTCCAAACCAGTTGGCTTTAGGGCACTAGGTGTTAAAACACCCTTACAGACTTAAAAACTCGGATCTCAGACTTTTTTTTTTTTTACTCCATTGCTTTTTTAGATGCTTCCTCCAATTAAACTAGAACATTGAATATTACAAACTTTTCAATTTTAACTCATGTCTGTATGTTACAATGCATGTTGATAGTATCTGCTAACTGAGCATATGAAGATCCATTTTAGTCAGTTTTATGGAGAATTTACAAATTAAATAATTTAAAATGAAATAAACAAAAACTAACTTGTTTTAAAAATGGTTTGAGATACGTCTCAGGAGTGGAAATTCCTTACACAGCTATCTTTTACCAATTTCACCTTTTTAGTCAAAATAAAAACACAAAAACACAAAATATTTTTGTAATTTTTGAAAATTTTTCAATTTTTTTTTGTATTTTTCGAAAAATTTTGGACTAAAAATAAAAACAACACACAAACTAAAAACAAGGTACTGATCAACTAATTTCCTCCCCCAAACCTAAATGAGACATTGTCCCCAATGTCTTAAACAGTAGAAGAAGAGTTTAGAAGATAATACCTGGTTAGCTGAAATTCTACAGGAAATTAAAGGTTAAGATCCAGATTAATCTGACGCATCTTACCATGATCGTCCTCGGACCAATTTATCTTTGAAAGGATAGGGTCAACTTGTGGTTCATAGGCTAAGAGTTGGTTTATTAGATCCGGAGCAGTTCTGGCAGTAAAGAGGAGTTCTTTCATATGTTTTGTCACGAACCCATTTCTCCGGGCATCATCAAGAAACACACAAAGAAAATCATAAAATACTTCAACGTTGTACAGTCCAAGTGGTTTCTGGTGTATGTTCAAGTTTGCCCAAGATAATACTGTAAAAATTTCCTCCAATATACCCAAGCCATCTGGCAAAGCAATAAAAGCATCAGCATGGTTAATCATTTCTACCAGTCGTTCAGACATACTTGGCACAATTAGCTCTTCTCTGTTTGATGGTCCAATAAGATTTGCCTCTGCCAAAGGTTTTGGGATGATTCCCAAAACATGACTGCCTCCTTCCTGTACGGCCTTTGAAACGATCCTCATTAGTCCAAGATTGCCTCCGCCATATACTAAGTGCATATTCCTTGCAGCTAAGACTCGACCCAATTCCTGTGCTGCTTTTACGTATTGTGGCTTAACACCAACACTAGTACCGCAAAACACACAGATGTTTTCAACTCGTCTTCTTGAAGTGGCTTCCATGTTTTACTCTAGATGTCTTCAAAAGTGCAATGATGAGTTAAATTTATAATATCTGAAAATGGTGAGTAAAATAATAGCACTACTACCTACCAAATGACAATTATTAGTTAATAGTAAAATAAATCGTGATAGTCAAAAAGGTCTGGATCCTGTCGGAGAAAATAAAAGAAAACAACAAAACAAATTATAATTATTAGGAAAAGACAAAGAGATATAATATTTACAAGGAAAGTAGCAGCTTGATTGACGTCTATGCATCAGGGACAAGCTTCCCATCCAATTTTCTTATAAATTGGCAAACAGGGTCTTTTTGAGTCAGATTCCCAAGACTTAACTGTTGTCTTTCTTTTTGAAATTGTGTATGTAATTTGCGAATGACTATATGAACATATCCACTGGGATGCGTCTCAAGAGTCGAAGATATATTATCTACAGGCTCCTTACTCAAGCCATCTCTAATGAATTTAATTTTATCTTCGTGATTATCATACACCATTCCTAAAGAACGACAACGAGTATTGCAATTCCAGCGTGCATATTTGTAACAAACACCCATTTGCTTAGCTCTACGTTTCTTTGCATAAGTGCTTCTTCCAAAACCAGGCAGATGTGAAATAAAAGAGTCAGAAGACTCACCTGCCAATCAGACTCGTGCTTCAATTACCCAACGAATGTCATCAGGAATATCATGGATCATCTGTAGTCTCATTCGTTCCAAGCGAGCTTTGTAGACTTTCATCAGAGAGTTTTGAGGGAGAGAAGGAAATTACTTGTGAAGATTTGCGAGAACTTCTTCCATCCTTAAATGTCTTAATCTGCAAAAACTAGACACACAAAATTAAATCACACCAAATCACAATATATACACAAATTGCATGGGTTGCCTCCCTGCTAGTGCTAAGTTTAACGTCGTCAGCTAGACGTGACTTCTCGATCGTTAGGCTGGATCTGAATGTGTGACACTTTCTTTTTGTCGCTCAAACGATTCTCCCCAGTAGTGCTTAACACGCTTGTTTTTAACCTTGAAAGTTTTGTTGGAGTCAGGATCATGTATCTCAACGGCTCTATCTGGTAAAACTTTGGTGATCACAAATGGACCTGACCACCGTGATTTTGGCTTCCATGGGAAGAATTTCACCCTTGATTTGTTTAACAGTACCTTCTGCCCTAGTTCCAGTTGTATGCGTACTAACTTCTCATCATGTCTCTTCTTGGCCTTTTCTTTGTACAATTTGGCATCCTCAAAAGGCTGATTGTGAAATTCCTCCAATTCGTTGAGCTGGTGGAACTTTTTCTCTTTTGTTGCTTGTAGTGCAAGAATTGGCTTTTTCAGTGCAAAATACGATTTATCTTCAGGCTCCACAAGCAATTGACATGTTTTAAGTTTGTCAGTAGAACTTTGCATTGCATTGGAGTTCTGAATGGTACTGTGTATCACATCAAGTCTGAAACATTTCTCCTTCTTTTCATCCTCTGGGAAATTCATGGCCTTGAAAACATTGAATGTTACCTCTTGGTCCTGTACCCTCATGGTTAATTCTCCTTTTTGTACATCAATAATGGTTCGACCTGTAGCCAAGAATGGTCTCCCGATGATGATTGGAACATCTGCGTCTTCATCCATATCAAGGATAATAAAATCTGCTGGGAAAATGAATTTGTCAACCTTGACCAGCACATCCTCAACTACGCCTCTTGGAAATACGAGCGTTCTATCAGCAAGTTGTAGAGAGACTGAAGTTGTCATTGTTTCTCCAATCTACAATTTCCTGAAAATAGAAAAAGGCATCAAGTTAACACTTGCACCTAAATCACATAAAGCCCTACCAAAGTTATGTTCTCCTATGATGCAAGAAATGGTGAAACTGCCAGGATCTTTCAACTTTGGGGGAAGCTTCATCTGAATGATGGCGCTGCATTCTTCTGTCAATGCTACTGTCTCGTAATCTCCCAATCTCCGTTTTTCGTGAAAGAATGTCTTTCATGAATTTTACATAGCTGGGCATTTGTTCCAAGGCTTCTGCAAATGGAATGTTGATGTGCAGTTTTTTGAACACCTCCAGGAAACGAGCAAACTGCTTGTCCAGTTTGTTTTTCTGAAGACGCTGAGGAAAATGTGGAGGTTGAGTGATCTGTTCTTTTTCCTTTGCTTCTTTTTCCTCCATCTGTTGCTTTGTTTCTTTTGGAACTTCCTCAGCAGTTGTTTTGGCTCCAACATCTTTGTTGATTTCAGTACCGCTTTTTAACATGATGGCATGACATTGCTCATTCCCTCGGTTCCTTGGATTGGGTTCTGTGTTGCTGGGAAGATTACCTGGCGGTCTGTAACTTTGAACATTGGCCAGTTGTCCGGTTTGATTCTCCAGTGCTTTGATGGAAGCAGATTGGCTTTGAAAGATAACATCATATGCTGCTTGTTGCTTTTTGAACATCTCTGCAATCCATTCTTTCATTTATGGTTCTTTTTCATGTTCCTGGCCTTTGTTCAGTTGTTGAAATCCTAGTGGTGGATAGTTTTGCTGTTGAAATCCAGGTGGTGGATTGTTCTTTTGTCCTGAATTGTTGCTCCATGAAAAATTGGGATGATTCCTCCACCCTGGGTTGTAGGTGTTGGAATATGGATTGTTCCCTTGTCTGTTGAAATTGTTGACAAAATTCACCGTTTCTTCAAGTTGGTTTGGTTCTGGTGCTCCTCCATATGGTGAACTTGTGGATCCAGTGCTGAAAGTCTCCATGAATTTGCATATCTGATCCATCTTGGCGTTGACTGCTGTATTGGCTCAACTTTCATAAATTCCTGTAATTCTTTGGATCATGCTCATTTCTGTTGGCCACAAGGAATTGTTGTTGGCCATTTCTTCGATTAGGTCCCAGGCTTGATCTTCTCCTTTTGCCATTAAAGCTCCTCCAGCAGCAGCATCGATTGTGGTTCTCATCAGTCCAGAAAGTCCATTATAGAAGGTTTGGACTTGAAGCCATTTTGGAATCTCATGGTGAGGATATTTCCGGAGCAAATCTTTGTATCTTTCCCAAGCTTCGTAGAGAGTTTATGAGTCTTGTTGCACAAAAGATGTGATGTCATTCCTCAGCTTTCCAGTTCTGGCTGGTGGAAAGTACTTTGCAAGAAATTTGGTGGCTAAAGTGTTCCAAGTTGTGATGGAACCTGCTGGTAGTGAATGTAGCCAAGCTTTAGCTCTGTCTTTCAAGGTGTATAGGAAAATACACAGTCTCATTGCTTCTTCAGCTTCTCGGTTGTAATTGAAAGTGTCACAAACTTGCAGGAAGTTGATGATGTGGGCATTAGGATCTTCAGTTGCATTCCCCCCAAACTGAACCGACTGCTGATGTCACCTGCATTTGCTGGTAAGGGAGGAAGTACAATACATGAAATGAGTTTTTCAACCATCGGAATGGTTCTTTCTCGAATGGGAATTGGTGGTGCAATCTCCAAAGGTTCAGGTTCCATGTTGACTAAAGCTTCTTGGGCTTCTCGCATTTCCCTTCTCAACTGTCTGATGGTTCTTTCAATTTCTGGGTCAAGCGAACGGAGTTCAAAGTTTCTGGTTCGTCTCATGAAGGATCTGAGAACCTGAAACACAATAAAACAAAAACAATAAGTAAAAAGAAATTAGATACAAGTAAATGTATCTAACCTCTAAACTAATAGTGAAAGATAAATAAGTCCCCGGCAACGGCGCCAAAAACTTGACCGGTGCGTAATCACACACGAATAATGCAAGCGCACGTATCGTTCAAGTAGTATAAAAAGTATCGATCCCACGAGGACTTAAAACCTAATCTATTAATTTTATGAAGTCAAATGATTACTAGTATGTAATAAGTTGATTGATTGATTTGAAATGGTGATGATTTTGAATTTAAAAACATGTAAATAAAATTGCGAGAAAGTAGGTTTAAGAAAATTCAATATTAGGAAACTATCTAGGGTTGTGATTTCTTCCAATATCATTTTAAAGATGAAGTGGTTATTTTATGTTTGTATAATAAATCAGTTTACTAACCTGGAACACTAAATTATGCGAAAGCCTCTGTCGATTGTCAGACGCAAATACCCAGTATAACCCCATTGAACCATATGTCTATGTCAACCAAATTACCTGGATTCATGAAGTTTAAGTTCCAATTATGGCTACCCCCGCCCGACAGGTATATGTATATCCTGTAAGGAAATATATTAAAGGGTTATCTATCCTCAAGGAAGATCGTGGGCTATTAAGTCTTATGCTGAAACCTAACATTCCTTTGTCAAGTGTACTTTAGATTTACCACATCAATCTTATTGGTGATCAGACAACAAGAAGCATTAAGCTTAAGACTTAATAAGTAAACCTTTAAATTACCCAAACTATAAAATAACCCCTTATAAACCGGTGATATTAGAATTCATCACAACCCCAGATAACTAACTTAGTTACGACACATAACTAGAGCTAGTAAAAACTTAAATAAAATAAAAGACATAAAGTAAAATGCTGAAAAGTAAATTGCTGAAAAGTAAATGACGGAAAGTAAATGCTGAAAATAAATACTGAAAATTAAATGCTGAAAAGTAAATGCTGAAAGTAAATTACTGAAAAGTAAATGCTGAAAGTAAATTGCTGAAAAGTAAATGCTGAAAGTAAATTACTGAAAAGTAAATAAAGTAAAAGTACAATAAAATAAAATATTGAGGTAAAAGGATCCACTTTTATTACTTCTATTTTAGATATCTCCCTTAATATAATATATTAACTTTGCATGATAATTACCAACCAGCCATATAGGCGGTATCCATATTAAGTCAAATTAATAATTAATTACCAACCGACCAATCAGGCGGTATCCAGTTTAGTCAGGTTAAAACCAATTTAAATAATTATCAACCGACCAATATGGCAGTATCCTCGTTAAGTCAGGTTTTAACTAGTTTATATATTATAATTAAGGGAGATTAATCTAAATATTAGTAATAAAATTTTTACCTTTTACCCCAGCAAAGGGGAGTTACCTCCTCATTACTGAAAAGTAAAAACTGAAAATTAAAGAAAGAAGAGTATTGTGCGTAAAAGTAAATTGCGGAAAGTAAAAACTGAAAAGTAAAGAAAAGAAAGTGCAAAAGCGGAAATTAATTACTGAAAGCTGTAAATAAACAAACAATATACAATCTTCTTAGTATTCTTAAGGAATTCCTTAGAAGAAAGTATGAATTTACAAATGAAATGGCTTGGTATTTATAGGCAAAATTTTGCCTCCATCAAATCATCCACCAAATCCATTATTAATTGCTCCACTAATTGCTCCACTAATTGCTTATCATGTTTGGTGGTGATTTGATAATTTTTATTATTTATTTATTAATTTATTTTTTTTTTTGCTTTGAAAATGATTGAAAATGACTTTAATAATTACACACAACACACTTCTGGATGGTTCATCAATTTCGGGCATGAAATCTTCAGAATTCGAAATTATTTTGTCTTTCAAAGTTGTAGATCTTTGAGTCTTCTTTAATCTTGAACTTGAATCAGCTCAATCCGATAAGAGTAAAAATTTATGCCCAAAATACGACAGATGCGCAAAATTGGAATTTCCAAAACTGCACTTCGTTAAAACGCCCTTTCAAATTTCTAATCTCCAAAATTAATATGTCAAGTCCAATTTTTACCCTTATTTGACCCACATTTCGTCCTAAATGATTTCATTGTGTCCCAATATTATTTTATCTGTAAAATAAACTAAAACACACCAAAACGTTCATCAAACCCGAGAAACTAAACAAAATATTAAATAAAAGGGGCGGTAAATATTGATATATTTTCTGCTCATCAGGGATCCCACAAGCGATACTCATTTACTCCATCAGCATAACTTAAGAAAATATATTTTCTAGATTTTAGATCTAGCTTTGTTCTTTCTTGAGCGTTGTCCATCACGTATATAGGACAACAAAAAATGTGAAGAGATGAGTAATCAGTTGGCTTTCCGCTCCACATCTCCATCAGTGTCTTCTAATCATTTGCTGTTGATGGAGATCTATTTACAACATAGCATGTTGTATGAACTGTTTCTACCCAAAATCACTTTTGGTAGATGACACGCTCAAAAAGTGATTCTTTACTCCCAAGTATAAGAGTGTCAAAGTGATAAAATAATCCGGTAAGACCGTGGTCGATCCACAGGGAATAAATTTAGTAAAATAAAATAAAAATTTCAATAAAAATAAAAAGGCTTGATTTTTTTGAAATGATTGGAGAATTTTTTGTTTTTAATTGGACTGTAAGAATAAAATAAAATACTGGGGGTTATGGAATCCACTTTTAATATTTCAAATTTAGAAATATCAATTTTCATAATGTATAAATTGTCATTATTACCCAATTAATTTATTTCAGGAATTAATTATGCCAAAACATATAAAATCAGCCAAGAAAGCGATGATAATTTTTTTCTATAACAATTCCAGTTAGGTACTCAATTATGCCAAATAAATAAACACAATCATGTAGACGGTAACAAAGTTTATCAATAATTAATCCAGAATCAAATTAAATATTAATCATTAGATTATAATTTATATATTATAATATAAGTGAGATTAATCTAAATTTTCATATTAAAAGCTTATCCCTTTATCCCAGCAAAAAGAAATTAGCTACTCATATTTTAATAATAACACACATAATTTTATTACTGAAATAAAAGAAATTACAAGAAAGCTTTTAAAAACAATAAAACACACAAGAGCAAGAACTCCATAAATTTTCAGAGAAAACTATGGAATCCAGGCTGATTTCTTAAGGTGCTAAGAACCTCTATTTATAGTAGAGGGCTCAACACTCTCCCATGCAATTTGCAATTTGCAAATTTCAAAATTGGTGGGAATCATTTATTTGTTTTCTTCTTGTTTTTGTCTTTAAATATTATATATAATACATTTTGGAATTTTTTATCAATCTCGGCCTTAAAAACTTCAGAATTCGAAAATCTTATGAACATCAAAGTTGTAGATCTTTGCGTCTTCTTTCATTTGGAACTTGAATCACCTTAATCCGATATCTGAGTAAAACATTATGCCTAAAATATGAACATTGCACAAAGCTGAAATTTTCGAAGTTGTACACTGTTAGAACACCATATTAAATTTCTGGCCTCCAAAATCCAAATATCAAGTCCATTTTTCTAGATATGCATCCAAAGTATTATTTCACCTATTTAAAAGATAAAAATCACAATAAAAATATATAAAACATAAATTTAATTATTATGCTAAATTAAGAGGATAAATGAAACTACAAGTGTAAAATGATTGATTTTTCCTTTTAATAAATGTACACGTTTTAGTGTTCATCATACCCCCCAACCAGCTTATTACTAGTCCCTAGTAATTTAAGTGAAAAACTTTAAAAAAACAAATTATTTTCCAAATTAATAATTGTTTTCTTTCTTTCTAAATGATCAAACAAGTAAATTCTCATATACTTTTTACTCTTCTTCCATACACACATAAAACAAGGTATTAATAAATTCATTGTGCTCATAATATTCACATGTCTCATTGAAAATAGAGTAATATTTCAGTCCAAAAATAATATTAGAGTTCACGCCTTTTGGCAATGAAAGTTTATTTATAAATACAAAAATAGATTTTTTTTTTAAATAATGATGCATCTTCAATCATCGTAACGAACTTTGGGCCAGTGACTCTCAAACCAGTTGGATTTAGGGCACTAGGTGTTAAGACAACCCAACGAATATCACTAAGAATACCATGAATCATAAGAAGCCTCATTCTTTCGGTGTGTGCTTTGTAAATTTTCATCATAGCATTTTGGGAGAGAGAAGGAAAATATCTGTGGAGTTTTGCAAGAGTTTCTTCCATACCTTGATGACTCCAGTCTAGAGGTATTTTTTCTTCTTGGTCGCTTATGAGAGAGGAAGAAATTTCCACTGAGTGAGTTTGTTCATCTCCAATAGATGCATACTTTAATTCTTCTGGCAAAGTCTTCAATTCCAAATTTGGTGATTCCTCTTGTTTTTCTTCTTCTAGTGTTTCTAGCTCCTCAAGATTTTGCTTTTCTCCATCATCTTCCAGTACCTGTGTAGAATCAAGTAAAAATTCATTAGGAATATCTGAATATAATTGTGTACTTGATTCAAGAAAATTAGTTGTACAAATTTCCATAAGATCAGATAAACTCCCATGAATATATTCATCCACAATTGGTTCAATTAATTCTATGTTCTCGTCTTCATTATCCTCGTCGTATGGTTGTTTGCACATGTTAAAAAGATTAAGCTTTTATGTCATATTGCCAAAGGGCGAATTCATGATTTCATTCCTGCAATTAATTAAAGCATTAACTGTTGCTAAAAATGGGCAACCAAATATTACAGGAATTGGCTTATAACTATCAGCTACATGTATTTCCAGGACAATAAAATCCACATGACATATGAATTTATCGACTTGTATTAACACGTCTTCCATAATTCCTTTCGGTACCTTGAGTGATCTATCGACAAGTAAAAGAATAGTTGATGTTGGTTTTAACTCACCAATATTAAGTTGTTGGTAAATCGAAAATTGAAGCAAATTGACACTGGCTCCAAGATCAAGCAAATCATGTTCAATTTTTTGATTTTCAATAATACATGAAATAGTTGGACAACCAGGGTCCTTGTATTTTAATGCATTATTGGTTGAGAGAATGGAACTTACCTATTCAGGTTGAAAAGCTTTCTTTCTTACCTGATGTTTTCTTTTAACGGTGTATAAGTCTTTCAGAAATTTGGCATAAGATGGTATCTGTTGGATGACATCTAACAAAGAAATATTGACTTTTACCTGTTTGAATATTTCATATATCTCTGGGGAATTGTTCAATTTATTTATGCCTGTGGAAATGGAGGTGCATGAGAAAAATTATTATCATCAATGATAGGTAATAATTCATCAACCCATTCCTTACCCTCTGAATCTGATTTATTTTCATCTTCGCGAGGTTCAAGAATAGATCTGTGGATGACCTTACCACTGCAAAGAGTAATAACAGATTTGACTTGGTCTATATGTTGACTACCAGAACTACCTTCGTACGGATTTTGATGACTCTTGGGGTTCGGCTGTGGTTGTGCAGGAAAGTTTCATTTCTCATTAATGGTTAATGCATATGTGATTTTGGAAAAAGTATCTTTCAGATCAATCAATGTTTGCACATTTTGTTATTGATGGCTTCTTGTTTCTCATTGAATGCATGCAATGTATCCTCAAGGGTTTTCCTAGGTGGTGGGATATATAGTGCATAATTCTGGGAATTTCGAAAATTCTGGTGTACCCGGGGAGGTTGTTGCAATGGTTGTTCTTGGTTATCATTCCTCCAATTGAAGTTTGGATGGTTTCTCCAACTGAAATTATAGGTTTCAGAGTATGGGTTTGGGTTTGGATTTGGTCTATTGAAAGTGTTTATGGAACTGACTTGGTCATAAAGACATTCTTATAGGGCTGGCAAGGTTGGGAAAACTTGTGTGACATGTTCATTTGAATTACAAATTTGACATGTGACTTCTTGAACTGACTTGACATGATCACTCTTCCTCATTTCTAATGCCTCAACTTTTTTAGCTATAGATGCATACTTAGCAGAAAGGTCATGGTCTTCCCTAAGGTTAAACATACCTCTACCAGATGGCTGTGGTTTTACACACGACTCATAAGTTCCAGCTGTGTCCTATTTTTATGCATTCTCTGCTATGTGTTCTAGGTAATCTAGTGCATCTTCGGGATTTTTGTCCCTAAACTCCTCATTACACATCATTTTCACTACTTGTCTACACATCATTACTCCTCGTAGAAGTATGTGACTAGCCTCCATGTTTCAAACCCGTGATGTGGACAAATATTCAACATCTCTTTAAACCTCTCCCAACATTGGTAAAATGTTTCCCTCGACTTTTGTGTGAATATTGTGATTCTCCTCTTAAAGGAGTTTTTCCTGTGAGGGGGAAAGTATTTTTTTAGAAACTGTTCTTGCAAATCATCCCATGTACGGATGGATCATTACCTAAGGTTCTTGACCGGCGTAAACACACACGTATAACGCAAGCGCATGTATCGTTCAAGTAGTATAAAAAGTATCGATCCCACGAGGACTTAATACCTAATCTATTAATTTTATGAGGTCAAATGATTACTAGTATCTAACAGGTTGATTGATTGATTTGAAATGGTGAAGATTTTAAATTTAAAAACAAGTAAATAAAATTGCACAAAAGTAGTTTAAGAAAATTCAATATTAAAAACTATATAGGGTTGTGAATCTTTCTAATATCTTTTAAAAGATGAAGTGGTTATTTCATGTTTGTGTAATAAATCGGTTTACTAACCTGGAATACTAAATTATGCAAAAGCCTCTGTCGATGGTCAGACGCAAATACCCAGTTTAACCCAATTGAACCATATGTCTATGTCAACCAAATTATCTGGATTCATTAAGTTTAAGTTCCAATTATGGCTACCCCCGCCCGACAGGTATATGTCTATCCTGTAAGGAAATCTATTAAAGGGTTATCTATCCCCAAGGAAGATCGTTGGCTATTAAGTCTAAGGCTGAAACCTAAAATTCCTTTGTCAAGTTTATTTTAGATTTACCACATCAATCTTATTGGTGATCAGACAACAAGAAGCATTAAGCTAAAGACTTAATAAGTAAACCTTTAAATTACCCAAACTATAAAATAACCCCTTATAAACCGGTGATATTAGAATTCATCACAACCCCATATAACTAACTTAGTTACAACACATAACTAGGGCTAGTAAAAAGATAAAAGTAAAAGACATAAAGTAAAAATGCTGAAAAGTAATTGCGGTAAAGTAAAAGCTGAAAAGTAAATTACAATAAAATAAAATGCTAAGGTAAAAGGATCAACTTTTACTAATTACTATTTAGATATCTCCCTTAATATAATATATTAACTTGTGATTATTTTACCAACCAGCCATATAGGCGGTAACCTGATTAAGTCAAATTAAGTCCAACCAGCCATAAAGGCGGTACAAAAAAAAACCTGCCATATAGGCGGTAAGAAAATTTAATTACCAACCGACCAATCTAGCGGTATCCTTGATTAGTCAGGTTTAAACCAGATTAAAATGAATTACCAACCGACCATATATGGGTATCCTTTTTAAGTCAATATTTTAAAAGTGAATATATTATATTTAAGGGAGATTAATCTAAATAGCAACAGTAAAAGAATTACCTTTCACTCTAGCAGGGGGAAGTTACCTCCTCATGATAAATAGTAAAAACTGTAAAAAGTAAAGAAAGTAAATTACTATTATTACATAACGTAATTAAAATTAATTACAAAACTAAAATTTTAAAAGAAACTAGATAGAAAACTCCATATTTACATCAGAGAATTCAGAGAGGAAGGTACATCTGAAACTGAAATTTCGAGCTCTATTTATAGGCGTCAGTAGGGGGTCAGCGTCGCGATGTCGAGCTCGCGTCGCGACGCGCGTTTTGTCGACGTGGCAGCTTCTAGTTCGTCGGGTGAGTTTCTGGATAAGGTGATAAGATGACACGTGGCAAAGTGGTTGAGACTCAATTATTGCGACACGTGGCGGCTCGTGATTGGCTGATGAAGATTCTTATCTGCCACGTGTCAATTGCGGATAAGTGAGTCAATAATTGGCGCTGACATGGCAACATGTGGCGAAAGTGACTGTCGGCACCATAGAATTGCGACACGTGGCACCCTGTGATTGGCTGATGATGACGTGGCGATGATGTGGCACGTTGACTCGGTCAACTGGTGATGTGGATGATGACGTGGCAGACACATGGAGTGACATGTGGCGACATGTGGCGATGGCGACTGTCGGCATCGTAGGATGATGACATGTGGCACGGTGCATGTTAGCAGATCGGCTGTGATGATGACACGTGGCACGACGCACGTTAGCAAAGTCAAACTTTTCTCAGATTCTGATTTGTGGACCCGGCGCACGTTAGCAAGTCTTGGTGCATGTTAGGCGTTGCGATGCCTAAGGCTTCCAAGTCGCGACGAGCAGAATTACAAAAATACCCTTTTCTCCAATTTTCACTGTTTTGGGCCCAAATCACCTCCAGAGAGTCCTGAAACTTTATTTATCTACAAAATAACACAAAACACTTCAAAATATTCACAAAACCCGAGAAACTATACAAAATATTAGGTTAAATGAGTGGGAAATAGTGATATAATTACCACTCATCAGTTCTGCAGCCAAATTTTAGCTTTATCCTTTAAAGAAAAGGGAAAAAAATTTAATCGAATTATATTCATGCTGCAATTTTGGTCTGTGCAAGTGTTACATACTTCTTCAAATTCTCTTAAGTGCTGATAAGGATTTTCTGATTCTAGACCGTGGAATGTGGGTAAAAGTTGGATTACACTTGACTTAAAATTGAAACGTACTACATCTGAGGGGAAAACAATGCAAGATGGTGATCATGTCCTAGTTGAATTCATGAATTTTCTGAGTATCATATGATGATTAAGATCTCCATGTTGAGACTCGTTTTCTTCCTGATCAACTGGATTTTCAACTCGAGCAGGTGAATTTTCATTTTTGTTCTCGGTCATTTTGACTGACGATGAAGGTGATGGAGACTCTCTATTTAATCAACCATTAGATGATTGATTCCAATATTTCATGCAACTTAAATGCAAACTATATGCTAAAATTTAAAAAATACAAATACAATACTTACAAAAAGAAAATAATAAACAAAAGGAAAAAAAATAAAAATAAAATAAAATTTAAATTAACAAAAAGTGAAAAGAAACACAAATAAAGAAAATAAAAGTGTAGTGATTTAGATCTAAAAACGTCCTCTGATTCTTGTCAATTCAGATCTCAATTTAATTTCTCGTTCAGCAGTCTCAATCTCTCGAATTAAGTTCTCACAAAAAATTATGGAACAATCTCTAGATGGGGATGATTCAAGAAATTCTTTGACAAAATACAAGCTCAATTTTATTTGATTTTTTTTGTCTATTGTAACCTTGAAGAATTAAAAACAGGGTCTGTCTATATGTGAGATTTCTGGGTTCAGGATCCATTTAGGATCAATCAAGACATTTTGAATCTACACCAATGCAAAGATGAAAGAAAATGAGATGCAGAAAAAAATACAAAAGTACAAAAAATACAAATCAAAATAAAAAGAAAAAGAAGGAATAGAAAGAAAAATATATATATAGATATATACAAAGATTATTCTATCTGCTAAATTTATTCCCCGGCAACGGGGCCAAAAACTTGACACGCTCAAAAAATGGTTCTTTACTCCCAAGTATAAGAGTGTTGAAGTAATAAAATAACCCGGTAAGACCGGATCGATCCACATGGAATATATTTAGTAAAATAAAATAATAATTTAAATAAAAATAAAAGGTTTGATTTGTTTGAAGTGATTGAAGAATTTTTTTAATTGGACTGCAATAATAAAATAAAATATTGGGGGGTTAGGGGATCCACTTTTAATATTTCAAATTTAGAAATCTCACTTTTTATGATATATAAATTATCATTATTACCCAATTAATTTATTTCAGGAATTAAGTATGAAAAATATATAAAACCAGCCATGAAGGCGGTGATAACTTTTATCTATAACAAGTCCAGTTAGGTACTCAATTATGCCAAATAAATAAAACCAGCCACATAGGCGATAACAAAGTTTGTTAATAATTAATCCAGAATTAAATTAAATATTAATCATTAGATTATAATTTATATATTATAATATAAGTGAGATTAATCTAAATTTTCATATTAAAAACTTCTACCTTTACCCCAAAAAAAGAAATTACTACTCATATTTTAATAAAAACACACATAATTTTATTACTGAAATAAAATAAATTACAAGAAAGCTTTTAAAAAAATAAAACACAAGAGCAAGAACTCCATAAATTTTCAGAGAAAGCTATGGAATCCAGACTGATTTCTTAAGGTGATGAGCACCTTTATTTGTAGTAGAAAGCTCAGCACACCTCTCATTCAATTTGCAAATTGTAAAAGCAATTACAAATTAAAAAATTGGTGGGAATTGACAATCTACCGAAAGGTGGATGTCAATTCCCACCTTTCATTTTTATTTTTTTTATTTTTTTCTTCTTGTTTTTTTCTTTAAATATTATATATAATACACTTTGAATTTTTTTTTTTATCAATCTCGGCCTTGAAAACTTCAGAATTCGAACATCTTATGCGCATCAAAGTTGTAGATTTTTGAGTCTTCTTTCATCTAGAACTTGAATCACCTTAATCTGATATCGGAGTAAATAGTTATGGCAAAAATACGAACATTGCACATGGTTGGAATTTCCGAAGTTATACACTATTAGAACACCCTATTAAATTTCTGGCCTCCAAAATCCAAATATTAAGTCCATTTTTCTAGATATGCATCTAAAGTATTATTTCACTTACATAAAAGATAAAATCACAATAAAAATATATAAAACATAAATTTAATTATTATGCTAAATTAAGGGGATAAATGAAACTACAACTGTAAAATGACTGATTCTTCTTTTTAATAAATGTACATTTTTTTAGTGTTCATCAGTAGACTAGTTGTTCTGAGCATAACTCATACTCTTTCCAACATCGTTCTATTCATGCTTTCTGCCACACCATTGTTGAGGAGTATGATGTAGTAGTTTGACTTTTGATGCATTCTTGCTGCAATATTCTCCTTCATTATCTGTCCTTAAACACTTGATTCTCTTTCCAGTTTCTATTTCAATTTGTGCTTTGAAGTTTTTGAAAACTGACATTGTAGAACACAGAAATCGGCGACGCTGTCCCGGGCTTGCGGCCCGGTCGGGAGTACAAAGTAGCCCGCGGGGGACTAAACCAGAGAATAAATGGAGTCGCCACCCAGTGTGAACTGGGAAATGATTTAAGGCCGCACTCACCCCTCGCAAGGGAAGACCTCAAACCGTTGGGTTCGGAATGGTCCCTTACGCCACTTGTAATGAACAGATTTATGCGATAATATAACCGAGTCCACGCAACATACACATGCAAGAATAACCTATATCTAAGTTTGCACACAACCTATATCTAGGTTTGCATACATAGGAGTAGAACCTATATCTAAGTTTGCATGCATAAAAGTAAATCGACATAACTGAAAGCACACAATTTCATAAACATATTAGATTGACAAATGCGGAAATAGAAATAAATAATAATTGTCTAAACATAAAAAATTAAAGAGATACAATTAAGCTCTTAATGCAAAAGAAACAACTAAATCATGCATAATAATAACATACTATTTCCAATAAATAATGAATAAACACAAGATTAGATGAAACGAAATATGTGCGTTTCTTGAGCGGTACGTGGAATTGTATCCCAAGTTCAGACCGCACTACCGTCCATTCGGAATCGGCTACGGAATTTATGTATGGGTTTCCATCCGATATACCACGAGAGATAGCACAAAATCATTCATCCCATGGCCACAACATACATAAATCAAAAATACGCATGCGAAGAATTACTAATAAATAATAAAAAAAATGAACGGGAATAAATAAAAGAGTGCCCTCAGGTCTTACCTTTTAAGTCGCCTCTTGGAAGTGCGTTACACAGCCGTCGGAAGGGTTCATGTTCCGCAACTCCTCCGGTTCACCAGTTCAACATTTTCCTTCGCTATTTCACTGTTTTGGACTGCTATTTTCTCTGTTTTGGGCTGCTGTTTTGGGCTGCTATTTTTGCTGCTGTTTTTTGTGTTTTTGTTTGTGGTATTTAGGGGGATTTTTAGGGACTGTTTTTACGGTATTGATGGACTGTTTTGTGTGCAGTTTTCACGGTGGTGATGGACTGTTTTGGGACTATAGTTTGCGGTAGTGATGGACTATTTTGGGACTGCAGTTTGCGATGGTTGCAAGGGTATTTAGGGACTGTTGTATGCGGCTGTTTGGGGGGGTTTTTTAGGGGGTGTTTTATGCGGCTATTTGAGGGAATTTGGGGCTGTTTTCCATGTTATATTTTCGGTGAAGAAGGGGGTTTTGAATGGCTGTTTCACGGTAATGGAGGGGGGGTTTTAGAGCTTGCTGTTTTCATGGCAATTGAGGAGATGTTTTAGGGCTTGTTGGTTTCGGTGGTGGAAGGCTATTTTTCTTTGCTTTAGGCGTGAATGCTTTGGATGAATGCGGGGTTTTAGGCCAAGACTAACAGTTAAAACAGAGATTAATCGAGCAAACCCGAGGCAAAGCAAACGAATGAAATCTGACAAGGTATTGATTTTTTTTAATTTTCCCTTCCGACGTCCGTTTCCCGCGACTTCCGCAACTTAAAGGGTAGTGCCTCCATACGAGGCTCATCATCGGGCCTTATGTAAAAATACAGTGTCTACAGTCACCCCCACTTTGATGGGCTTGTGCAGTGTGTGACAGTGACAATCCTATCAAAGTCATGCATGCATTTTTACTTACCTGGCTCGCCAGCTGTTGCCTGACTGTTGTTCTGAGATGCTTCAAACTGAGTTGATCTGGTGAGGTGCTGCGACCCTTAAGGTTCTTCCCTGTAAGATACTGCGATCTCTAGGATTCATTACCGAACTGAGCTGATGTGAGGTGGTTCATTCCCGAACCGTTACTGTATGGGGTGGTCTATTCCCAAACTGTTACTGTGAGGTAGTTCATTCCCGAACTATTACTGAGTTGAGTTGTTGGCGAGACGCTTCGACCTCTGGGCTTTGTTCCTGAACCACCGAGTGTGGGCTTTATTCCCTGGCTGTACTGAGAGTGGGCTTTGTTCCCAAAAGGTGCTGATTGTGGGCTTTATTCCCTGGGCTTTGTTAAGAGTGGGCTTTGTTCCTGAATTGAGCTGACTGTGGGCTTTATTCCCGAACTGTACTGAATGTGGCCTTTGTTCCCTGGGCTTTGTTCCCGAACTGTGTAGAAAGTGGGCTTTGTTCCCTAATTGTACTGAATGTGGGCTTTATTCCCTGGGCTTTGTTCCCGAACTGTGTAGAAAGTGGGCTTTGTTCCCGAACTGTGTACATTGTGGGCTTTATTCCCGAACTGAATTGATTGTGGGCATTGTTCCCGAACTGTGTAGAAAGTGGGCTTTGTTCCCGAACTCTGTAGATTGTGGGCTTTATTCCCGCACTATAGTGAATGCGGGCTTTATTCCCTGGGCTTTGTTCCCTAACTGTGTAGAAAGTGGGCTTTGTTCCCTGGGCTTTTTTCCCGAACTGTGTAGATTATGGGCTTTATTCCCGAACTGAATTGATTGTGGGCTTTGTTCCCGAACTGTGTAAAGAGTGAGTTTTGTTCCCGAACTGTGTTGAATGTGGGCTTTATTCCCTGGGCTTTGTTCCCGAACTGTGTTGACTGTGGGCTTTATTCCTGAACTGAATTGATTGTGGGCTTTATTCCCTGGGCTTTGTTCCCGAACTCGTGTTGACTGTGGGCTTTATTACCGAACTG
Source organism: Zanthoxylum bungeanum (assembly GCA_019454045.1). Classification (NCBI taxonomy): domain Eukaryota; kingdom Viridiplantae; phylum Streptophyta; class Magnoliopsida; order Sapindales; family Rutaceae; genus Zanthoxylum; species Zanthoxylum bungeanum. Next base: position 65,921 of record SKCR01018436.1, on the reverse strand, counting down.
AATTGATTGTGGGCTTTATTCCCTAGCCTTTTTTCCCGAACTTGTGTTGACTGTGGGCTTTATTCCCTGGGCTTTGTTCCCGAACTGTGTTGAATGTGGGCTTTATTCCCTGGGGTTTGTTCCCGAACTGTGTTGACTGTGGGCTTTATTCCCGAACTGAATTGATTGTGGGCCTCGACCCTGGGATTCATTCCCGAAACTTCTTGTCTTTGCCGCTTTTTCATTTCCTTCAAAATCTGTGAACAAAATCAAAACAAAAAATTGTGTGCATGTGACGTGTATGCATGAATGTATTTCCTATTCCGATGGGTTAGGTCTTCTTTGTTCTCCTCGGTGCTTCTCGCCTACAAAAGTCTTTGATCGCCCCCTAGGTCGGCTAACAATTTCCTTCTGCCAAATCTTTTCTGGTGGTTGGTCAGTTCTCTTTTGTCTCATGGCTCAAGTTCCTGTTATATCCCTTATTCTCGGGGTGGTAGACTGGTCGCCCCCAGACTTGGTTTAGCTTTCTGTTCTCCGTTGTTTGCACTTGGTCAAGGTGGACTACATGATATGGCATTCTATATCATCATACTATACTGCCTCTTACGAAATAGTCCCAATAGTTATACATATTGTTGCCTCAAAGGATGCCCAATGTCGAAACCAGAGAACCTTCAAAGTACTCGATGCAACTCAAATCCGAGCGTTTAAATAAATGATATGAACCAGACTCAAAATGTGTGTGTGCTCAGGTTCTTTTATAGCTTGATCCTTAGGTAAGCCAACCCAATGATTTTGTTTCAAAAAATGGGATCGGTGGGTCAAACCAACCTATATGTCTTCATCGTGCTCTGCAAATACTTCTTCGTACTCAATATGATATGGTTTTCTTTTTCTTTTCTTTCGTCTCTTTTCTTTCCTTTCTCTCTATTTTTTTTTTTCAATCAACACACATACCCTTTAAGGTAGCATTTCTCCTCATGGTGGTCCTAATACTCGCCCATGGGTAGCTTCACGCTTATCGGTATATGTGGTTTATATTTTCTTCTTTAGAGACTTTTCTTTGGTTTCCAACCATACCACATATCGTAACACAAGTAAGTCAGGATGGACATCTAAACGAATGGTCATTCATCGATCCGCAATCTCTTCAACTAGTCACATTGCCGACTACTCAGGCTTTCACTACTAAGATCCTATAATTAAGTGCTCGCGAGTCTAGTCAAGATCAACTACTCAAAATATCGGATGAGAGTACCTTTCGTGCTTATCGTTTCTAAGGTTTCACCCTAAAGCAAACAATTTCATCATCGGACTAATGCTTAACTATTGAGGAAAAGACTCGAACAAGTAGGAAAAATCAATGTCTTTATTATTTAAAAAAATGCAGGATTGCAATCAAATAAACCAGGGAAAACATCTTTATCGTTTGCAGCATTGCCTTCTACCTCGGACTATATTTCTTCACTACTGCCATTCCCTATCCCCATGCAAGAAGCTTGGTGGTCGAGATTTTGGAGGAAAAATCTTTCGGGTAGGCCGGAGTTGATCATGTAGGTGGGTGGTGGAACAGAGTGATAGTTAGGTATGGGGTTTCTGTGTGTGTTGGGTTGTTCTTTTTTTGGGTCAGGTATTTTATGGACGTCAATGAGGTTTTGGATCTCATGCCTAAGGCGTGTGCAGTTGTCGGTATCATGTCATTTTTCTCGATGAAAGTAACAGTACAAGTTTAGGTTGAGGTGAGGTGGCACAAGGTTTGGAAATGGTCTGGGTTCTAAAGGTTTTAGGAGTCCTTGCATTTTCAGCTTTTCAAACACCTTTGAAAGAAGCTTACCAAGGTTGGAGAATCGCCTATTTTTGATGGCAGCGACCTCAGCAGTAGCGGGCATGGTCCCTGAAGCCCCCCGATGGTCCTCATATTTTGGCCATAGAACTTTCTGTTCTCAGCTTCTTCTTCTTCAATATCCATAACAGTCTCCTTCAACTGTCAAAAGTCACCAATCATAGACGTCATCCTCCTTAGCTTTCCGTAAATAGAGGGCTTATTGCCCTTGATGATCATTTTGATCTGGACCTTCTCCGAGGGCCGAGTCTGTATCTTCAAAAGTTGGCTCCTCCAGCGATCTACATAATCCTTGAAGCTCTCTTCCGGCTTCTGGTTGGTATTCTCCAAGTCACGGAGCGACAAGTCGATCTCCAAATCCGTGACATACTATTTTAGAAAGGCTTCCGCTAATGCCCTCCAATCATCATTGACCTTCCTATTAAGGCCATGATACCAAACCACAGGTGCTCCCTCAAGTGACATTCCAAACATCTTCTGAACTTGACGCTTCGACAGAGCCACTGAACTCATCACAAAAACATACTGTCGGAGATGGACCCTCGGATCCCCGTTCCCATTGAACTTGGCTATGTCAGTCATCTTGAATTGAGCCGGCAGCTGCTCCTCAAAATTCATCGCCTCATAGTCTAGCAAATCTTCATGTTTACCCTTCAGCTTACGGGTAACTGACTCTACCTGATCCCTGAGTTTTTGCAACTCTGCCTAAGATCCGGTTATCCTTCCCCCGCGGCATACTCAGCCACGTCATCATCAAAAACATGGATATCATCACTCAACCTATTTGGAGGCTCTTCACGCCTCACATTCTCAGAGCCTCCCCCAGCGCGGGGCACAGCCATATTAGCCATAGAGGTGGTCAAAGCTTGCAACTACTCGGTAACCTTAGTGAGACTAGTCTCTAGCTGATCCATACGAGATCCCTCGTTCTCTGACTCGCTCATGTTTGCTAACGGCCTTTTGATGAGTCTTCCCTCTTCCCTTACCCAACGAGTATCTATGGTGTCTTTCAAAATCGTGAGTTAGCATGTATGCGTGCGATGTATGGAATATATAAGCCCGTCAAATGTTTTTCGTGCAAGTTGGCCCATTATCATTTTAAAGCATTCAATCATACTATTGCGAGATGTAAACTTGTCCCAGTTGAAAAAGGCCCAACAGGTTTACACTTTCGCGATAACGTGGCTAAATAACCTCAAATGATACAGGGCCCAAGCACAAAGTGGCCCATCAGCATTTTAGAAGCTTTTGGCCCAATTGTCATAAGACACGAACTCGTCCTAGTTTAAATGGCCCAACAAGTTCACAGCTCATGACGAAAGGTCTAACTGAATCCAAATGATGATAGTCCCAAACATAAGCATAAAAGGATGGTTTCTATTGGTCATATAACTACGGTTCAAATGTGGGTTTATGAGAGTGTAGATAAAGGCTCCCGCTGGCGAATGATTGCCCACAACTAGGTCTTCCCACTCAAGGGTTCGAGCGACAAAGTGAGCGCACATTTTTTATACGCTAAGGTACGTGCCAACTAGAGATGATACATGACTGACTGTCAAATGGATTTCTTATTGAAGATTCCCCAGAGGGAGGGTGGAGCGAACTCTCTTAAATACCCTTGCCTCTTAGGCTCTTATCGCCTTGGTGATAGGAATAAACAATAGGTCCTCCAAATTAGTCCATCACGGTAAGCTTCGAGTAAATGATTATCTAGGTGCCTTCACAGCTTTTCCTTATAGAAAGGTAGTGAATGAAGGAAGACACCAAACCATTACCTAGCTCTAATAGTGCCTTTGATTAAACCCCTTCAACCCACTGTAGACACGGTTAACTAAAAAAAAAATCACAAACATTACAAGACATTATTTCGGGGAAAATTCACTATCCCCAGTGGAGTCTCCAGACTGTAGAACACAGAAATCGACGACGCTGTCCCGGGCTCGCGGCCCGATCGAGAGTACGGAGTAGCCCGCGGGGGACTAAACCGGAGAAGAAATGGAGTCGCCACCCAGTGTGAACTGGGAAATGATTTAAGGCCGCACTCACCCCTCGCAAGGGAAGACCTCAAACCGTTGGGTTCGAAATGGTTCCTTACTTACACCACTTGTAATGAACGGATTTATGCGATAATATAACCGAGTCCACACAACATACACATGCAAGAATAACCTATATCTAAGTTTGCACACAACCTATATCTAAGTTTGCATAGATAGAAGTAGAACTTATATCGAAGTTTGCATGCATAAAAGTAAATCGACATAACGGCAATCACACAATTTCATAAACATATTAGATTGACAAATGCAGAAACGGAAATAAATAATAATTGTCTAAACATAAATATTGAAGAGATACAATTAAGCTCCTAATGCAAAAGAAACAACTAAATCATGCATAAAAATAACATACTATTTCCAATAATGAATAAACACAAGATTAGATGAAACGAAATATGTGCGTTTCTCAAGCGATACGTGAAATTGTATCCCAAGTTCAGACCGCACTACCGTCCATTCGAATTCGGCTACGGAATTTACTTCTGGGTTTCCATCCGATATAATACGAGAGATAGCATAAAATCATTCATCCCATGGCCACAACATACATAAATCAACAATACGCATGCGAAGAATTACTAATAAATAATAAAAAAAATGAACGGGAATAAATAAAAGGGTGCCCTCAGGTCTTACCTTTTAAGTCGCCTCTTGGAAGTGCGTTACACGGCCGTCAGAAGGGTTAATGTTCCGCAACTCCTCCGGTTCACCGGTTCAATGTTTTCCTTCGCTGTTTTGCTGTTTTAGGCTGCTATTTTCTCTGTTTTGGGCTGCTATTTTTGCTGTTTTGGGCTAATGTTTTTGCTATTTTTACTGTTTTTTGTGTTTTTGTTTGTGGTATTTAGGGGGATTTTTAGGGACTGTTTGTGCGGTATTGATGGACTATTTTGTGTGCAGTTTTCGCGGTAGTGATGGACTATTTTGGGACTGCAATTTGTGGTGGTTGCAAGGGTATTTAGGGACTGCTGTATGCTGTTGTTTGGGGGGTTTTTTAGGGGATGTTTTATGCGGCTGTTTGGGGGAATTTGGGGCTATTTTCCATGTTGTATTTTCGGTGAAGGAGGGGGTTTTGAAAGGCTGTTTCACGGCAATGAAGGAGGGGTTTTAGAGCTTGCTGGTTTCACGACAATGGAGGAGGGGTTTTAGGGCTTGCTGGTTTCGGTGGTGGAATGCTATTTTTCTTTGCTTTGGGCGTGAATGCTTTGGATGGATGCAGGGTTTTGGGCCGAGACTAACAGTTAAAACATAGATTAATCGAGCGAACCCAAGGCAAAGCAACGAATGAAATCTGATAAGGTATTGATTTTTTTAATTTTCCCTTCCGACGTCTGTTTCCCGTGACTTCCGTAACTTAAAGGGTAGTGCCTCCATACGAGGCTTATCATCGGGCCTTATGCAAAAATGCAGTGTCTACAGACATCACATCTGACTTATTTTTGATCGAGTACACCGAACATCTTCAAGAATAGGAGTAGCTTTTGATTGACGAGAATCTCTTTTCCCTGTTCTGACATGTGACATAGTTTCTGATGCCACAATATAAAAGCTTCCTCTCTAGAATCCAGTGATGCCACTAATGCAGTTGCTTCATGAATTGAGTTTCCCAATAACATATACAAGTTTTCTGAGATATTTTCATCTTTCAAGACTGTAAGTGCTCATTTCACCATATTTAATACCCCATTTTAAAAAACAGTCTTGTATCCGAGGTCATCTAACTGTCCAACTGACAGAAGATTTTTCTTCATTCCCACAACAAGTCGAACATCTTGTACAGTGCGGATAATACCATCGTACATATTTATTTTGATGGCTCCAATCCCAGCAATTTTCAAGGCATGATCATTGCCTAGAAAAATCGATCCTCCAGAGTCAGGTTCATAATGGCATAACCTTTCTCTCCTAGAGGTCATGTGCAATGTTGCTGCAAAATTAACCAACCATGCATCACTTATCTATTTTATGCTATCATTAGAGACCATTGCTATTTCACTGTAAAGTGCGCCACCTTCTTAATAAGTACTTTTAACACAACCCTGAGATTTTGTTGCAACACGAGCTTTTTCTGAACCATTCTTTAGATTCCAACAATCTTTCTTGACTTGTCATTTCTTGCCACAATTGTAGCATTTAGCATTCTTCTTACTTTTTGATTTCGATCTAGCATAGTTTTGACTCCCACTTGAGTCACATTCCGTTGATCTCCCTATTGTCAGCGACAATGCTTCTACTTGTTGCGAACTAGATGACATGTTTTCCTTATTTTTATGCCTAGACTCATCTTCTAGAGCAGCAGTTGTAACTTCGTCAAATACTAGATTATCAGTGACAACATTACTTATCAAGTTGACGATAATTTGATCATATGAATCAGATAGACTTTGAAGTAGAATCTTCGCATGTTCATTTCTAGATATACTAACATCCAACACAATGAGTTGGGAAAATAGTGTATTCAAGTTGTTGATGTGATCCATCATGGATGTGGACTCACTCATTCAAAAAGTGTAAAATCTCATCTTCAAGAAGATCTTGTTGTGTAGTGACTTGACCTCGTACAATTTGGTAAGTACATTCCAAATATCTTTTGCAGTCATTTTCTCTGCAACGCTGGATAATACAGAATCTGCTAAGGCTAGATACAAGTTGCATATAGCATTATCATTCATATCCTTCCATTTTTCATTAGTCATTCTATCTGATCTCTCTCCAATTGCTGCTAAGAAATTGTATTTTCTCAAGATTATTTTTATTTTAAGTTTCCATAAGGAAAAATTACTCCAATTGAACTTCTCAATTTCGAACTTTCCTGCCATATTTCTGATGGCGATAAGCTTTTCACTTGAACCGGCTTTTACTATTTCACCATTAATAGTATCATATATGTGAATAGTATCATATACATGAATAGTACGTATACATGGATAGTATATATATGTGAATAGTACCATATACATGAATAGTATTATACCGTATATGTGAATAGTCTCCGTGAACAGTAACCCTGAACGTGAAGCGCTGATACCACTGTTAGGGGATCGTGGGCTGAAGCTGGCACACAAGTAAAGTGAAATTGAAAACAATTGTTAGTTAAGGAGGGGTTGCCTACCATATAATAATACAATAATAATTAGGAGGCTTAGCCTACCATAAATGTTTACAATAAAATAAAGCAATGAGACACATATTTAATGTGGTAAAACCCTCAATGTGAGGGAAACATCTGCGGATAAAAGCAGAAGGATTTCACTTTAGTCAAAAAGATTTTACAACTTCTCTCTAAACACAAGGAGTGAACAATCTCACACTCTCTTATAATAGGAGAATTACAACTCTTTTACAAACTCTTAAGAAGAAACAATATTTTTCTCTCTATGAATACAAAAGATTTGGTTGAGAATGAAATGAAGAAAATAATGAAATGAAACATCTATTTATAGACATGAGATTCACTGTATAAATAGTAAATTTTAATTTTTTATTATTTTCTTTTTGTTTATGGGACCCACCCAAAATAATTTTAATATAAATTTTTTTCATTTGCACGTGTTGACTTTAAGCACCGAAAGGTGTTAGGTGCTTAACAATTTTTGATCCATTTTTTTATCCTTTGAAACATATCGATGATGATATTTATTTGATAACTTATGATTTGTAAATTAATAATACGTAATTTTTTTTTTTATGAAACATTTTATATTTTGAGAGAGATTTAATTTAAAAAATAAAAGCTTAATGAAAAAAGAAGAGAAAAATTTAAACTGATTGTTGATAACCACTACCCCACACACCCTCCTATAACTCAACATAAATGCAAAATGCAAATTTTACAATGAGTGGATTAAATAGTAGTGTCATTTTCCTATAATAATAATAATAAATAATACCGACAGATAATGATATTAAAATAATAAAAAATACATACGGAATTTTCTATCGATATTTCGTTACTAAATCTGGGTCATCAATATAATTTTTTAATGTTATTTATCTGCTAAATTAAAGCTCCAATTTTCCTTCGCAAAATCGGTGGTTGAATTATCGATGGATTTTCTCTGGGCGTACTATCACTATATTTTTGCGACAATTTATTGATAAACATTGATAATTTATCGATAATTACCGATAAAAAATTTTCCATAAATAAATTACGAGTTTTTGTAGTGAAATGTGTAAACTCGACTAAATTTCTAGCTTCGTCAGTGGCGGCCACATGTTGATATTAACACCAGGATCTAATGGACAATTGTGACACTGTGGTTACATAAAGTCTAATTTGTTTGGTATATTATTGTAGGCCCTGGCGTGTTGCATTTGTCAATGGTGTCACGTGTGCTTCTGCAAATTCTCTCCGTATTTGCTGTGAGAAATAATCAGTCAGAAAATTGAAATGAAGATGAAATTCGGGCTAACAAAGAGTTGGACAAGTTCATCATCAGGCTTTCTAAGAGATAATCAAACCAAATAATAATTATTATTATTTTTTTAATTATTAGATGAGGTCGATTATATAAATTTTTTGATATTATTATACTCTATTTGAAATTATTGATTCATCAAATTTCATAAAACTCATGTCTCGTTTTATGAATTTAGGCTTTCCCATTCCTCACTTGATATATGACAGTGCCATTTACTCTTCTTTTTTCACTCAAACACTGAAAAATTTACGTTGAATATGTCCAAACCATGTTAATCTTGTTTCTCTTATCTTCTCATCAGTCGATACTACATCCAGTTTTTTTATAATTACTTCATTTCTAACTCTGTCTTTCTTAGTCCACCCATACATTTATCTAAACATTCATATCTTAACTACCCTCATTTTTTTGATGTGTTAATAATTTATTGCCCGGTATTATACTTCATAAAGTGTTATAGGCATCACAACGGTCCTATATAATTTTCCTTTTATTTTTAAATAAATGTTGCAACCACATAAAACCTAAGAAGCACATCTCAATTTCCTTGAATTATATTCTTAATATCTTGAACTACTTCCCTATCTTTTTGAAGGATGGACTCGAAGTATTTAAAACATTCGCTACTTGAGATTGTTTGGTCGACAATTCTTATTTATACCATATTACTTTTACGACATTTGTTAAACTCACACATCATATGTTCAGTTTTTAACATACTTAGTTGGAGGTCTTTAGTTTCGAAAGTTTTTCTCCCCATCTTAAGTTTAGCCACTACACATTCTTTAAACTCATCCACCAATACTATATCATCAGTAAAGAGCATACACCCTGACACCTCATCTGTAATATCCTTAATAATTACATCTACCATTAATGTAAAAAGATAAAGGCTCAATGGAGAACCTTGTTGTAAGCCTATAACAATAGATTATTTTTTTGGTGTAAATTCTCCTCATGTTGTAACATAAGTAATTGACATCTACAGTACATATGGGTATATGGATTTTTTTATTTTTGTTTGTGTACGGGCCAAATTTGGGTTAAGGACCCAAATATCATTATGACTTAGGCCGACGCATCATAAGTGCATAAGGACATGCCTCGTGGCTTTCATCTGGTCCAAAACTACATTATGGGCTACCACCAAGGCCCAATTGATGGGATGCCGAGCCTACACACAGGCCCCACAAGCCCATACCCCATATTACTTAAAGGTTTCCAAAAGTTCACACCACTCAAAAGGTCTCTAGTAGACCCTAATCATGCTACTTAATGTCCCAGCCAACAACACATGAGCAATATCCCAGTCAACATTACCCCATATTATGTAATGTCCCAGTAGACATCGTCCGCTAGTCTACACACACGATTAATTCATTCTTAATAAAAAAAACTAAGTATTTAGATAGAGACAAACCACCTACAAAACATGATGAAGTTGGTGCTTTGAGTGCCAATCCGAATTGTACATTTTATTATTTATTAATAAAATAACTATATTTTTCATTTCATACCCTATTAATGGTATTGTCATTACGCGTATTAAATTGATGTATCGTTATGCTAAGAATGACATCGACCTTAGAATAGTTTTGACACTAGGTGTAAACTATTCTTAAAGTAAATATTCCTAGTCGTTGGTTTTAGAATACGGTCGAATTCCTATAACCTAGAAGACTAGCACATGTCGTATATTGGAATTGGAGTTCCAATGGTTTAACGCAATGTACCATGAGTTTTGGAAACTCGCATAGACATGTGGGTATTCGTTGGAGCGAATACTGAATGACTCACATGTGATTCCTAATAGTTGGAAGTACACACCACCGTCAATAGGAATCTCCTCGAGTCGAGTAGCATATGTAATCCTTTGACTATAGGATAACATTGATTTTGTGTGAGATCCTTCACACTTAGATGCCATGTATGTCAGAAACCTTTCATGGTCTGGCCTCTAGATGTTTGTTGGGTGTGGACCGATGCACACAGTAATCAAGTGCGAAGCAAGATTGGATCCGTCGGCTCGTATGTGTACTATAAGGGGTTTAGGTATCCATGTTAGTAAAGTCACGATTCTTAAATCTTTGGCCAAAGTCGATCACCTAGGGTGGATCGCATCAGTTATGAAGAATCGTGGACATGTTGACATGAGATGTGCGTCTTGGAAACTTGACGGTATATTCTATGTTTCCTAAGCACAACTCGGATAGCCTACGACGGAGGGATTGTTAAACATATGTGATGACCTCTACTTGTATAGTTCAGAAAGGCCGTTCGTGTTCTTCGCGAATTCGGAGGTGGCTGAATTGCGTACATATTAGCTAGGCTTATATGACGAACGTATCTAAACTTAGAGAGTCCCAATATTAAGTGTACTCGTTGAGCATTTGGGTAGCCGATTATTTTTGATAAAATATAATATTCGATATTATAATTATCAACTAAGATAATCAAGTGTTATTGGATAACATTGATTATTTACTTTGACCTAATTGGATTAATTCAATAATTACACAAGGGCTTAATTGTAAAATCATTATTATCTCTACCATTTGAGGATATTATGGTAATTGTAAGTATGTAATAATAGGTGGTTTTGGCTTGATTTAATTGGATTAAATCAAGGTGGCAAACATTTAACTAATCCATTTCATAATCATTGGCTTGATTTAATTTGATTAAATCTAAGTGGGAGACAATGGAGATTAGTCACACCTAATTATACATATTTGGACAAATTAGATTAAGCCCACTTAAAAGTTGATTACAACTTTTATTAATTAAAAATTGCCTAAGTTTTGCTATAAATAGCAAGCTTTAGGAATGTTTTAATTACAAGTTGAAATACAAGCATAAGAAAATTCTTGAGAGATTAGCCTAAGTTAGAGAAGTGTTTAGAGAAGCTTGTGAGGTCTCTACAACATTTCATCTAGGAGAAATCAAGATTGGATCTTGAAGTGAAGCTTGGAAGCATTAGAAACAAGATTGGATCTTGAAGTCAAGCTTGCACACCTTGGAGGCTCTTCAAAAATTTCAACAAGGAGAAGTAGATTGGATCTTGTATCAAGCTTACTAGTTAATGTTTATTTGTGTATTAGATGCATGATCACATAGTTTAATGTTGAATAAGGCTAATCAATTGTGTTAGGATACTTTAGAAGTATAAACACAACATGCTTGTAATTAGGTCAAAGATGTTCATGTTTGACATGGAACAATTAATTAGAGTTTGGAACTCTAGATTAAAGCTTAGAGATATGGTTACCATTCTAGATTCACTTGACCACCCTTAGGTGGACTAGAATTGTTCACGGGACATTTCGTAATTGGGATTCTAAAATGGTTTGTGTAATGGATTCAAAATTTACGCTAATGCGTATTTAGAATAAATTTATGTTTTTTGGAAAAATATTTGATATTTTGAAAAACTAGATTTTTATTTTATAACATGTGCTTATGTTGGTTTTGAAATTAAAAATTAATTTTGGGTGTTTTTGATGTGTGTAGGGAAGACCGGAATTGATTAGGGTCAAAGACCCTAATCCATTCAGCTCACTGGAATGTGAGCTGAATGCAAAAGGAAATGAAACAAAAAAAAATATAAAAAAAAATAGCAGCACCTGGGTGCTACAGTGCACGCGCACACAGTAGCGCGTGTGCTTCACGCACGCGGCGCCCTTCGCGCGCGCCGATTTTGTTTTGCTTCGTTTGGGAGCTTTCAGACTCCGATTTAGTCCCGGTTTTTTCCTATACACTCGTAATGGAATGTAGTATTTCATTAAATGATTTAAAATTACACCCATAATTGATATCCATGGGTTAGACCCATTTCCGCTGCCCGGGGCATCGATCCGACCCTTGGCGTTCCACAACTGCTCCAACAGAATGGTATCAGTAGCAAAGGCTTAACCACAAAACACATATTTTGAATCTATGCCATAGCAATTTTAATTTAATTATGCATAAGACATATTAGATATGTATTGCATGTTTTAAATTAAAACTTTGACCTAATTAAGTTAATGACTTGATTGTCATAAATCTCCCGTGATTAGGTGATTACTTTTAAGTAATAGTATTAATAATGTTGGAGCATTATTGGATGGTCCGTCTTGTCAATACGGAGATGAATGAGTTCTTACTACTTATATCCAGTATCGTCATTAGTGTGAGGGTATAAGTGCTCGGAACTTAGGTCGCTCCGGTAAAACATTAGATGTAGCGTGATGAGTTAACGTAGTCACCCAATATCGTCATTAGTGTGAGGGTGTACATACGAAGCTCATTAATGCACATTGACAAGTATACACCTAGAACACGTCTTAATCCAATATCGTCATTAGTGTGAGGATAAGAAACGGTTCAGGACCAAACCAGGAGTCACATGAAGTGATTGACCTTGAAGGTCTACCTAATGAGTTTACAAAGGCCAATATCGTCATTAGTGTGAGGCTGGAGTAAATATCATGGGATCCACTTCTCGCTATGAAATTTGGATAGTCAAATTTCTATTTTTTTGTTAAGGGAGATTACAGAATTACGTAAAGTAGTGGGATGGCACTGATAGATTTAAAATTCCATAATCAATTAGTGTTATCACTTTTGAAATGAAAATTATTCTGCTACTACTCAAAAATGTTGTCTTGTAGATGGCTGCCGCTAATCCATTGATGAAACTTTTGGATTCTAATAAGCTAAAATGAGCCGAGAACTATTTCGAATGGCAAATGAACATGCGTCTTGTCTTGGAGTATGAAAAGTCGACTTATGTCACGATCAATCCACTGCCTGTTGAGATCGATCCTGACTCCACTCCAGAAGAGTGAGAAACATTTGATAGATGGAAGGATGATAACCTGAAGGTGAAATCCTACATCTTGGGATCGATGGTTCCAGATTTGCTGAGACAGTACATTGAAGTACCGGATGCTTGGAGCATCATGCGAACACTCAAGGAGTTGTTCGAGGCAAATCAAGAGATGGAACTTTATCGAAGGTCTAAGGAATTGTTCCGTGTTGAACTCAAGGAGGGAGGAGCTGTCAGCACTCATGTTTTGAACATGATTGACCAAATTCGATATCTTGAACGACAGGGCATTGTGTTTGATGAAAGGCTAGGCCGTAATTTGATTCTGTCTTCTTTGCCTGGTTATTATGATGGTTTTGTATTGAATTTCCATATGCATTCGATGCAAGCCACATACGAAGAACTTCATAACATGCTACGCACGGCGGATCAAGATTTGAAGAAAGGCAACCCCACATTGTATCTCCATGGTGGAGCTGGCTCTTCAAAGACTTCTGGGAAGTCAAAGAAAATTAAGATGGGGAAGAAGAAGATATCAAAAAAAAAAAACTCCAAGAAGCGCAAAGGCGCAAAACCGAAAGTAGCTCGTGATCAATGTCTACAATGCAAGAAGTCTGGACATTGGAAGAAGGACTGTCCAGAGCTTAAAACAGAACCCTCAGGTACGCTTTGTATTTTTCCAATTATTGACATCTCATTAGCCTTAGATGCAAATAGTGGATGAGTGTTAGACACTGGCAGTCCCACTCATATTTGTAATTCTCTGCAGGAAATGAGGGTTAAACGAAGGCTGAATAAAGGGGAGATCCAGCTTAGAGTTGACAATGGCGAGACATTGGATGTCAAAGCCATATGAACTGTTGTTCTAGATCTTCCAAATGGATGTAAATTAGATTTGCATGACTTTTATTATGTTCCCTCACTTATTAGACAAATAATATCACTGCCTATATTAGATAAAGAGGGATATAAAATAAACATTAAGGATGAAACTTTATGTTTGTATGATAAAGAAAATTTATTAAAACTTGAATGTTCTTTATCAAACGGTCATTATGTTTTGGAAACATGTAGAGATGTCTTTAATAAAGAGAAAAATACAAGTAGGAAGTCTGAACTAAATAATACTGAATTATGGCATATGAGATTGGGCCATATAAGTGTTAGACGTCTATCCAAATTGGTGAAGGATGGTTTGATTGAAAATCTTACCTTAGATCCTTATCTGATTTGTGAGTCATGTATCCAAGGAAAGATGACAAAGGCCCCATTTCAAGGTGTTGGACACCGTGTTGGAGATTTACTGGAGCTAATACACAGTGATGTGTATGGTCAATTAAATCATGCCGCTCATGATGGTTCCACATACTTTGTGACTTCCACAGATGACAAGTCTAGATATGGATATGTCTATCTGATGAAACATAAGTCGGAAACATTTGACAAGTTCAAAATATTCCGAAACAAAGTAGAAAAACAAACCAGTAAATTCATCAAGTGCCTTAGATCAGATCGAGGTGGTGAATACATGAGTGAAGAATTCAGAAATTATTTAAGGGAGAATGGAATTCTCGCCCAATATAGCCCACCAGGAACACCTCAGCACAATGGCGTGTCTGAGCATAGAAATCATACTTTATTGGATATAGTGCGATCCATGATGAGCTATACATATCTCCCTTATTACCTTTCGGGTTACGCTTTACAAACTGCTGCCTACATACTTAATAGGGTTCCATCGAAAGCTGTTTCTACGACCCTCTATCAGATATGGTTCGGTATAAATCCAAGTCTTAATCATTTAAAGATTTGGGGTTGTCCTGCATACGTTAGAATTGCGCAGCGTGATAAACTAGCACCCATAGGGTCTAAATATAGGTTCGTTGGATATCCTGATAATTCCATGGGATATCAATTCTACGATTCCGAACAACGAAATGTATTTGTTGTTCGTTTTGCAACTTTTCTTGAAAAGCAATTTTTGAGAGAAAGTGAGAATTGTAGAGAGATTAAACTTGATGAGTTTGATCCCAACATTAAGGAACCTGAGATGGAACCAGAGATCCAACTAGGTGAAGGATCTACAACACAGGTTCTACGTAAGTCGAATAGAATATCAAGGCCTCCTGAGAGACTGTTTTTAACATATGATGTGAGCCTTGATGTTATCCTCTTAGAGGAAACAGATCCGACTACGTATAAGGAAGCGATATTGGATTTCGATTCGGGAAAATGACAGGAAGCCATGAAATCCGAAATGGATTCAATGCATGCCAATCAAGTCTGGGACTTAGTTGAACTTCCTGAAGGAGTTAAACCTATTGGTTGTAAATGGGTTTACAAAAGGAAGCGAGGGCCCGATGGAAAGGTGGAAACCTTTAAGGCCCGACTGGTAGCGAAAAGTTACACTCAACGTCCTGGGATTGACTATGAAGAAACTTTAATAAGAAACCTAAATGGATTCCTTGAAGAGGATATCTATATGGAACAACCAGAGGGTTTCATATCCAGTGAGACTTCAAACTTGGTTTGTAAGCTCCAAAAGTCTATTTATAGACTTAAACAGGCATCCCGAAGCTGGAATCGTTGTTTTGATGAGATAATTAGATTATCCGGATTCATAAAAAATGAGGAAGAACCATGTGTTTATAAGAAAGTTAGTGGGAGCATGATAGTTTTCTTAGTCTTGTATATAGATGACATCCTTATCATAGGAAATGATATAGGGATGATGCAAAGTGTGAAAGCCTACCTTTGCAAGAACTTCTCCATGAAAGATATGGGTGAAGCTTCCTATATACTAGGTATAAGGCTCTACCGAGATAGAGTCAGGAAGCTTATAAGGTTGTCACAATCGACTTACATAGACAAAATGTTAGAAAGGTACAGTTTTACCAACTGCAAGACAGCAAATGTACCTTTCCAATACGGCATACATCTTTTGAAGAAAATGGCACCTCAAACTGAGGAAGAGAGAGTTATGATGTCTAACCTGCCATATGCTTCTTGTATTGGAAGTATAATATATGCTATGTTATGTACTAGACCTGACATCAGTTTCGACGTCAGTGTGACCAGCCGATATCAATCTGATCCAGGTAATGATCATTGGACAGCCGTGAAACATATCCTAAAATATCTTAAAGGCACCAAGGATAAGTTTCTGATATATGGAGAAAATGAGCTACAAGTTAAGGGTTATACAGACTCCGACTTCCAGGGAGATCCAGATGATAGAAAATCTACATCAGGATACATATTTACCCTTAACGGTGGTGCAATTAGTTGGCGTTGTTCAAAGCAAGGCTCAACAGCTGATTCCACCACTGAGGCGGAATTTATAGCGGCTTCAGAAGCTGCTAAAGAAGCTGTTTGGATTAGAAATTTTATCACAGAACTTGGCGTTGTGCCTAGTATTACGGATTCGATCCCATTATATTGTGATAATAACGGAGCCATCGGGCAGGCTAAGGAGCCGAGGGCGCATTCCAAGTCTAAACACGTGGAAAGGAAATACCGCATAATTAGAGAGATAATTGAAAGAAAAGACATAGTGATCTTAAAGGTTTAAAGACAAGACAACATAGCAGACCCGCTAACAAAAGCCTTACCTTCTCAGTTATTCGATAAACATGTGGAGGAGATGGGACTACGGTACCATCCAAATTGGCACTAAGCAAGTGGGAGTTTGATGGAGTTGGTGCTTCGAGTGCCAATCCGAATTGTACATTTTATTATTTATTAATAAAATAACTATATTTTTCATTTCATACCCTATTAATGGTATTGTCATTACGCGTATTAAATTGATGTATCGTTATGCTAAGAATGACATCGACCTTAGAATAGTTTTGACACTAGGTGTAAACTATTCTTAAAGTAAATATTCCTAGTCGTTGGTTTTGGAATACGGTCGAATTCCTATAACCTAGAAGACTAGCACATGTCGTATATTGGAATTGGAGTTCCAATGGTTTAACGCGATGTACCATAAGTTTTGGAAACTCATATAGACATGTGGGTATTCGTTGGAGTGAATACTGAATGACTCACAGGTGATTCCTAATAGTTGGAAGTACACACCACCATCAATAGGAATCTCCTCGAGTCGAGTAGCATATGTAATCCTTTGACTATAGGATAGCATTGATTTTGTGTGAGATCCTTCACACTTAGATGCCATGTCTGTCAGAAACCGTTCATGGTCTGACCTCTAGATGTTTGTTGGGTGTGGACCGATGCACACAGTAATCAAGTGTGAAGCAAGATAGGATCCGTCGGCCCGTATGTGTACCATAAGAGGTTTAGGTATCCATGTTAGTAAAGTCACAATTCTTAAATCTTTGGCCAAAGTCGATCACCTAGGGTGGATCGCATCGGTTATGAAGAATCGTGGACATGTCGACATGAGATGTGCGTCTTGGAAACTTGACGATATATTCTATGTTTCCTAAGCACAACTCGGATAGCCTACGACGGAGGGATTGTTAAACATATGTGATGACCTCGACTTGTATAGTTCAGAAAGGTCGTTCGTGTTCTTCGCGAATTCGGAGATGGCCGAATTGCGTACATATTATCTAGGCTTATATGACGAACGTATCTGAACTTAGAGAGTCCCAATATGAAGTGTACTCGTTGAGAATTTGGGTAGCCGATTATTTTTGATAAAATATAATATTCGATATTATAATTATCAACTAAGATAATCAAGTGTTATTGGATAACATTGATTATTTACTTTGACCTAATTGGATTAATTCAATAATTACACAAAGGCTTAATTGTAAAATCATAATTATCTCTACCATTTGAGGATATTATGGTAATTGTAAGTATGTAATAATATGTGGTTTTGGCTTGATTTAATTGGATTAAATCAAGGTGGCAAACATTTAACTAATCCATTTCCTAATCCTTGGCTTGATTCAATTGGATTAAATCTAAGTGGGAGACAATGGAGATTAGTCACACCTAATTATACATATTTGGATAAATTAGATTAAGCACACTTAAAAGTTGATTAAAACTTTTATTAATTAAAAATTGCCTAAGTCTTGCTATAAATAGCAAGCTTTAGGAAGGTTTTAATTACAAGTTCAAATACAAGCATAAGAAAATTCTTGAGAGATTAGCCTAAGTTAGAGAAGTGTTTAGAGAAGCTTGTGAGGTCTCTACAACATTTCATCTAGGAGAAATCAAGATTGAATCTTGAAGTGAAGCTTGGAAGCATTGGAAACAAGATTGGATCTTGAAGTCAAGCTTGCACACCTTGGAGGTTCTTCAACAATTTCAACAAGGAGAAGTAGATTGGATCTTGCATCAATCTTACTAGGTAATGTTTGATCTTCTCCAAAGATAAGTTTATTTGTGTATTAGATTCATGATCACATAGTTTAATGTTGAATAAGGCTAATCAATTGTGTTAGGATACTTTAGAAGTATAAACACAACATGCTTGTAATTAGGTCAAAGATGTTCATGTTTGACATGGAACAATTAATTAGAGTTTGGAACTCTAGATTAAAGCTTAGAGCTATGGCTACCATTTAGATTCACTTGACCACTTTTAGGTGGACTAGAATTGTTCACGGGACATTTCGTAATTGGGATTCTAAAATGGTTTGTGTAATGGATTCAAAATTTACGCTAATGCGTATTTAGAATAAATTTATGTTTTTGGAAAAATGTTTGATATTTTGAAAAACTAGATTTTTATTCTATAACATGTGTTTATGTTGGTTTTGAAATTAAAAATTAATTTTGGGTGTTTTTGAAGTGTTTAGGGAAGACCGGAATAGATTAGGGTCAAAGACCCTAATCCATTCAGCTCACTGGAAGGAAATGAAACAAAAAAAATAATAAAAAAAAAAAATAGCAGCACTTGGGTGCTACAGTGCACGCACGCACTGTAGCGCGTGTGCTTCAGGCACGCGGCGCCCTTCGCGCTCGCCGATTTTGTTTTACTTCGTTTGGGAGCTTCCGGACTCCGATTCAGTCCCGGTTTTTTCTTATACACTCGTAATGGAATGTAGTATTTCATTAAATGATTTAAATTACACCCATATGTGATATCCATGGGTTAGACCCATTTCCACTGCCCGGGGCACCGATCCAACCCTAGGGGTTCCACAACTGCTCCAACAAAACAGTGGTGTGATCCAAGTATAACAAGATTACACATAAATCCCGGATATCTAGCACTCAAAATTCAGTCCATACTCTACTACTCTTTCCTAAATAGGATTGAAATATGACACTTCCACGGAATCCTAAACCGACTAAATGCGCTACTACATAACTTGTAAAAGGAGTCGTGGTGTAAGGGATTGAGGCATTGAAGATTCAACTATTCAAGCTTAGGCTCTCACACTTGAGTTCTCAAAGCATTTATAGCCATTTAAACACTAGTCTACCGCCCTCACGGTAATCTACGAAGACCGACGTAACCCGTTGAAATTTTCTTCTCCATTTTATGCTCATCACTATCACTAACATGAGCATCAGAGTGCCTATGGCATCCACCACACCGGTGGATAGTTATTACACGCTCACTTTTTCTTTATTTTGTAGGACCGCTGGTGCCAACAATATATAAAATCTCGATTATAAGCCTAAGGTAAAATTCAGCGTCTATAATTTGGCGCCCATTTTGGGCCCTTAGCGATTCATAGCAAGCAAAGCTCTCTTAACCTACCGTTAAACACTTAGTTCAACCATGGCTTCTGGAAACGAGAACACACTTGAGTCTGTATCTGCTCAACTGGCAGCACTTTAAGAACGACTGCGAGCATTGTGGGAGGAAAACCTCACAATAAAGAGCACCAACACCAGCCACTAGAGGCAACTGGAGCAGATGACTTGGACTTCTCAACAGCGAGGACCCCATGGTCATTCTGATGGCCTCATCATTTAGACCAATCTCTTGGCGACATTCGACGATGCAACCGATAATGATCCACCACCAGCAGACCATTCACAGAGTCGTCAGCAGTTGATGAGTGGTAAATCTATCACTATTTCCCACTCATTTAACCTAATATTTTGTATAGTTTATTGAGTTTTGTGAATATTTTGATGTGTTTTGTGTTATTTTGTAGATAAATAAAGTTTCAGGACATTCTGGAGGTGATTTGGGCCAAAACAGTGAAAATTGGACGAAAATGGTATTTTGGTAATTTCCCGCGTCGCGACACCAGGACCTCAAGCGTCGCGACGCCTAACGTGCGCCGAACAGTGCTAACGTGCGCCGGGTCCACATGTTAGAATCTGAGAAAAGTTTGACTTTGCTAACGTGCGCCGTGCGCCGTGTCACCATCACAGCCGATCTGCTAACATGCGCCGTGACACGTGTCAGTATCCTACGGTGCCGACAGTCACCATCGCCACGTGTGCCACGTGTCACTCCACGTCATTGCCACATTATCGTCCACATCACCAGGTTGACCGAGTCAAACTGCCACGTCATCGCCATGTCATCATCAGCCAATCACAACGTGCCACGTGTCGTGATCCTACGGTGCTGACAGTCCTTTCCCACGTCACCGCCATGTCACCGCCACGTCAGCGCCACGTCAGCATCAATCATTGAGTCTCTAATCCTTATCTGACATGTGGCGGATAAGAATCTCATCGACCAATCAGAAGCCGCCACGTGTCACAATAATTGAAGCCCAACCACTCTGTCATGTGTCACCTTATCATCTTATCCAGAATCTGCAAACCGACGAACCAGAGCGTGCCATTTCGACCGAAGTCAGCGTAGCGACGCCAAAGGCCTCAGCGTCGCGACGCCAGATGCCTATCCGCGTCTATAAATTCAGCTCGAAATTTCAGTTTTAGTTGCACCACTCTCTCTCATCTCTTTGATGTAAAGAGAGAGTTTCTCTCTCTAGTTTCTTTTAGTTTTTAGTTTTTTTTTTTAGTTTTTTTTAGTTTTGTAAATAATTTTAATTTTTGTAATAATAGTAATTTACTTTTTACTTTTATTTTTTTTTTTACAGTTTTTACTATTCACAATGAGGAGGTAACTTCCCCAGCTAGGGTGAAGTGTAATTCTTTTACTGTTACTATTTAGATTAATCTCCCTTAAATATAATATATTCACTATTTAAATCTGGTTTAAACTTGACTAATCAAGGATACCGCCAGATTGGTCGGTTGGTAATTTAATTTTGGTTCCGCCTTTATGGCTGGTTGGACTTAATTTGACTTAATCAGGTTACCGCCTATATGGCTGGTTGGAAAAAGAATCACAAGTTAATATATTATATTAAGGGTGATATCTAAATAGTAAATAGTAAAAGTTGATCCTTTTACCTTAGCATTTTATTTTATTTTACCTTTCAGTTTTTTACCTTATGTCTTTTACTTTTCAGTATTTTTATTTTTTGTCTTTTACTTTTAAGTTTTTACTAGCCCTAGTTAAGTGTTAGTTATATGGGGTTGTGATGAATTCTAATATCACTGGTTTATAAGGGGTTATTTTATAGTTTGGGTAATTTAAAGGTTTACTTATTAAGTCTTAAGCTTAATGCTTCTTGTTTTCTGATCACCAATAAGATTGATGTGGTAAATCTAAAATGAACTAGACATAGGGATTTTAGGTTTCGGCCTTAGACTTAATAGCCCACGATCTTCCTTGAGGATAGATTACCCTTTAATAGATTTCCTTACAGGATAGACATATACCTGTCTAGCGGGGGTAGCCATAATTGGAACTTAAACTTAATGAATCCAGATAATTTGGTTGACATAGACATATGGTTCAATTGGGTTAAACTGGGTATTTGCGTCTGACCATCGACAGAGGCTTTTGCATAATTTAGTATTCTAGGTTAGTAAACTGATTTATTACACAAACATAAAATAATCACTTCATCTTTTAAAAGATATTAGAAATATTCACAACCCTAGATCTTTGTGTCTTTTGTTATTTTCCTTAGTATTTTCTTTTGTCTTTTTATTTATTTATTTATTGAGAAAATCTACATTCAACCAAATCAATCAAGCAATCATTCTCTTCTCCCTCAATTAGATATTTGTAAATAAATAATATCAATAATTAATAACAACAGTAGAAATTAAGTCCTCGTGGGATCGATATTTTTATACTACTTGAACGATATGTGCGCTTGCGTTTTACGTGTGTGTTTACGCCGGTCAAGTTTTTGGCGCTGTTGCCGGGGACTTATTTTTCTTGAGTTATTAATTTTGAAGCTATCCAATTTACTTGTATCTATTTTTCTTTATTTTTATCTGTAATTTTTATTTCTTTCTTTTATTTCAGGTGGTTGAAAAATGGAACACTACTGGGAGATTGAGAGATTACGAGCCTTACAAGAAGATACACCCCAAATCTGGAATCAACAGTCCGATTTTCTGAGGCCTGTTGTCCAGCCCAACAGTTATCATTGGATGCCAGAACCAAGCAATACTACATTTGCTCAGTAGAACGCAATGGGGAGATGTGACATATGTAATAGTAACCACCCTAGAGATTATTGCGAATACAAATACCATCCAGGGTGGCAAAGCTATCAAGATCCTTCATGGTATGACGAGCCATCACATTTCACAGAACCACATTTTCCATCTTATCCACCATCTACCTATGATCTTCATCAACAACCAGAACCATCAGAGGAAGATCAGTTGCTAAACATGCTTGAAGATATGTTCAAGAAATGAAAAGAAAAGTTGGATACAATGCTTGAAACAAGCCAGAATCAATTTGAAAGTATTCAGAGACAATTAAAATTCATTTAGATGATAACAGATCAAATGAGACAATTCACAGAAAACCAGAACTACATACCTCAAGAACCAGTTTCAGATGACACTGATGAAGCCTTCGAGTACCAATCATTTCACAATGACACTTCAACAGAGGAGGAGGCTGAGCAGTATCAACAACCAGAGGTATCAGTTTAGGAGCCCGAACCGACAAAGTTTCAATTTGACTTTTATTATTCAGATTCTGACGAGGATGAAGCTGATCTATTTGTACCAACTGCACCAACAATGGAGGATCAAACTTTCAATCCTCAAAATGAAGATCTTGGAGCATGCTTTACCATGATGTTTGAAGAAGATCTATCTGAACCATCCATTCCAGTCACATCAGAGGATGAAAACCTAATGTCAGAAACATCTTTGCATCCTCAGGTTGACAATTTTGAAGCATGTATTTCACAGATGACAGATGAAGAGCTGAATACAAAAATTTTAAAATTCATCTGTGAAGAAAATGTGGTGCAAGAAACAGAGCAAATGGAAGAGAAAATGTCTGACCTTATTGAAGATCCAGAGCATTCAGGAGAAACATCGCTGTTTTGGGGAGTACAAATCAAAGATATCGCCCAAAAGCTTGACATAATGGAACTCCCATTCCAAATCAAGCACCATACGAGACCTCCTGATTTTCTTTCTTTCTTTGCATGAACCACTGGAGCAACAAGGAGCAAAAAGGTGGCACGAGCACTGAATATGAAAATTTTTTTTTTGCCACTTTACCATTGGAAGAGACCCTTCAAAAGCAATGCTCACAGGATTGTCTTTAATCGGACATCCAAAACGACATTGAAACCTCATTGACATATAGATTTCAGTCACGTCTGGCTGAAGACGAAAAATTTAGCGCTAGCAGGGAGGCAACCCATGCAATTTGTTGTAATTTCTGTTTTCATATTTTGTGTATAATGTTGTAGAGTTTTTAATTTTGTGTGTTATTTTTGTAGGGAAAAGCACAAACGAAGCATTTTAAGACAGAAGGAATTGTGTTTGGCAATCAAAGATGAGAAACAATTCGTTAGCGATGGCTGAGTAAAGAATAAAATCTTGAGACGCATCCTAATGAATTTATACTAAGCGAGTGGCGTATTGCGTACACAATTCTGTTGCCTTAATTATTGCTTTGATTCGCTTTTCTGTTGTAATTATCTTTATTTTCGTAGACAGGATCCAGACTTTTTGACCTTTCAAGATTTCTTTTATTGTTTAGCTAACAATCGTCATTTGGAAGATATTAGTGCTATTATTACTCACCTTTTTTCAGGTACTATAAATTCAGCCCGTCATTACACTTTTGAAGGCATCCTGATTTGAAAAAGAAATACATAAAAAATGGAAGCCACTTCCAGAAGACGAGTTGAAAACATCTGTGTGTTTTGCGGTAGTAGTGTTGGAACTAAACCACAATACGTAGAAGCAGCACAGGAATTGGGTCGAGTCTTAGCTGCAAGGAATATGCACTTAATATATGGCGGAGGCAATCTCAGACTTATGGGGATCGTTTCAAAGGCTGTACAGGAAGGAGACAGTCATGTTTTGGGAATCATCCCAAAACCCTTGGCAGAGGTAAATCTTATTGGATCATCAAACGGAGAGGAATTGATTGTGCCAGGTATGTCTGAACGACTGGTAGAAATGATTAACCGTGCTGATGCTTTTATCGCTTTGCCAGGTGGCTTGGGTACATTGGGGGAAATTATTTATAGTTCTATCTTGGGCGAACCTGAACATACACCAGAAACCGCTTGGACTGTTTAATGTTGATGGATTTTATGATTTTCTTTGTGTGTTTCTTGATGATGCTCGGAGAAATGGGTTCGTGTCAAAACCTATGAAAGAACTCCTCTTTACTGCCAGAACTGCTCCGGATCTAATCGACCAACTCATAGCCTATGAGCCACGAGTTGACCCTATCCTTTCAAAGATAAATTGGTCTGAGGACGATCGTGGTAAGAGGCGTCGGATTAATCTGGATCTTAACCTTTAATTTCCTGTAGATTTCTGCTAACCAGGTACGACCTTCTTAACTCTCCTTTTACTGTTTAAGACATTGGGGACAATGTCTCATTTAGGTTTGGGGGAGGGAATTAGTTGATCAGTACCTTATTTTTAGTTTGTGTGTTATTTTTATTTTTAGTCCAAAATTTTTCGAAAAATACAAAAAAATTGGAAAATTTTCAAAAATTACAAAATTTTTTTGCATTTTTATTTGACTAAAAAGGTGAAATTGGTAAGAGATAGCTGAGTAAAGAGTTTTCACTCCTGAGACGTATCTCAAACCTATTTCGAAACAAGTTAATTTTTGTTTATTTCATTTTGAATTATTTAATTTGTGAATTCTCCTTAAAACGGACTAAAATGAATGTTCATATGCTCAGTTGACAGATATTATCAACATATATAGTAACATACGGACATGAGCTAAAATTGAAAAGTTTGTAATATTCAGTGCTCTAGTTTAATTGGAGTAAAAAAAAAAAAAAAACGTCTGAGATCGGAGTTATTAAGTCTGTAAGGGTGTTTTAACACCTAGTGCCCTAAAGTCAACTGGTTTGGGAGTCATTGGCCCAAAGCTCGTTACATGGATCGAAGATGCTGCAAAAATATATATATCTGAAGTCTGAGTAATTAAGTCCGAAGGGGTGTCTTAACACCTGGTGCCCTAAAGCCAACTGGTTTGGGAGTCACCGACCCAACACTCGTTACATAGACGGAAGGTATTGTATATAAATAAAAAATAGAGAAAAATCAAAGAAAAAAAATCAGAAAAATGAGAAAAATTATTCCATTGCTACAAAAAGGTGTGAAATCTGATAGAACTTTAGGACAAAAATATTACTCTCTTATCAACTGCACTTATGACTGTTGTGGGAAAAAATAAGTTGTTTAATATTTTGTTGGCTATGTATATGAAGAATGGTAAAAATAATCGGAGAATTTACTTATTTAGTAATTTAGAATAAAACAAAACAACTAGTCACTTGGAGTAGAAGTTTCACCTGATTAGTCACTAACATCTTTATTCTCTTTTCGCTTGTCTTTTTGCTTTTGTGTGCATTAGTTTTACTACCTTTTTACTTTTGTAAAATGTTTGTGGGTATCATTGATGTAAACCCTCACGAGACTACACCTCGTCCATTAGGGACACCTAGGGGTTTAAAGGCTTGTTGCATACGCTAACTGCAACCGTGATCCCTACGAAAGTGGCTTAGTTAATTTATTTATGTTATTTTATGTTTTGCTCGAGGACTAGCAAAATGTTAGGTTTGGGGGTGTGATGAGTGGTAAATCTATCACTATTCCCCACTCATTTAACCTAATATTTTGTATAGTTTCTTGAGTTTTGTGAATATTTTGATGTGTTTTGTATTATTTTGTAGATAAATAAAGTTTCAGGACATTCTGGAGGTGATTTAGGCCAAAACAGTGAAAATTGGATGAAAAGGGCATTTTGGTAATTTCCCGCATCGCGACGCCTAACGTGCGCCGAACAGTGCTAACGTGCGCCGGGTCAACATGTCAAAATCTGACAAAAGTTTGACTTTGCTAACGTGCGCCGTGCCACGTGTCACCATCACAGCCGATCTGCTAATATGCGTCATGACACGTGTCAGCATCCTACGATGCCGACAGTCACCATCGCCACGTGTGCCACGTGTCACTCCACGTTATTGCCACGTCATCATCCACATCACCAGGTTGACCGAGTCAAACTGCCATGTCATCACCACGTCATCATCAGCCAATCACAGCGTGCCACGTGTCGCGATCCTACGGTGCCGACAATCCCTTTCCCACTTCACCGCCACGTCACCGCCACGTTTGCGCCACGTCAGCATCAATCATTGAGTCTCTAATCCTTATCTGACACGTGGCGGATAAGGATCTCATCGACCAATCAGAAGTCGCCACGTGTCACAATAATTGAAGCCCAACCACTCTGCCATGTGTCACCTTATCATATTATCCAGAATCTGCAAACCGACGAACCATAGCGTGCCACGTTGACAGAAGTCAACATAGCAATGCCAAAGGCCTCAGCGTCGCTACGCCAGATGCATATCCGCGTCTATAAATTCAGCTCGAAATTTCAGTTTTAGTTGCACCACTCTCTCTCATCTCTTTGATGTAAAGAGAGTCTCTCTCTCTAGTTTCTTTTAGTTTTTAGTTTTTTTTTTTTTAGTTTTTTTAGTTTTGTAAATAATTTTAATTACGTTTTGTAATAATAGTAATTTACTTTTTACTTTTATTTTTTTTACAGTTTTTACTATTCACCATGAGGAGGTAACTTCCCCAGCTAGGGTGAAAGGTAATTCTTTTACTGTTACTATTTAGATTAATCTCCCTTAAATATAATATATTCACTATTTAAAATATTGACTTAAAAAGGATACCGCCAGATTGGTCGGTTGGTAATTCATTTTAATCTGGTTTAAACTTGACTAATCAAGGATACCGCCAGATTGGTCGGTTGGTAATTAAATTTTGGTTCCGCCTTTATGGCTGGTTGGACTTAATTTGACTTAATCAGGTTACCGCCTATATGGCTGGTTGGAAAAAGAATCACAAGTTAATATATTATATTAAGGGAGATATCTAAATAGTAAATAGTAAAAGTTGATCATTTTACCTTAGCATTTTATTTTATTTTACCTTTCAGTTTTTTACCTTATGTCTTTTACTTTTCAGTATTTTTATTTTTTGTCTTTTACTTTTAAGTTTTTACTAGCCCTAGTTATGTGTTAGTTATCTGGGGTTGTGATGAATTCTAAGAGGTTTACTTATTAAGTCTTAAGCTTAATGCTTCTTGTTGTCTGATCACCAATAAGATTGATGTGGTAAATCTAAAATGAACTAGACATAGGGATTTTAGGTTTCAGCCTTAGACTTAATAGCCCACGATCTTCCTTGAGGATAGATAACCCTTTAATAGATTTCCTTACATGATAGACATATACCTGTCGGGCGGGGGTAGCCATAATTGGAACTTAAACTTAATGAATCCAGATAATTTGGTTGACATAGACATATGGTTCAATTGGGTTAAACTGGGTATTTGCATCTGACCATCGACAGAGGCTTTTGCATAATTTAGTGTTCTAGGTTAGTAAACTGATTTATTACACAAACATAAAATAATCACTTCATCTTTTAAAAGATATTAGAAGAATTCACAACCCTAGATCTTTGTGTCTTTTGTTATTTTCCTTAGTATTTTCTTTTGTCTTTTTATTTATTTATTTATTTAGCAAATCTACATTCAACCAAATCAATCAAGCAATCATTCTCTTCTCCCTCAATTAGATATTTGTAAATAAATAGTATCAATAATTAATAACAACAGTAGAAATTAAGTCATCGTGGGATCGATATTTTTATACTACTTGAACGATACGTACGCTTGCGTTATATGTGTGTGTTTACGCCGATCAGCAGCCCAACAACTTTCCTCCAGTGGACCCAATGCATGTCACATCCAGCATGCCCAAAGAGATGAAGAAGTTCAAGGAGGCGATACTCTCTAGCCTACCTGGGGTGAGGCTACCAGTCAGGAAGAGCCATACTGAGACGATTTCATATACCATTTTTTAGAGTCCTTCACTTTAGTAGAGCTTCCACGGAAGTTCAGCCCCCATATATAAAGTTATACGATGGATCTACGGACCCAGAAGACCACGTTGTCCACTACAAATATAAGATGATATCTACGACTCTGGCACCACACAAATGAGAGGCGGGAATGTGTAAATGATGCAGAGAGACGCTAGCAGATTCAGCCCTCACTTGGTTTATCAACCTCCCATACCGGTCAATTGGATCGTACCAAGAACTAGCAGAAAAGTTTGTGGAATACTTTGCAAGTTCTTGTAAAATCGAAAAGACCATGGACGACCTCAATGTTATCCAACAGCGAAAAGATGAATCATTGTGAAGCTATATGACAAGCTTCAACAAAGAAAGGATCGCCATACCAGATCTCCACTAGCCGACGGCTGTTGAAGCCTTCCGCAATGGTATACTCGTAGACAGAGAAATATAAAAGAAGCTGATGAAGTGCAAGTGCTACACTATAGACAAGCAATGGCTCGAGCATAAATTGAGATTCGAGTGGGAGAAAGACAAGTGGAACAAGTCTTTAGGGCAAAGAATTCCTATATGGATGCCTTAACCATCCTCGGATTAGCGATGCAAGATGAAAAACCTTAATCGATCTCAATCATCTATTTTTAATAGCCAACCATCTGAAAAGATGAATCCAAGAATGTCATCTCAATTAGCTTAGACGACACTTGGATGACCCCACTGATTGAATATCTCAAAGAAGGCACACTCCCACATGATAAGATTGAGGCTTGAAAAGTCTAATGCCAGACTGCAAGATTCGATTTCTATAATGGCCAACTTCTGAAGAGATCTTACTCTAGGCTTTACTTCAAGTGTGTTACTCCTAAAGAATCCAAGTACGTGGGAACCGCTCATGAAGAAGAAATTTGGCATGTCGAACCCTTACAATAGGCTATTACTAGCCCACCATACTGGTCGATTCAGTAGACTTCACTCGTCGACGTGATAAGTGCTAAAGGTTCGCCTAAGTCTCTCATTTACAGCAGAAAAAGCTCAACTCTATTCTTTCTCCATGGCTATTCATGGAGTGGGGAATGGACATCATTAGTAAGCTTCCAACAGCTTCAGGTTAATGAGTATTCATGCTCGCCCTCACAGATTACTCCAAGTGGATTAAAGCTGAGACCTTTGCCAACGTATGAGAGCAAGAGGTCAAGCCTTTCGGGTGGAAAAACATCTTCTGCCAGTTTGGGATTCCCAGGGGGATAGTCACTGACAACGGTTCCTAATTCATCAGCCATCGCTTCCAAGATTTCTACAGGAATTGGGAGAACAAAACCAACTTCTCAACACCACATTTCCCTCAAGCCAATAGACAGGACAAGTCTTCTAACAAGACCATCCTCAATACTTTGAAGAAGAGATTAGAGAAATCCATGGGAGCATGGGCAAACAAACTCCCAAGAGTACTTTAGTCATATCGAAACACCATTTTCATTGGCATTTGGGACTGAAGCAGACATACCTGATGAAGAAAATGTCCCATATCCACACTACCGATGGCTCGAGGATGAATCCAATAAGCAACTCATGAACCAAAGTCTCGACACTATTGATGAAATAAGGGAACATGCCCAGATAAGACTTGCTACCCACCAACAAAAAATGACCAAGCACTTCAACAAGAATCGAATCTTTTAAAACACAAAGGAGATTGGAGATGAAAACTTAGGCTTACATGGGAAGACCCATACATCATCGCCAAAGTCATTAGGCAATGAGCCTACATGTTGAAGATGGAGTCTGAAAGCTCATTTAAAATAGCCGGAACGCTATGTATCTCAAGTAATACTACATATAGCCTCATCAATCAATAGAGTTAGAGACTAGCCACTCGACAGTTACTACTCTTTGACTAGGAGACAATAAGACTACCTCAAATTGATTTTTCCTTGGAAATTTTTTGAACCTTTGTTGCTCAAGACTTGAGAACAATTCCTAATACACTAAAGAAATTTTTCTCAATCAATATGTCTCATACGAATTCATGCTCAATCGACCAAGACATGCCTTTACTTGAGTCTAAATCTTGAGTTGACATCAAGTTCTAGAATTGGATTTCACCTGAGCCTAAGTCTTGAGGCGACACTACGTTAAGTGATTAGACTTACCATTTTTTTCTCGGGGAACATATCAAGTCGACATCGATTCCAAACAATGAGGACTCCACCTTCCCTAAATAATAAATTTTGAGTAGGTAAAACTACATTCAACTAAGTAATCTGTGTTTCATAAGACAGTCATAAGGAAAAAAAAAAGAGACAATGAAAGACCAATACTTCTGAAGGCCTATTTCCTACAACCCATCTCACAAGGTTCAATTGGACCAAGGAAAAGAAGAGTAGAAGATCACCCATTATCACATAGGGACATCACGACTTCCTAACCAGGTACCCTTTGGTTAATTAAAAGAGATCAATCTTCACAAACTCAAATTTATGGAGAAATCCACTTGTGCAAGTCGACCTACATGGACCACCAACTGGCCCAGAAAATATGATTCTCCCTGTCGACATTGGAATATTCTCTTAGACCTCCAATAGACCCAATGGACCAAAGAACACTCACCAGGATGTCCACATTGTCCATTCCACATTGAAGTCTCATGGACCTTCCTCTGGGTCTAGTCGACATTGAAGACTTCACGGCCCTCGTCTAAGTCTATTCGACATTGAAGCCTTTTGGACCTTCCTCTAGGTTCAGTCGATATTAAAGTCTCATAAACCCCCAATCTAAGTCCACTCGATATTGAAGTCTCATGGACCTTCCTCTACGTCTAGTCGATATTGAAGTCTATTGGACCATCGTCTGGTCCAGACGTCCAGACGACATCGAATACTCCCATAGACCTTCTTCAGGTCTAGTTGACTAGAGATTGTCCTGGATCTTCATCTGGTCTAGTCGAAGGAAAGATTCCCCAAGACCATTGTTGGGTCAGGTTGAAAACTCGGACCTTCATCTGGTCCAGACGACATAGAAGACTCTCCTAGACCTTCTTCAGGCCGAGTCGACTACAGATTATCCTGGACCTTTATATGGTCCAGTCAATGAGAACATTCCCTGAGACCCTTGTCGAGTCAAATTAAAGATCTAGATCTTCATATGGTCCAGATGACATAGAAGACTCATATGGACCTTCTTCAGGTCTATTCGGCTGGAGATTATCCTGAACATTCATCTAGTCCAGTCGACGGGAACATTCCCCAAGACCCTTGTTGAATCAAGTTGAAGACCCGAACCTTCATCTTGTATAGAAAACATAAAAGACTCACATGAACCTTCTTCAGGTCTAGTTGATTGTAGATTATCCTGGACCTTCATCTTGTCCAGTAACCGGGAACATTCCCTAAAATCCTTGTCGGGTCA
Organism: Zanthoxylum bungeanum; assembly: GCA_019454045.1. NCBI lineage: Eukaryota > Viridiplantae > Streptophyta > Magnoliopsida > Sapindales > Rutaceae > Zanthoxylum > Zanthoxylum bungeanum. Next base: position 34,025 of record SKCR01018436.1, on the reverse strand, counting down.
GGTTGAAGACCTAGACCTTCATCCGGTCTAGATTATATAGAAGACTCTCTTGGACCTTCATCAGGTCTAGTCGATTGGAGATTATCCTGGACCTTCATCTAGTCTAGTCGACATGAATATTTACTATAACCTGTGTCGAGTCAGATTGAAGACCTGGACCTTCATTTGGTCCAGACGATGTTAAAGACTTCCTTAGACCTTCTTCAGGTCTAGTCGATTGAAGATTATCTTAGACCTTCATCTGGTCTAGTCGACGAGAACATTCCCTATGACCCTCGTCAGGTCAGGTTGAAGATTTGGACCTTCATCCAGTCCATATGACATTAGAGACTCATTCTTCAGGTCTAGTCACTTGAGGATTATCCTGGAGCCTCATTTGGTCCAGCCGACAAGAAAATTCTCCATGATCCCCAAAATAAAGTATATAAACCCTAAACTCAAATCATGCTTAGAAAAGGCTTTGATACCATTGTTAGTGTCATAGACATGCCCAAGGTCTCTAAGTCATGATATTGTGTATGAATAATCAAGAAAGGTTGCGGAAAAAACTTACAATGAATGGATGAGAATTTCCAAGAAATGCTCCAATGGATGTAGCTCCAAGCTTTGGCTTTGTTGATTTTGCTCTTGGGTGAGTTTCCCTAACACCTCATTCAACTCTTTAAAGTACCAGCTTAATGAAATTTTGCAATAAAACTTCAAGGGAGAAGGAAGAAGCTCACGGCAATGAGCTAAGTAGAAGAAAGAGTTTGCTGTGAATAATAAATTATCACACTTCCAAAGTTGACTTAACTAATTTATACAAAGGTTGAGTGTTGGTTTTGGTTTGAGTGTTTCATAAGCAATTCAAGCCTTACTGAAGCCAACAACAACCTCCATCAAATGTCTAACATGTTGATGTAAGTGAAGTGGGTCCCACCACTTTTAAAATCCAAATTTAAGTCGGCTAACTCAACACGCAACTTCGCTCAAGCCCGGGTTCGTTTAATTCCGAACTAAATAAATTTTCCGTCGCGACGTAATTAAATCCAATTTAATTAAATAATAATGCCAAACAAAATTATTACGAAAGTCGCTTACGAATTAATTCCAAATTAATTCGTTCGCCCTAATTAAAATCCAATTTTAATTCCACGTTGAAATCCAATTTCAATTAATATATCCAATATATTATTAATCGATTAATTCCAAATTAGTCGTGTTCTATCTTCTAATCGAATTTTATCCCAGATAAATTCTTGCTGTAATTAATCCCAGATTAATTTTCTCTCTCTCATAATTAATCCCATATTAATTTTGTTCAAGTCAAATGTCATCGGTGAATCTTTGGGAAGCGACCGAAGAGATCCCTGGATATGTTGGCAATAAATATGGTCATCAGACTATCCGAACACGTGCGTATCCCGTACCACGTTCTTATCGATTTACAAGACATGGTTGACTTCTAGCAAAACACCGTGCCTACCCAAATCTCCAGAAATATTCAACGAAGAATATATAATCTATATCAGGCATAATATACTATGTATTGCGTATTACGATCCAATATCAGATGTCACATGCTAGGCCTAGGGCTAGAATTGTGTCTGCCTCGTACGAAGCATATATCGGATCACTAGCAACTAGTCTCTGTAATCGAATAATCAAGATCTAGTCATATTATCCTAATAGCTGCAGCATATAAGAGTACTAGTTCTGTATCCCTGCGTGATCATCTTCTCCATATGACTGAAGTGATACTTCCATCTGACATCACACCCAATATACTACGATTCTCAGTAAACCAAGAAGAGGCGTACACAAAACCTGTTAAAGCCCCGGACGATCAAAACCAAAGCGTACTGATTGTCGTAAGTATTAGCGATGCAAGTCTCAGGTTAAGACCAAATACACCTACCCTGAATCGGATTCCCATAGACACATAGTCATACTAGCAATGAGATTCCGATGGGTCTATCCAGAGCGAAGCTGTTTCCATACGATCGGTAAACAGAACCTCCTATTACACTTGAATGAGTATCCAAAACCTAAATATATGAGAACTATGCCGTTACGCTTCCATAACACGCACAAGTGTAATAATAGTCTATTCCACATTATCGATGTCCAGTCTCGATAATACTACGACTAGGGATATTTAATGATTAAATCGTTCGTGGATTAATACTGTCTCATATCTTATTAATCCAGAACTAATCGTAAGGACTTTTATCATTTATATATCAAAGTAATCTAATTACAAAATGATAAAATAACAATTTCCTTTGTCACATAGTTAATTTGTACAAAAATCACAATGTCTTTTACAAATAGTGATGCTATGGGTCATAATTGTCCAACATTTATGACCCATAGACACATAGTCATACTAGCAATGAGATTCCGAGGGGTCTATCCAGAGCGAAGCTGTTTCCATACGATCGGTAAACAGAACCTCCTATTACACTTGAATGAGTATCCAAAACCTAAATATATGAGAACTATGCCGTTACGCTTCCATAACACGCACAAGTGTAATAATAGTCTATTCCACATTATCGATGTCCAGTCTCGATAATACTACGACTAGGGATATTTAATGATTAAATCGTTCGTGGATTAATACTGTCTCATATCTTATTAATCCAGAACTAATCGTAAGGACTTTTATCATTTATATATCAAAGTAATCTAATTACAAAATGATAAAATAACAATTTCCTTTGTCACATAGTTAATTTGTACAAAAATCACAATGTCTTTTACAAATAGTGATGCTATGGGTCATAATTGTCCAACATTTAGACCGTAAATATAAGACTGAGGATGCTGGCACTAAGAAATTTATTGTAAGCCGATTCTTAGATTATAAAATGATGGACTCCAAATCTGTTATGAGTCAAGTTCATGAAATCCAAGTAATTTTATGGGAAATTTTTGCAGAGGGGGTGAACTTTAGTGAAGCTTTCCAAGTTGCTACTATTACTGAAAAATTATCTCATGCTTGGAAAGATTTCAAGAGTTATCTTAAATATAAGCAAAAGGAAATGAATAATGAACATCTAGTTATTAAGCTTCAAATTGAAGATAGCAACATAAATTTTGAAAAGAAGATGGCCAGTTCAGAGACATGAGCAAATGTTATGGAACATAGTCATAACTTTAAAAGCAATAAGACCAACAAAGGATCTAAGTTAGATCGTAAAGGAGGTGTCTCCAAAAAGAAAACTAGATTTAAAGGAAAATGCTTCAACTATGAAAAAATGGGGCATAAAGCTTCAGAATACAGATTACCGAAGAATAAACAGGCTCATCAAGCTAACATATTAAACAACATCACCTAAGATGTTTTTGACATAAACCTTTCTATTGTTGTGTCAAAAGTGAATCTAGTATGTTCAAATTTGAAAGAGTAGTGGATTGATACTGGAGCTACCAGTCATGTGTATTTAGACAATGGGTTGTTTACTTCTATTGAACCTATTGAAAATGGAGAAAAACTGTTTATTAGTAATTAAACTACATTTGAGATATAAGGTCAAGGAAATGTGGTTTTAAAGATGAATTCTAGAAAGGAGCTGACTCTGAACAATGTTATGTTCGTACCAAAAATTAGGAAGAACTTGGTAACAAGACGCTTGTGAACTAATATGACTTCCAACTGTTGTTTGATTTAGACATGGTTGTTTTATCTAAGAATGGAATGTATATGGGGAATGGATATGTATCTGATAGGCTGTTTAAGCTCAATGTAATGACAATTATTTCAAAAATCAATAAAGATATTTCTTCTACTTATTTGTTTGAGTCTTCTTATTTATGACAAGCTAGATTAGGACATGTTTATTATTGTACGATCAAAGTGGGGTTCACTACTATGCCTATGATGCTCAGCGATCACGACACTGTTGAGCTCGCAGCCGTAGAGAGTACGGAGTAGGCCGCGAGGGACTAAACCGGAGAATAAATGAATCACCACCCAGTGTGAACTGGTGTGGGAACACAGGAATCTGGGCGACGCATGCTGTCCCGGGCTCGCGGCCCAGTCGGGAGTACGGAGTAGCCACGGGGAACTAAACCGGAGAATAATGGAGTCGCCACCCGGTGTGAACCGGTAAAATGAGATTTAAGGCCGCACTCACCTCTCGCAAGGGAAGACCTCAAACCGTTGGGTTCGGAATGGTCCCTTACTCATGCCACTTGTGATGAAAGGATTTATGTAATAATTTAATTAGGCTTAAGTAGCACTTATTTCCAAGAGTATCATGCTTCTAAATTCACATGTACAAAATGAAACTTACACATACATTTCACATCTAAGATTGCATGCTTGAAAATACCTCAAAGTAACAACGAACATACAATTTCATTTAGCATATCATGTTCACGGAAAACACAAGCATACATACTAACCATACAAGCATACATGTGAGCACTTTTCCAAGTGATACGTGGAATTGTATCCCAAGTACAGACCGCACTACCGTCCATTCGGAATAGGCTACGGAATTTATGTCTGGGTTTCCATCCGATATACCACAAGAAATAATACTCCCAAAGTCATCATGACATAGGTATATGAATCGTAATACGTTAAATCAAGACTAAGGCAAATGACGCAACCAATGGAACAAACATGTTTTTCATTATGATGTGCACAAAGATAAGAACGACTATATGGGGGTTTCATAAAAAAATCACTTAAGAAACAATTATAGATGGCATGTGATGAATATGTCTCAGTTCAGTGTGTTCGCGTTCGTGTAGCGTTCGTAAACGCGTTCGAACGGTAAACAGAAGGTTCACGTTCGTATGGCGTTTGATAACGCGTTCGAACGGAACCATACCTGATGCATGATAAGACTAAGAAAGTGCGTGTGCGTTCACGTAGTGTTCGAGAACGCGTTCGAACGGTAAATAGAAGGTTCGCGTTCGTATAGCGTTCGAGAACGCGTTCGAACGGAACCAGACCTGATGTATTATGAGACTAAGAAAATGCGTGTGCATTCGCGTAGCGTTCGAGAACGCGTTCGAACGGTAAACAGAAGGTTCGCGTTCATGTAGCGTCCGAGAACGAGTTCGAACGGAATCAGACCTGATGCATGCAACACAAAGAATAAAGATGACAATGTCAAGCTCAGTATGTCCGATCAAACGTATCTTGCATTCAACCGAACACACATCAACCGCCGCGGCAAAGCATCGTGGTAAAGGGGTTTAACCCCTCCCTATAGGGGATCTCACATCGCACTTACTAAGCCCATGCGCTCGATTGAATCATGCATACAAAGAATTAAAAGCAATAATATTAAACGTAGTATGCCCGATTTAACGTATCTTGTATTCAACCGAACACACATCAACCGGCGCGGCAAAGCATCGTGGTAAAAGATTTTAACCCCTCCAATTAGGAGACCTTTCATCGCACTTACTAAGCCCATGCACTCGATTGCATCATGCATACAAAATAAAGACAATCGTATCAAACTTAGTATGCCCGATTGAACATATCTTGCATTCAACCGAACACACATCAATCGGTGCGGCAAAGCATCATGGTGAAGGATTTTAACCCCTCCAATTAGGGGACCTTTCATCGCACTTACTAAGCCCATGCACTCGATTGTATCATACATAAATAAGCAACATGCAGAATTCAAGTAACGAAAAATAGATAAATCAATCCACTATGAAACAAAAGAAGGTGCCGTTTACTCAAGTGGTACGTGGAGTTGTATCCCAAGTACAGACCGCACTACCGTCCATTCGGATTCGGCTACGGAATTTACATCTGGGTTTCCATCCTATATACCACAAGAGACGACACTCTTCCATTCATCCAATACCCACAACACACATCATATACAAACAATATTCAACAAAGAATTAAAATACAGTCAAAATAAATAACAAGAATCAAATGAAGATGAGTGTGGGAAGTACCCTCAGGTTTAACCTTTTAAGCCGTCTCTCGGACTCGCGTTTCATGCAGATCGGAAGGGGTAAAGCTCCGCAACTTTTCTGGTTCACTGGTTTGCCTTTTCCTTCGCTGTTCGGCCACTCAAGCTACTGTTTCGACTCCATTTTGCTGCTGTTTCCTTGTGGTTTCGCTGCCGTTTCCTCTGTATTTTTGCTTACTGTTTTAGTGGACTGTTTCGAGTATTTTTCGTGGTTCTTTTAGTGTGGTTTTGTGTGGTTATTTCAAGGATTATAAGTGTAGTTTATGTTGCTGTTTTAAGGGATTTTTGGGACTATTTTGGGGTATTTTTGCTGCTGTTTTAAGGTGATTTCGGGCTACTGTATGGAAGTGTGATTTTTGGTGATTAGGGGAAGGAGAGGTTTATGAGGGTGCTGTTTTTGGTTATGGAGTGGAGGAGATGAGGGGAATGGTTGTGTTCTTCTTGTTGCTATTACCGTGAGTGGCTAAAGCTCTTTGTGTTGTGATTTTTCTGTGAGTTATCTGTATGAGCTAGAGAGATCCGAGAAGGGGTGGCTAGGTTAGGGGTTGTTTATATAGAGAAGGGCTAGGGCTTCACCTTGTCTCACAAGGAAGGGATTTTGGCATTAAAGTGAGGATTTGATTTGGTGTTAAGCAAGGAAAGTCAAAGATTGAGGGGGGACAAATCTTGGCTAGATTAGGAAGTCAATATATTTAATTTGTTATGATTGATTTTAATTAGGCATGGCATCTTTTTAATTTAGTATGTGATTTGTTTAGTTAGGAAGTTAATACATTTGATTTATCTTCATTAGGTATGATTATATTTTATGTTTTATTTAATTGGTAAATGGTTTAAATATTTTATTTAATATTTAATGTTTAATTTAATTAAATTGGGATGTGTTTTATGGGCTTTGGGGGGTTAATTGGGCTGGGGTGCGAGGCTAGCAGCAAAACCAGAAATACCGACTCCATTCGAACGCCCATTCGAACGTGGCACGAACGTCTGCAATCAGCCTGACGTTCGAACGAAGTAACGAACGCAGCACTAACGAAGACAGTGAACTTGTGAAATGAACTTGATGACGTACTTATTCTGAATTTCCTCTTCCGACCTTCGTTTCCCGCAATATCCTTAGCTAAAAAAGGTAGTGCCTCCAACTGAGACTCATCATAGGGTTTCACATGCGAAAATGCAATGCCTACAATCGCCCTCACTTTGATGGGACTTGTGCAGTGTGTGACTTTGAACAATCCTATCAAAGTTATGCAATGCATTTTTACTTACCTGGCTCGCCAGCTGCCACCTGACTTGCCTGCTGTTCCGCCGAGCTGATGATGCAGTGGACCTCGATCCTGGGACGCATCCCAATAACTGCAACCGATGTGGGCCTCGCCCTCAAGCTGTTATGGGCTTCGCCCCCCAAGATGATATGGTGTGGAGCCTCGCTCCCAGGCCGACATGAGCCTCGCCCCCAAGCTGAAATGATGTGGGGCCTCGCCCCCAAGCTGGCATGGGCCTCGCCCTAAGATTCATTCATGGATTAATTCCAAAATTCTAACAGTGCGGGCTAGGATTCATTCCAAAAAAAACTGATGATGTGGGCCTCGGCCTTAGGATTCATTCCTAGATTCCTTCATGGATTCATTCCTAAACTCTGATGGTGTGGGCCCCGACCCTAGGATTCATTCCAAAATTCTGACAATGTGGGCCTCGGCCCTGGGATTCATTCCAAAACTCTACCGATGTGGGCTTCGGCCCTGGGATTCATTCCCGGATTCCTTCCAAAATTCTGCTGACGTGGGCCTCGACCCTGGGATCTATTCCCGGATTCATTCCTGGATTCATTCCAGAATTCTGAGAGATTCGTTCCAAATTCTGAGAGATTCATTCCAAATTCTGTAGATTCATTCCCTGGATTCATTCCAAATTCTAAGAGATTCATTCCAAATTCTGATAGATTCATTCCCTGGATTCATTCCAAATTCTAAGAGATTCATTCCTTGGATTCATTCCAAATTCTTGAGAGATTCATTCTCTGGTTTCGTTCCAAAATTCTGAGAGATTCATTCCCTGGATTCATTCCAAATTCTAAGAGATTCATTCCTTGGATTCATTCCAAATTCTTAAGAGATTCATTCTCTGGTTTCGTTCCAAGATTCTGAGAGATTCATTCCCTGGATTCCTTCCAAACTCTGAGAGATTCATTCCTTGGATTCATTCCAAATTCTGAGAGATTCATTCCCTGGATTCGCTCCAAATTCTGAGAGATTCATTCCCTGGATTCGTTCCAAATTCTGAGAGATTCATTCCCTGGATTCATTCTAAAATTCTGAGAGATTCATTCCCCGGATTCGTTCCTAAAACTGTACTGTTGTTGTTTCTGACTAGCTTGCCTTTGCTGCTTTCTCTCTTTCTTTCTTCGAAACCTGTTAATATAAAACAAAACAAACACAAAAAAGATGCAAAATGTGTTACATGTATACATGTATGCATGAGTTTCCTATCCCGTTGGGTTAGGTCTTCGGTCAATTCCCTTAGTGACAGCTCGGTCTTCTCTTCCTTAGGCAAAGTACTGCTTCAATCTGTCTACATTAATTGGTTCTATGAACTCATTTCCTTTCCAAGTCTAACAGTCTCACTGTCTTCATTTCCCGATTTCTGAATGGCCAACTTATCTTTTCTGCTTGCTTCTTCTGAGGATTCCCTACATTCTGAGTATCATACTACCAAGATTGAATGCTTTTGTCACATGCACTCATGTTGCAAGTTGAGAAGTGGAGATTCAGGCAAGTAAGCGAAATGAACTTCTTTATTATTGTTGAGAAAAGGTTCGAACAAGCAAACAAAATAAATTTCTTTATTAAAAATGCAAGATAAACTTGGAGAAACAGCAGTGCCTTCTTCCTCAGCCTCTGGTTCTTCATTGTTATTATCATTTATCCACATGTGAGAAGCTTGGTGGTTGAGGGTTTGGAGGACAAAGGTTTCAGGCAAGCCAAAGTTGATCATGGTGGTGGGACGGAGTGGTAATTTGGTAGAGGATTCTTGTGTGTGCTGGGTTACTCTCTTTCTGGGTCAGGTATTTTGTGGGTGTCAATCAGGTCTTGGATCTCATGCCTAAGGCGGGGGCAGTTGTCAGTTTCGTGACCCTTTTGCTGGTGAAAATAACAGAATAAGTTCAAGTCAAGGTAGTGCGGCAAAGGGCTGGGGAGTGGTTTAGGTTCCAAGGGTTTCAGGAGCCCTTGCATCTTCAATTTCTCAAACACCTTTGATAGAGGTCTACCCAAGTTGGAGAAACGTATGTTTCTGATGGCAGTGACCTCAGCACTGGAAGACTTGGCTTCAGGATGTCCTCCAAAATTCCTTCTATTCTGGCCATAAAACTTTCTGTTTTCAGCCTCTTCTTCCTCAATATCCATGACAGTTTCCCTCAACTGTCGGAAATCCGCAATCATTGAAGTTATCCTCCTCAACTTGCCATAGATCGAGGGCTTAGTGCCCTTGATGATCATTTTAATCTGGTCCTTCTCAGAGGGCCGAGTCTGCATTTTCAAAAGCTGGCTTCTCCAGCGGTCTACATACTCCTTGAAGCTTTCTTCCGGCTTCTACTTAGTGTTCTCCAAATCACGGAGTGACAAGTCAATCTCTAAGTCCGTAACATACTACTTCAGAAAAGCATCAGCTAGTTCCCTCCAATCTTCCTTAACCTTCTTCTCAAGGCTATGATACCAAACCACATGTGCCCCCTCGAGTGACATCCCAAACATCTTTTGGACTTGGCGCTGTGATAGGCCCACTGAACTCATGACTGAGACATATTGTTGCAGATGGACTCTCGGGTCTCCATTCCCATTAAACTTGGCCATGTCGGGCATTTTAAACTGAGTTGGCAGCTGTTCTCCGAAGGTCATTGCCTCATAGTCTAACAACTCTTCATGTTTACCCCTCATCTTGCGGGTAACTGACTCAACCTGATCCCGAAGCTTCTGAAATTATGCCTGAGACCCAATCACTTTGCCTGTTACATACTCTGCCATGTCATCATCAAAAGTGGGGATATCATCCCCCAACCCATTCGGAGGCTCCTCACGTCTTACATTCTCAGAATTTCCCCCAGCACGGGGCACAACCATATTTGTCATGGCAGTAGTCAAGGCTTGCAATTGTTCAGTAATCTTGGCGAAACCATTCTCCAACTGATCTATCCGGGATACCTCATTATCAGATGTACTCATATCTGTTACCGGTTTTTTAGTGAGTCTTCCCTCTTCCCTAACCCAACGGGAATCTATTATGTCTTTTTGAGACATAGAGGGTGTTAACAGGATATATGTATGTATGAGGTGCATGAGATGCATGTAACATATATAACATATTGAATCAACTAAAATCTTCCAACAAATCGGCCCATTATCATTTTAGAAGCTTTTGGGCTAACTGTCATATGAGTGAACCCGTCCCAGTTTAAATGGCCCAACAAGTTCATATCTCATGGCAAGGAGCTCAACTAAATCCAAATGGTAATGTTCCGAACACAAGCACAAAGTGGCCCATCAACACTTAGAAGCCTTTGGCCCAATTGTCATAAAATACGTTCTTGTCCCAGTTTAAATGGCCCAACAAGTCCATATCTCATGACAAATGGTCCAAATGGATCCAAACGATGATGTTCCCAAACACAAGCATAAAAGAAAGATAATGCAAACATCGAGTAATAATTTCTACAGAGTGGCCCATCAACATTTCAGAGGCTTTGGGCCCAATGGTCATAAGGTACGAACTCGCCCCAGTTTAAATGGCCCAGCAAGTTCGCATTTCTGACAATAGTCCAACTGCATCCAAATGAGGATGGTCCACAAGCACATACTCAAGGAAATAATTGTTACTTTAACCATACAACCCCGGTCTATGGGTGGGTTCGCAGGAGTGTAGACAAAGGCTCTCATCGGCGAAGGATGGCCCACAACTAGGTCTCCCCAATCAAGGGTTCGAGCAACCAAGTGAGCGCACCTTTTTTTATACACTAAGGTACGTGCCAATGAGCTAGGGTGTGTGACTGACTGTCAAATGGATTTCCCGTTGTAGATTCCCCAGAGGGAAGGTGGAGCGAGGCTCACTTAAATACCCAAGCCTCTTAGGCTCTTATCGCTTGGTGTCAGGAATAAACAACGAGTCCTCCAAATTAGTCCATCACAATAGGCTACGAGTAGATGGCTATCTAGGTGCCTTCACATCTTTTCCTTCTAGAAAGGTAGTGAGTGAAGGAAGACACCAAACCATTACCTAGCCTCAAAATGCCTTTGATTAAACCCCCATTTCATCCACTATAGACACGGTCAATTAGAACATAAATCCAAACATTACAAGACAATATTTTGGGGCCGATTCTCTATCACCAGTGGAGTCGCCAGACTGTGGGAACACATGAATCTGGGCGACGCATGCTGTCCCGGGCTCGCGGCCCGGTCGGGAGTACGGAGTAGCCACGGGGGACTAAACCGGAGAATAATGGAGTCGCCACCCGGTGTGAACCGGGAAAATGAGATTTAAGGCCGCACTCACCCCTCACAAGGGAAGACCTCAAACCGTTGGGTTCGGAATGGTCCCTTACTCATGCCACTTGTGATGAAAGGATTTATGTAATAATTTAATTAGGCTTAAGTAGCACTTATTTCCAAGAGTATCATGCTTCTAAATTCACATGTACAAAATGAAACTTACACATACATTTCACATCTAAGATTGTATGCTTGAAAATACCTCAAAGTAACAACGAACATACAATTTCATTTAGCATATCATGTTCACGGAAAACACAAGCATACATACTAACCATACAATCATACATGTGAGCACTTTTCTAAGTGATACGTGGAATTGTATCCCAAGTACAGACCGCACTACCGTCCATTCGAAATCGGCTACGGAATTTATGTCTGGGTTTCCATCCGATATACCACAAGAAATAATACTCCCAAAGTCATCATGACATAGGTATATGAATCGTAATACGTTAAATCAAGACTAAGGCAAATGACGCAACCAATGGAACAAACATGCTTTTCATTATGATGTGCACAAAGATAAGAACGACTATATGGGGGTTTCATAAAAAAATCACCTAAGAAACAATTATACATGGCATGTGATGAATATGTCTCAGTTCAGTGTGTTCGCGTTCGTGTAGCGTTCGTAAACGCGTTCGAACGGTAAACAGAAGGTTCACGTTCGTATGGCGTTTGATGACACGTTCGAACAGAACCAGACCTGATGCATGATAAGACTAAGAAAGTGCATGTGCGTTCACGTAGCGTTCGAGAACGCGTTCGAACGGTAAACAGAAGGTTCATGTTCGTATAGCGTTTGAGAATGCGTTCGAACGGAACCAGACCTGATGCATTATGAGACTAAGAAAGTGCGTGTGCGTTCGCGTAGCGTTCGAGAACGCGTTCGAACGGTAAATAGAAGGTTCGCGTTCATGTAGCATCCGAGAACGAGTTCGAACGGAATCAGACCTGATGCATGCAACACAAAGAATAAAGATGACAATGTCAAGCTCAGTATGTCCGATCAAACGTATCTTGCATTCAACCGAACACACATCAACCGCCGCGGCAAAGCATCGTGGTAAAGGGGTTTAACCCCTCCCCATAGGGGATCTCACATTGCACTTACTAAGCCCATGCGTTCGATTGAATCATGCATACAAAGAATTAAAAGCAATAATATTAAACGTAGTATGCCCGATTGAACGTATCTTGTATTCAACCGAACACACATCAACCGGCGCGGCAAAGCATCGTGGTAAAGGATTTTAACCCCTCCAATTAGGGGACCTTTCATCGCACTTACTAAGCCCATGCACTCGATTGCATCATGCATACAAAATAAAGACAATCGTATCAAACTTAGTATGCCCGATTGAACATATCTTGCATTCAACCGAACACACATCAATCGGTGCGGCAAAGCATCATGGTGAAGGATTTTAACCCCTCCAATTAGGGGACCTTTCATCGCACTTACTAAGCCCATGCACTCAATTGTATCATACATAAATAAGCAACATTCAGAATTCAAGTAACGAAAAATAGATAAATCAATCCAATATGAAACAAAAGAAGGTGCCGTTTACTCAAGTGGTACGTGGAGTTGTATCCTAAGTACAGACCGCACTACCGTCCATTCGGATTCGGATACGGAATTTACGTCTGGGTTTCCATCCTATATACCACAAGAGACGACACTCTTCCATTCATCCAATACCCACAACACACATCATATACAAACAATATTCAACAAAGAATTAAAATAAAGTCAAAATAAATAACAAGAATCAAATGAAGATGAGTGTGGGAAGTACCCTCAGGTCTAACCTTTTAAGCCGTCTCTCGGACTCGCGTTTCACGCAGATCGGAAGAGGTAAAGCTTCGCAACTTTTCTGGTTCACTGGTTTGCCTTTTCCTTCGCTGTTCGGCCACTCAAGCTACTGTTTCGACTCCGTTTTGCTGCTGTTTCCTTGTGGTTTCGCTGCCGTTTCCTCTGTATTTCTGCTTACTATTTTAGTGGACTGTTTCGAGTATTTTTCGTGGTTCTTTTAGTGTGGTTTTGTGTGGTTATTTCAAGGATTATAAGTGTAGTTTATGTTGCTGTTTTAAGGGATTTTTGGGACTGTTTTGGGGTATTTTTTCTGCTGTTTTAAGGTGATTTCGGGCTACTGTATGGAAGTGTGATTTTTGGTGATTAGGGGAATGAGAGGTTTAGGAGGGTGCTGTTTTCGGTTATAGAGTGGAGGAGATGGGGGGAATGGTTGTGTTCTTCTTGTTGCTATTACCGTGAGTGGCTAAAGCTCTTTGTGTTGTGATTTTTCTATGAGTTATCTGTATGAGCTAGAGAGATCCGAGAAGGGGTGGCTAGGTTAGGGGTTGTTTATATAGAGAAGGGCTAGGGCTTCACCTTGTCTCACAAGGAAGGGATTTTGGCATTAAAGTGAGGATTTGATTTGGTGTTAAGCAATGAAAGTCAAAGATTAAGGGGGGACAAATCTTGGCTAGATTAGGAAGTCAATATATTTAATTTTTTATGATTGATTTTAATTAGGCATGGCATCTTTTTAATTTAGTATGTGATTTGTTTAGTTAGGAAGTTAATACATTTGATTTATCTTCATTAGGTATGATTATATTTTATGTTTTATTTAATTGGTAAATGGTTTAAATATTTTATTTAATATTTAATGTTTAATTTAATTAAATTGAGATGTGTTTTATGGGCTTTGGGGGGTTAATTGGGTTGGGGTGCGAGGGTAGCAGCAAAACCAGAAATACCGACTCCATTCGAATGCCCATTCGAACGCGGCACGAACGTCCGCAATCAGCCTGACGTTCGAACGAAGTAACGAACGCAGCACTAACGAAGACAGTGAACTTTTGAAATGAACTTGATGACGTACTTATTCTGAATTTCCCCTTCCGACCTCCGTTTCCCGCAATATCCTTAGCTAAAAAGGTAGTGCCTCCAACTGAGACTCATCATCGGGTTTCACATGCGAAAATGCAATGCCTACAACTGGGAAATGATTTAAGGTCGCACTCACCCCTCGCAAGGGAAGACCTCAAACCGTTGGGTTCGGAATGGTCCCTTACTAATGCCAGTATAAAGGACGGGTTCACACAATGGTATAGCCAGGTCTTATGCAACACATGCAAGATAATTCAAATAAACACACAAATTTGCACACCCATAAACATGAATATAAATAAAAGAAAATTAAATTAAGAAATATGGTAATGAAAATTATAATAAACAGTCAAAGGCCGGAAAACCGTTAATAAGTAAATAGCGAATAAAAGGAGGGTTAGTCATGCATATGCTAGTGTTTCCCGAGTGGTACGTGGAGTTGTATCCCAAGTACAGACTGAACTACCATCTATTTGGATTTGGCTACGGAATTTACGTCAGGGTTTCCATCCGATATACCGTAAGGGATAACACGTATAAAAATTAATGCAATATAAATAGAAATAGACATTAAATATAATAATGCATATGCAGATAATCACTAACATGAACGAGTAAAGGCGAAATAAATAAACCAAAAGATAAATAATAAACTAAATGCGGAATAATAATTAACGGTGAATAAATAAAATAAAAAAAGATAAAAGCGAAATAAAGAAATAGCGATAAATAAAAAGATAAATAACGAAATAAAAGCGGAATAAAAAAGGTGTGACCAGAAATTTGGACGTTTTTAATATAGGACTTTGCATACTCGGCTGAACGTATTTCACGTCCAGCCAAGCATGCCATGTCCAGAACTATAAAAATAAATAGGGTAAAGGGTGCCATCAGGTCTTACCTTTTAAGTTGCTTCTCGGCAGTGCGTTATACCGTCGCCGGAAGGATTAAAGCTTGCTATTTTTTTGATTTGCTGATTCGGTTTCTGCTCAATGCTTCACCATTTTTAAGGACTGGCTTTGGGTTATTTTTGGACTATTTTTGGGCTGCTATTTTTTGGTTATTTTTGGTCACTGTTTTACTGGTTCAAGGGCCATTTTTAGGTTATTTTCGGTCACTATTTCACTGGTTCAGGGGCTGTTTTTTGGGGGTGATTTGGAACTGTTTTGGGGGATGATTTTTTGGCTTGGTTTCACGGTGAGGGACTGCTGATTTGCGTCTGTTCGCTGGTCAGTGATGGGCAGTGGTTTATGGTTTGTTTGTTTTTTGTTCGGTCAGTGGGGTAATGGGCTGCTTGTGGGTCGGTTTTGGCAGGGTTCTTGTTTCTTGGCTTTTTGTGGCTGTGGGTGTATGTTCTCGTGTTGTCGAGTGTGTGTGTTTTGTGAAGTCGTGTGTGTGTGTCTTTGTTGGTTTTGTGTGAAACTGTGTGTGTCTTAGTGGTATGTGTGTGAAAGAAGAGAGTCGTGTGAGGTTTGTGAGTGTTTTGCCGATTGAATGTGTGTGAAAAAGAGAGCCGTGTGAGGTTTGTGAGTGTTTCGTCGAGTGAATGTGTGTGTGAAATTGAGAGCTGTGTGAGGTTCAGAGAGAGAGAGAGAGAGTCGTGTGTGTCTAGAAAGAGTGTCTAGGGTTTGTGTATGTTTTGGTATTCATTTTATAGTGACAAGGGATCTCCTAAGTAAGGAAATAAATCATGCAAATTTGGGAGATAGTCTCTTAAATTATTTAGGGAAAGAATTTTTGTAAATTTTGTGAGGAGGATATTTTAAATCTTGTTTAATTGGAAGGTGATTTGAGGGATTTTGACATGTGTTTTGCATGGGATTTTTTATTTGGGAAGGCTTGGGTGTGTGGGCTTTGTATTTTAGGCCTTAGGCGTATGGTGCATGGATTGCAGGGTAATGGGATAGTTACAGGTGTTTGGGCTTGTCCGAGGCTAAGGTTTGAAACAGAAGCGGACTGAACATATCTGAGGCGGGCTACTGAGTTCGAATCCGATGAGGGGTTAATTTTGGAGGCTTTATTTCCTTTCAGCATTTATTTCCCGCAACTTCCTTAACTTTTCAGGTAGTGCCTCCATAAGAGGCTCGTCATCGGGCTTATTTAAAAAAGCAGTACCTACAGTCGCCCCCACTTTAATGGGGCTTGTGCAGTATGTGACAATGACAATCCTATCAAAGTCATGCATGCATTCTTACTTACCTGATTCATCGGCTGTCGCTGGACTTACCTATTGTCTTGCTGCTTTTGCGAGATGCTTCGATCTCTGAGGTTCATCCCTGCGAGATGCTGTGATCTCTAGGATTCATTACTAAACTGAGCTGATTTGGTGGTGAGGTGCTGCGACCCATGAGGTTCATCCCTGCGAGATGCTGAAATCTCTAGGATTCATTACCGGACTGAGCTGATTTGGTGGCGAGGTGCTGCGACCCCTGAGGTTCATCCCTATGAGATGCTGTGATCTCTAGGATTCATTACCGAACTGAACTGATTTGGTGGCGATGTGCTGCGACCCCTGAGGTTCATCCCTGCGAGATGCTGTGATCTCTAGGATTCATTACCGAACTATTCCTGGTGTGTGATGGTTCATTTCCGAACCGTTCCTGATGTGAGATGGTTCATTTCCGAACCGTTCCTGATGTGAGATGGTTCATTTCCGAACCATTCCTGAGTTGAGATGGTTCATTTCTGAACCGTTCCTGGTGTGAGATGGTTCATTTCCGAACCATTACTGGTGTGAGGTGGTTCATTTTCGAACCGTTACTGAGTTGAGATGGTTCATTTCCAAACCGTTCCTGAGTTGAGATGGTTCATTTCTGAACCGTTCCTAAGTGTGAGATGGTTCATTTCCGAACTGTTACTGAGTGTGAGGTGGTTCATTTCCGAACCGTTACTGAGTGTGAGATGGTTCATTTCCGAACCGTTCCCGAGTGTGAGGTGGTTCATTTATGAACTGTTCCTAGTTGAGTTGAGATTGTTGCCATTCCTGACTTGATCATCCTCATTCCCGATGAGTTGCTCATCTTTGCCGCTTTTTCCTTTTTTTCAAAGCCTGCGATCACAAAACAAAAATTATATGTATGCGACATGTATGCATGTATGCGTGGATGCATTCCCTACTAAGATGGGGTTTCTTTGCCCTACTTGCATGTATGCATGGATGCATTCCCTATTCCGATGGGTTTTATTTGTCCTTTTGGCTTGATGTCATCTTTGGTTAGGCATTTCTTGTGCTATTCTGCTTATGAGAAACTCCGGTCGCCCCATTGACTTGCTTACAATTTCCTTCTGCCAGTTTTCATTTGGTGATTGCTCAGTTTTCTTTGGTCCCATGGCTCAAGATCCTGTCGTGTCCCTTATTTGCGGGGTGGTAGACTGGTCGCCCCCAGACCTGGCTCAGCTTTCTGCTCTCCGCTACCCGCACCGGGTCAAGGTGAATTACGCATTCTTGAAAGCGGCCTCATCCTTTTGAGAAACTGAAAGTCATGTCTTCCGATTCTCTAAATATACCCTCTCTCAGAGGATTTTGCTGCCATTGTCGGCTTGGATTTTTCTCCTACTACCCTTCTGGCGATGTCGCATTTCCAATGTCTATATCTTCGGGAGGCCTTCAAAGTTTTCCTTATTTTGCAGGTTCCTACGATCTTTTGCTTAAGTTGTCCTCCCAATAGTTACACATATTATTGTCCTCAAATTATGCCCTGTAATGAAACCATAGAATTTTCAAAATACTCAATGCAACTCAAATCCAAGTTCTTGAATAAATCATCTAGGCCAGACTCACAGTGTGTGTGTGCAAAGGTTCATTTACCGCTTGATTCCTAGGTAAGCCAACTCAATGATTTCGTTTTAAAAATTGGGATCGATGGGTCAAACCAACCTAGATGTCTCAATTATGCTCTGCAATTGCTTTTCCAGTGCTCAATATGGTATGATTTTCTTTTTCTTTTCTTTTGTCTTTTTTTTTTGTCTTTTTTTTTTGTCTTTTAACACACCTACCTTTTAAGGTAGCATTTCTCCTCATGGTGGTCCTAATACTCGCCCATGGGTAGCTTCACGCTTATCGGTTATAGGTGGTTTAATTTTTTTTTTGCTTTAGAGACTTTTCTTTTATTTTCAACCATACCACACATCAAAGCAAATCAGGATAGACATCTAAGCAAACGGTCATTCATCGACCTGCAATTTCTTCAACTAGTCACTTTGCCGACTACTCAGGTTTTCACTGCTAAAAACCTATAATTAAGTGCTTACGAGTCTAACATAGACAAACTATTCAAAGTATCAAATAGATGTACATCGAGAACTTATCATTTCTAAGATTTCACCCTAAAGCAAACAATTTCATCATTGGACTTATGCATAACTATTAAGGACTAACAGGAAAAGACTCGAACAAGTAAGGAAAATCAATGTCTTTATGATTAATAAATGCATGATTACAATTAAATAAGTCAGGAAAATAAATATCTTCCTAATTTACAGACTTGTCTTCTCCCGTCTTCTCGCCTTCTTCGAGCGTCAGATTCTCTAACTGTAGTAGCTCTTCCTCCCAGTTATTTTCCTCTTTTGCAACCTCCACTTTGTCACTGCTCGGGAAGTTTTCCCAGAGATCTCTCCCCTGCTCTGTTTCATCTTCACTACTATTGTCCCATATCCCCATGCAAGAAGTTTCGTGGTTGAGAGTTTGGAGGATAAAGCTTTCGGGCAGGCCGGAGTTGATCATGTAGGTGGGTGGCAGAACAGAGTGATAGTTGGGTAGATGGTTTCTGTGTGTGTTGGGTTGTTCTTTTTCTGGGTCGGGTATCTTATGTGTGTCAATGAGGTTTTGGATCTCATGCCTAAGGCGGGTGCAGTTGTCAGTTTCATGGCCTTTTTTCTGATGGAAGTGACAATATAGGTTTACGTCGAGGTGGGGTGGTACAGGGTTTGGAAGTGGTTTAGGCTCTAAGGGTTTCAGGAGTCCTTGCCTCTTCAGCTTTTCAAACACCTTTGATAAAGGTCTACCCAAATTGGAGAATCGCCTGTTTCCAATGGCAGCGACCTCAGCAGGAGCGGGCAAGATCCCTGAAGGCCCCCTCAATGGTCTTTCTATTCTGACTGTAGAACTTTCTGTTCTCGGCTTCTTCTTAAAGTCACTAATCATGGAGGTCATCCTCCTCAGCTTGTTATAAATGGAGGGCTTGGTGCCCTTAATGATCATCTTAATCTGGTCCTTCTCCGAGGGGCGAGTCTGCATCTTCAAGAGCTGGCTTCTCCAGCGATCCACATAATCATTGAAGCTCTCCTCTGGCTTTTGTTTGGTGTTTTCTAGGTCACGAAGCGACAAGTCTATCTCCAGGTCTGTGACTTATTGGTTCAGAAAGGACTCTGTCAATGCCCTCCATTCATCCCTGACCTTTCTCTCCTGGCTGTGATACCATACTACGGGCGCCCCTTCCATTGACATCCTGAAAATATTCTGCACCTAACGTTTCGACAGACCCACTGAGCTCATCACTGAAACATATTACCGGAGATGGACCATAGGGTCTCTGTTCCTGTTGAACTTAGCCATGTCAGACATCTTAAACTAGGAAGGCAGCTGTTCTTCGAAAGTCATTACATCGTAGTCTAACAGATCTTCATGTTTTCCCTTCATCTTGCGGGTAACTAACTCTACTTGTTCTATGAGTTTCTGTAATTCTGCCTGAGACCTAGCTATCCTTCATGCGACATACTCAGCCATGTCATCGTTAAAAATATGGATTTCTTCGCTCACCCTTATCGGGGGCTCCTCACACCTACCACTCTCATTGTTCTCTGTTCCCACTGTGCGGGGTACTAGCAGATTGGCCATAACATTGGTCAAAGATTGTAGTTGCTCAGTAATTTTGGTGATGTTGGTATCCAATTGATCCATGCGGGAACCTTCGCTGCCTGACGCATCCATGGCTGTTAATCTTTTCTTGACAAGTCTTCATTCTTCTCTAACCCAACGGATATCTATGATGGCTTTTAAAATAAAGGGTTAGCATGTTGCGTGTATGCATGCGATGCATGTGATTATCAAAACATCATATATCCTTCCGACCTTATTCCTCCCACACTCGTGGTAAGTCCATTTATGTCCTAGGTATGGCTTATTTATGAACCAATGTGGGGTACACAAAATTGTTCTCTCATACGCTACGGGGTGAACCTTGGCTACCCCAGTCCATTTCCATCGGTAAAAGACAAAGACCGCCCATTTACAATATTGACTAAGCCTATTATGGGGATCGTGCCATTGTCTAGAAATGACGAATTGGGCCCTTGGTAATCACGGTCGCGAGGATGGACTTGGAGATATCCAAAAATATATAAATATGCCATAACAAGGCATACCCTTCCTGGATGAAAGCCAGTGCGGATATCAGACTCATGCATTTGGCATATTCGGATCATGTTTGGACCTTCTAAGCCCATCAAGGTTTTCATACGAGTTGGTCTGTTATCATTTTAAAGTGTTCAATCAGATTATCGCGAGGTGTAAACTTGTCCCAGTTGAAAAGGCCCAACAGGTTTACACTTTTGTGATAAGGTGGCTAAATAACTTCAAATGGTAGAGGGCCCAAAACACAAGGTGGCCCAACGTCATTTTGAAAACTTTTGGCCCAATTATCATAAGATGCAAAATTGTCCCAGTTTAAATGGCACAAAAAGTTCGTATCTTATGACGAGAGGTCCAAATGGATCCAAATGATAATGTTCCCAAACACGAGCACAATGGTAGTTTCTATAGGACATATAACTATGGTTCATATATGGGCTTATAAGAGAATGAATAAAGGCCCCCGCCGGCGAAGGGTTGCTCACAACTAGGTCTCCCCACTCAAGGGTTCGAGCGACCAAGTGAGCGCGCCCTTTTTTATACCCTAAGGTACGTGCCAACGAGTGATGACGCCACATAACGATCCGCCGCCTTGAGTGAAAGTGACTTCACGATACATAACGCCATCGGGGTAAGAAGGGTATGCAAAATATATGAGACTTGGGTAATCAAAGCCAAAGCCACGGACAATACAAGGCTTTGTTTCAGGGCCGATTCTCTATCCCCAGTGGAGTCGCTGTCTGTAGCAGTGAAGTGGGGTTTACCGCTATGCCTATGATGCTCGGCGACCACGACACTGTTGTAAGTGTTCCTAGAACATGCCATGGGATCTCCAAGCGTGATTAGTGTGTGAATAAATCAAAAAGTTTGCGGAATTAACTTACATTGATCGGCTTTGACTTTTAAAAATTTCCATGGATGTGAGGAAGCTCCAAGCTTTCTTTGTTGATTCCAACCTCATAGCTGAGTATCCATATCACCTTAATTTGATTCCTTTATGTGCTAGCAAGAACAAAATGGTAGAATTTTGCTCTCCAATAGAAGCAACAATTCAGCCAGGAGAGAGGAAGCATTCAGCCATTTTGACGAGGCCATTCGGCCAAAATAAAGATCAAAGGCCACTCGACCAATTCTTCAAAAGCAAAAGGCCATTTGGCCGATTCTTCAAAAGAAAAGAAGCCAAAATGCTTTTTCAAAAGAGAGGCTAATTTTGGCCAATAAGCTTTTTATTCTGCCAAATTGCTTTTTTATTAAGAGAAACCAAATGGCTTTATTTGCCTTGTTTCAAAAACAGAGGCCATTCGGCCTTCTCAAAAATGGAGAATTCAATGGCCACACATTGCGCCAAAATGAAAAGGAGAAGATTAATGGCCATTCGGCCAAACCGAGAGAGAGAGATAAAGAATTTCAAAAATTCATTTTTAATTGATTTTAACTTGGTAGGTATGATGTGTATCAAATCCAATTTAATTCATTGCCAACCACTTACATCAATTGTTGATAATTGATGTAAGTCATGGGTCTCACCCATTTAATTCAAAATTTGGTTGGCTTACACAACACAAGTTGGCCCGATTCGTTTAATCCGACTAAACGAATTTTTCGTCGCGACGTAATTAAATCTAGTTTAATTAAATAATTATGCCTCGCAAAATTATTATTAAAGTCACTTACGAATTAATTCCAAATTAATTCGTTCGCTAGAATTAAAATCCAATTTAATTCCGCGTTGAAATCCGATTTCATTTAATATATCTAATATATTATTTTAGCTCAATTAAATAAATTAAATAGTAAAATCTAATTTAACTATTAAATTTATTTTACCGATTAATTCCAAATTAATCGCGTTCTCTCCTCTCGACGAATTTAATCCCAGATAAATTCTCGATGCAATTAAGCCCATATTAATTCTCTCTCTTGATAATTAATCCCAGATTAATCTTCTCTCTCGATAATTAATCCCAGATTAATTTTCTCTCTCATAATTAATCCCAGATTAATTTTTTTCGAGTCAAATATCATCGGTGAATCTTTGAGATGCGACCCAAGAGATCCCTGGATATGTTGGCAGTAAATACGGTTATCGGACTATCTAAATACGTGCGTACCCAGTACCATGTCTTTTCCGATTTACAAGACATGGTTGGTTTCTAGCAAAACACCGTGCCTACCCAATTCTCCAGAAATATTCTCCTACGGAATACAAGATCTTTGTCAGGCGTAGTATACATAGTATTGCGTATTACGATCCAGTATCGGATGTCACATGCTAGGCCTAGGGCTGGAGTTGTGTCTCCCCTGTATGAAGCATATATCAGATCACTAGCAACTAGTCTCTTTATGATCGGAAAGTCATGACCTAGTCATACTTCCCCGATGGCTATAGCACTTAGAGTACCAGTTCTGTATCCCTGTGTGATCATCATCTCCATATGACTGAAGTGATACTTACTTCTTGACATCACACCCAATACACTACAATTCTCAGTATACCCAGAAGAGGCGTACACATAACCTGTTAAAGCCCTGGACAACCAAAACCAAAGTATACCGCAAGTATTAGCGATGCAAGTCTCAGGTTAAGACCAAATACACCTACCCTGAATCGGATTCCCATTGACACATAGTCATACTACCAATGGGATTCCGAGGGGTCTATCCAGAGCGAAGCTGTTTCCATACGATCGGTAAACAGAACCTCCTATTACACTTGAATGAGTATCCAAAACCAAATATATGAGAACTATGCCATTACGCTTCCATAACACGCACAAGTGTAATACTAGTCTATTCCGCATTATCGATGTCCAGTCTCGATAATACTACGACTATGAATATTTAATGATTAAACCTTTGTGGATTAATACTGTCTCATATCTTATTAATCCGGAACTAATCATAAGGACTTTTATCATTTATATATCCGAGTAATCCAATTACAAATGATAAAAGAGCAATTTCCTTTGTCACATAGTTAATTTATACAACAACACCAAGTTATGTACAAATAGTGATGCTATGGGTTATAATTGTCCAACAATCTCCCACTTGGCCTATAGCCAATCACTCAAGTGTCTAACACCTGAACTATGTACGGGTTGCTCAAACTTCTGCTGAGAAACAGCTTTCATCAGCGGATTTGCAAGGTTATCATCTAATGCGATGTATTTGATCACCACATTGCCACGATGTATGATCGAACGAATTAGATGAATTAGTCGAAGTACATACTTGGATCATTGATGAGACCGCGGTTCCTCAGCCTGTTCTAGCCTAGCTCAGCTGCTAACAGAACTACTCCTAATCTAATTAGGAATTTTATAGATCCAAAATGCTTCTTTTGCTGCCTCAGCTGCATCAATGTTCCGCTCTTGTTGTTTATTCAACAACAGTATCTTGTTTGGAAGATTCCATCTCACTGTTCAGTTATTCAAACTATATATGTACCCTTATTATGACTTAAAGGACGTCTTTTTCGGTTTGGAAACTTGCAGCGGTGAGCTCAGTCACCTCAAGTTCTCCTTTTTCCCAATATTCTCAGAAAGCATCTTTGGTTCATCCAAGATACTCAAGGATGTTCTTTACTTCAATCCAGTGACCATCACTTGGATTGGCCTGATTGCGTCTAAATATGCTCAAAACATATAAGACATCAGGTCGCGTACATTTCATAACGTACGAACACTGAGAGAGTGTCGACAGCTTTCTAGATCTATCTAGTGGATCTTTATTCCTAGAATAAAGCCTGTTTTTCCCAGGTATACCATGGAGAATTTTTCATGAAAGCCAAGTTTTCACCGATTATAGTATGGGAATGTCATTGCCAAGAAGTAATACATCATCAATGTATAGGACAATCATTGTCAGTGCGCTCCCACTAACCTTCTTATATACACAATAATCATCTTCGTTTTGAATTAAATCATATACCATTATGATTATATCAAAACACTAGTTCCAAGAACACAATGTTTGCTTCAATCCATAAATGGATCGATTTAACTTGCAAACCTTGTTTCCATGTTTTGGCATGACAAAACCGTCAGGATGTTGCATACAAATATCATCCAAAAGGTTTCTGTTAAGGAAAACGATTTTGGCGTCCAGCTGTCATATTTCATAAATGAAATATACAGTTATAACAAGCATTATCCGAATGGATTTAATCATGGCAACATGTGAAAACGTTTCGTCGTAGTCGACACTATGTCGTTGACGATACCCTTTCTGTACAAGCCTAGCTGTGTACATTTGTATGTTTCCATCCATGTATGTCTTCCTTGAAGACTTATTTAGTACCAATAGGCACAATGCCGTCTGGTACATCAACCAGTGTCCAAACTTAGTTGGTATACATGGAATCCATTTCGGACTTCATGGCACTTTGCCATGAAAGGAGTCGATACCTTTTATCACTTCCTCATACGTAGTCGGTTCGTCTTCCTCAATAAGATTGATATCTACATGAGGTGAGATCAGAAACCCATACCTCCCAGGTTGTTTTCTGACTCTCTTCGACCTACGTGGTTCTTGTGTATTCAAAGATTATTGGTAAAGTTTCATCCCTGAAGAACTGTTGGTGTTCCGTGAGGACTCGATGACTGTAACAGTATTACTCTGATTTTCATCGAGTTTTACTTTCCTCCCACTAACCACTTCATATAGGAATTCCTCTTCGGAAAACCGCATGGAGAGCAACAATTTCATTGTTCTCTTGTGAGTTGTATAAGTACTATACTTTGGTTTCCTTATGACAACCTACAAATAGGCACTTATCCGATTTGGGTTCTAGTTCGGTACCATCCAAACATATGCCCAGCATTCCTAAATCTTCAGGAATGAGAAACTCGGTTTTTTTCCTGTTCATATCTAATATGAAGTATGTCTAACAGATTTTGATGGAACCTTATTCAAAATAAGTACTGCACTGTTTAATGCATATCCTCGAAGGAAATTGGTAGCTCAGAGCGACTCATCATTAACCTTACGATGTCCAACAAAGTTCGGTTTCTCCGTTCGGACACACCGCTCAATTGAGGTGTTCCGGGAGGAGTCCACTGTGAAAGAATACCATACTCTTTCAAGTAATCTTGAAACTCATATGTTTAAGTATTTTACACTATGGTCTGACTGTAATGTTTTTAATACTTTTACCGTTCTGTTTTCTTACTTCGTGTCGAAACTCTTTGAATTACTCAAAAGTTTCTGACTTGTGATTCATAAGATACACATAACCATAACGCGATGTCACATCTGTAAAGGTTACAAAGTATTCATATCCACCTCTAGCCTAGCTAGACATGGGCCCACTTACGTCACTATGAACGAGGGCTAACATATTGGTGGCACTTGCACTTTTACCAAGTAAAAGGCATTTTAGGTACTTTGCCTAATAAACTAGATTCGTAGACATC
Organism: Zanthoxylum bungeanum; assembly: GCA_019454045.1. Taxonomy (NCBI): domain Eukaryota; kingdom Viridiplantae; phylum Streptophyta; class Magnoliopsida; order Sapindales; family Rutaceae; genus Zanthoxylum; species Zanthoxylum bungeanum. The sequence continues at coordinate 7,875 of SKCR01018436.1, read as the reverse complement.
GTTTGAATTAAAATCAAATCCGTCCTAGTATTCACTCTTCGAAAGTGTGGATATACGAGTCTTGTTAATGTGTCCCAGATAACAATGCCACCTTTAAGTCTCAACAGATTTATTCAGTTTGAGCGTTTGTTTGTCATATTATATGTTTGAGATTCATTTATATTCTAAATATAAATACTGTTATTCACATCTAATGTGCTTATCTCAATATCATCTTTATAAACAAAACACTTAGTGTTCTAGAATATAAAGGTATACCCGCAACGGGTTAAACTAGATACAGAGATAATGTTCTTAGTCAAACTAGATACATTATAATAGTCTCATAATTTAAGTACATGCCCAAATGGCAGTTCCAAAACTTAGGTTTCTATGGTCAAAACAGCGACTCTTGTCCCATTTCCGACTCGCAGGTCAATCTCATCTGAACCAGTTTCCTGCTTATCAACAGATCCCAAACATCAGTACATATATTTATGTACCACATCAAGTATCAAAAATCTAAAACCAGTAGTGAACATGTTTATAACAAACATACTTGAAGCCGGAACCTTGTCCCACCTTCACTTCCTTCATGTCTATCTTGTCCATACGGCAGTCACGCTTCCAGTGACCCCGTTTGCCACAGTTTAGGCAGACAACTTGGGATATGTCCTTTTAAGAAGCTCTGGTTGTGCATAACGGATTGAGCACTAAAGTTATCATCACAATGAGTCTTCCTAAGCTCATATTATACTATTCGCTCAACTCCGAGCTTATGCTCGAGCGGTTTCTCTATCAAATAGAATAACTTCTCAGCTCCCAGGACTATCATGAAGTTCTATTCCCAATCTGAAAATTAGAGCCGTTTAAATACATTTTCACCCAGGATTATGTTCTAAATGCTAATCTTTCAGTCATCTTGATTGCTATAGTCCAACTATCCAATCAACGATTTCGGGTATAATTAAATGTAATGATTACTATAGTCTAACTATATAATCAACTATTATTGATCGATTACATTCAAATGTAGTGATTACTATAATCCAATTATATAACCAACCACAAATGAAGTAGTTTGAATACAGTCCAACTGTTTAATTAATACAACAATTGAATATTAGTCCAACTAATATATTTATTAATAATTAATGACAAAAAATGAAATGAGCGCGTATTGGCAAGTATTTTAAACGAAATTGCAAATTTAATACTTGCCTCCCACTATTTTTCGGCGAGCCTCTAACCCTCTGTGGAGTACTCGGGAAACCTAGTTTCCTAGTGGGCTAGGATCCCGTTAAATAACACACAACCTTGACTTTGGCCAAAAAGTTGTATGAAACTTAACTAGGTAGATCTCTAAGATCAATTGGATCCCATCCAATTCCTAGATCCAGTAGGTGGACCTCCAAGTCTGAAACATATATCCAATATATCCAATATATCTCCTAACATTTTTCCTCTGAATCAACTAAGCCTTGGCTTTGGCTCAACAAGCTTAATGAAACCAGTTAAGCGTGACGCATGGACAATGGGAAAGCTTCGTAATCGAGGTCGATGAACAAGAAGTGACCTTGACTTTGGCCAACAAATCACAACTTGCCCAAGACGTACGATATAGAACAAAGCTTTCGTGATTCAAACACATCCGCGATGGACAAAGGTCTTGACTTTGGCCAACAAACCAATGCCAATCTTGGATCTTGAGAGACAATCACTTAATGGAAGGGAAAACGTTTAATATAAGATGAGGGTTTTTGTCGCGTGTTGGCAACCAATTTATTATCTTTAATTAGGTCTCATCATACACCCTTAAGCATGCATTCTAAAAGCATAATAAGGCACGAATAAAATAATAATGATATTCGGATGGATATATAACAAACTTTGTTCCTAGAACAAATCTCTCCATTTCCTCTCTCCCGCTAGCACTATTCATACTTCTACCCAATTACATAATACTTTTAAAGAAACCTCATTTACATTGAGGGGAATTGGTGAGAAGAGAAATACAATGAGATAAGGAGCTAATAGGCTGGACACGCAGGTCCAATTTAATAAATTCTAAATTTATTACAACAATTTCCAAAATTGCCCTCACCCTTCTAATATCCATCCGATATACATTATTCATACAATACATCCAAGTATTCACACAAAGCATGTTATTCAATCAATCTAATCCAATTAATTAATCTTTGAATTAATGACCATACAATGTTCAAACAACGATTTGACTTGCGCGAGTCCAACTCGTTTAAGAATAAATACTCAAAGTAAATATTCTTGAATTATATCGAACTACAATTTTAAATCCAATTTAAATTGTATCCAATACTAATTCATATTTAATTCCAAATTAAATAATTACACTTATTTATGTACCTTAAAAACTTGGATTCCAAATCCAATCTTTATGGGTCTCAAAGGCCCAATCAGTATCCAATACTATTTAACTAAATTCCGATGGGCTTTCAATTAATTCTTTTGGCGTGGGCTTTGGCCATTATGGATCAAACCCAAAAGCCATGGCCCATTTAGGAATCATCTTATGCTATTAAATCAATTTACGCCCATTAGGCCCAATTAAATTATTAAAGGCCCAATTGTCATATTTTGGACTTCAGGGAAATGGTTTAGGCCCAAATATAATTCAAGACTAAAATTTGGCTCAACCAAGCCCATTAGCCTAATTACAACAAATTAAATTAATATATCATTCCAAATTACATATTAATTCAATTGAAGTGTAATTAACACAATTAATTAATTAATCTAGTCTTTCCAAAATACTAATTAATCTAATTAATCATGCTTCACATGTAATTCATGTAATTCATGTCCAACACAAATTAAAGCACAATCAATCCATCCCAACATGCTTCATACTCACGGCAATACATGAAATTAACATCCAATTTTGATTTCAATCTAATTAAATCAACAATTAACATTCAATTTCATGAGAATCAACATATCCAATTGTCTAATTCAAAAAATTAACCATGAGCTCTCCTAGGGTAGTAATCGGCCAAACATGAATTTTGGGGACTTTTGATCTAATCAATTTATCACAAAATCAATGATGCACAAATCCAATTAAACATCATACAAGCTCAACCAAACCATCAATTTAAGAAAATACATACTCCAAGCATAAAATCCAAAATTAAAGTTAACAAACCCTAGAATCAAATCAAGCTTAGATCTCGCTCTGATACCATTGTAAGTGTTCCTAGAACATGCCATGGGATCTCTAAGCGTGATTAGTGTGTGAATAAATCAAGAAGTTTGCGGAATTAACTTACATTGATTGGCTTTGACTTTCAAAAATTTCCATGGATGTGAGGAAGCTCCAAGCTTTCTTTGTTGATTCCAACCTCATGGTGAGTATCCCTATCACCTTAATTTGATTCCTTTATGTACTAGCAAGAACAAAATGGTAGAATTTTGCTCTCCAAGAGAAGCAACAATTCAGCCAGGAGAGAGGAAGCATTTGACCATTTTGACGAGGCCATTCGGCCAAAATAAAGATCAGAGGCCACTCGGCCAATTCTTCAAAAGCAAAAGGTCATTTGGCCGATTCTTCAAAAGAAAAGAAGCCAAAATACTTTTTCAAAAGAGAGGCCAATAAGCTTTTTATTCTGCCAAATTGCTTTTTTTATTAAGAGAAGTCAAATGGCTTTATTTGCCTTGTTTCAAAAACAGAGGCCATTCGGCCTTCTCAAAAATGGAGAATTCAATGGCCACACATTGCGCCAAAATGAAAAGGAGAAGATTAATGGCCATTTGGCCAAAGAGAGAGAGAGATAAAGAATTTCCAAAATTCATTTTTAATTGATTTTAACTTGGTAGGTATGATGTGTATCAAATCCAATTTAATTCATTGTCAACCACTTACATCAATTGTTGATAATTGATGTAAGTCATGGGTCCCACCCATTTAATTCAAAATTTGGTTTGTTTACACAACACAAGTTAGGCCCGGTTCGTTTAATCCGACTAAACGAATTTTCCGTCGCGACGTAATTAAATCTAATTTAATTAACTAATTATGCCTCACAAAATTATTATTGAAGTCGCTTACGAATTAATTCCAAATTAATTCGTTCGCTAGAATTAAAATCTAATTTAATTCCGCGTTGAAATCCGATTTCATTTAATATATCTAATATATTATTTTAGCGCAATTAAATAAATTAAATAGTAAAATATAATTTAACTATTAAATTTATATTATCGATTAATTCCAAGTTAATCGCGTTCTCTCCTCTCGATGAATTTAATCCAAGATAAATTATCGATGCAATTAATCCCAGATTAATTCTCTCTCTTGATAATTAATCCCAGATTAATTTTCTCTCTCGATAATTAATCCCAGATTAATTTTCTCTCATAATTAATCATATATTAATTTTGTTCGAGTCAAATATCATCGGGGAATCTTTAGGATGCAACCCAAGAGATCCCTGGATATGTTGGCAGTAAATACGGTTATCGGACTATCTGAATACGTGCGTACCCAGTACCACGTCTTTACCGATTTACAAAACATGGTTGGCTTCTAGAAAAGCACAATGCATACCCAATTCTCCAGAAATATTCTGTTACAGAATACAAGATCTTTGTGAGGCGTAGTATACATAGTATTTCGTATTACGATCCAATATCGGATGTCACATGCTAGGCCTAGGGCTGGAGTTGTGTATGCCCTGTACGAAGCATATATCGGATCACTAGCAACTAGTCTCGTTATGATCGGAAAGTCATGACCTAGTCATACTTCCCCGATGGCTATAACACTTAGACTACCAGTTCTGTATCCATGTGTGATCATCATCTCCATATGACGGAAGTGATACTTCCTTCTTGACATCACACCCAATACACTACGATTCTCAGTATACCTAGAAGAGGCGTACACAGAACCTGTTAAAGCCCTGGACGACCAAAACCAAAGTATACTGATTGTCGCAAGTATTAGCGATGCAAGTCTCAGGTTAAGACCAAATACACCTACCCTGAATCAGATTCCCATAGACACATAGTCATACTACCAATGGGATTCCGAGGGGTCTATCAAGGGCGAAGCTGTTTCCGTACCATCGGTAAACAGAACCTCCTATTACACTTGCATGAGTATCCAATACCCAAATATATGAGAACTATGTCGTTAGGCTTCCATAACACGAACAAGTGTAATACTAGTCTATTTCGCATTATCGATGTCCAGTCTCGATAATACTACGACTATGGATATTTAATGATTAAACCTTTGTTGATTAATATTGTCTCATATTTTATTAATCCGGAACTAATCATAAGGACTTTTATCATTTATATATCCGAGTAATCCAATTACAAATTATAAAAGAGCAATTTCCTTTGTCACATAGTTAATTTGTACAACAACACCATGTTCTGTACAAATAGTGATGCTATGTGTCATAATTGTCCAACAACTGTTGGGCTCGCAACCCGTAGAGAGTACGGAGTAGCCCGCATGGGACTAAACCAGAGAATAAAGGTGTTGCCACCCAGTGTGAACTGGGAAATAATTTAAGGCCGCACTCACCCCTCGCAAGGGAAGACCTCAAACCGTTGGGTTGGGAATGGTCCCTTACTTATGCCAGTATAATGGACGGGTTCACACAATGGTATAGCCAAATCTTATGCAGCACATGCAAGATAATTCAAATAAACACACAAATTTGCACACCCATAAACATGAATATAAATAAAAGCAAATTAAATTAAGAAATACAGTAATGAAAATTATAATTAATAGTCATGCATATGCTAGTATTTCCCGAGTGGTACGTGGAGTTGTATCACAAGTACATACCACACTACTATCCATTCGGATTCGGCTACAGAATTTACGTCTGGGTTTCCATCCGATATACCGCAAGGGATAACATGCATAAACATTAATGCAATGTAAATAAAAATAGACAGGAAATATAATAAGGCATATGCAGATAATCACCAACATGAACAAATAAAGGCGAAATAAATAAACCAAAAGATAAATAATAAACTAAATGCGAAATAATAAATAAAGAATCATAAAATAAATGCGGAATAATAAATAATGGTGAATAAATAAAATTAAAAAAAAAAGATAAAAGCGGAATAAAGAAATAATGATAAATAAAAAGATAAATAACGAAATAAAAGCGGAATAAAAAAGGTGTGACCAAAAATTTGGCCGTCTTTAATATAGGACTTTGCATACCCAGCTGGACATATTTCACGTCTAGCCAAGCATGCCGTGTCCAGAACTATAAAAATAAATAGGGTAAAGGGTGCCCTCAGGTCTTACCTTTTAAGCTGCTTCTCGGAAGTGCGTTATGCTGTCGCCACAAGGATTAAAGCTTGCTGTTTTTTTGGTTTGCTGATTCGGTTTCTGCTCACTGCTTCACTGTTTTTGGGGACTGGTTTTGGGTTGTTTTTTGGACTATTTTTAGGCTGCTATTTTTGGGTTATTTTCGGTCACTGTTTTACTGGTTCAAGGGATATTTTGGGTTATTTTCGGTCACTGTTTCACTGGTTCAATGGCTATTTTTTGAGGGTGATTTGGCACTATTTTGGGGGCTGATTTGTTGGCTTGGTTTCACGGTGATGGACTGCTGATTTTTGTCTGTTTGCTGGTCAGTGATGGGCAGTGGTTTATGGTTTGTTTATTTTATGTTCGGTCAGTGGGGTAATGGGCTGCTTGTGGGTCAGTTTTGGCAGGGTTCTTGTTTCTTAGCTTTTTGTGGCCGTATGTGTGTGTTCTTATATTGCCGAGTGTGTGTGTTTTGTGAAGTCGTGTGTGTGTGTCTTTGTTGGTTTTGTGTGAAGCCGTGTGTGTCTTAGTGGTCTGTGTGTGATGATGTTGTGGTGAGTGTGTGTGTGAAAGAAGAGAGTCGTGTGAGGTTTGTGATTGTTTTGCCAAGTGAATGTGTGTGTGAAAAAGAGAGTCGTGTGAGGTTTGTGAGTGTTTTGCCGAGTGAATGTGTGTGAGGTTCAGAGAGAGAGAGAGTGACGTGTGTGTCTAGAAATAGTGTCTATGGTTTGTGTATGTTTTGGTCTTCAATTTATAGTGACAATGGATCTCTTAAGTAAGGAAATAAATCATACAAATTTGGGAGATATTCTCTTAAATTATTTAGGGAAAGAATTTTTGTAAATTTTGTGAGGAGGATATTTTAAATCTTGTTAAATTGGAAGGTGATTTTTAGGGATTTTGACATGTGTTTTGCATGGGATTTTTTTATTTGGGAAGGCTTGGGGGTGTGGGCTTTGTGTTTTGGGCCTTGGGTGTGTGGTGCATAAATTGTAGGATAATGGGCTGGTTACAGGTGTTTGGGCTTGTCCGAGGCTAAGGTTTGAAACAAAAGTTGACTGAGCAAATCCGCGGTGGGCTAGCGAGTCCGAATCTGATGAGGGGTTAATTTTGGAGGCTTTCTTTCCTTCCGGAATTCGTTTCCCGCAACTTCCGTAACTTTTCAGGTAGGGCCTCCATACGAGGCTGGATATCGGGCTTATGCAAAAATGCAGTGCCTACAATTATAATTCATTGCGTAAATTAATTAACATGAAGTATATACCTACATTCTGAATTGATTATAAACATAAATATAAATCATGCATGGAGGCAAAACTTACAAAGTCATCATTTCAAACGATTGTAAAAAACACTAAACCTTTTGATCTAATACACAGTGATTTACATGACTTTAAATCCATTAAATCAAGAGGTGGTAATAAATACAATATTCTTTTATTGATGACTACACAAAGTACTGTTATGTAAATTTGATGAAAAGCAAGGACGAAACTATAGAGAAATTTATTCTCTATAAGAATGAAGTTGAGAATCAACTTGAAAGTTCGTAATTATCCAAG